>CM052703.1:5562158-5596207 GCA_028551405.1 Uromys caudimaculatus
GCGTTTCCGAGACATCAAACAGAATGTATTATGACTCAATCTCATCACAACCATCAGGACTTGAAAGCCAAGACATTTTTTACCTCCTATTCATTATGCTGCCATATTTCATAAGATAGAGGGTGTCTGTGGCTATTCACTTGAGATTCTACTGTATTGTCATTTGCCACCATGCCTTACACATTGAAATAGCAAATGTGAAAAGGGGGCGTGCCTTCTTCCCTTTCTAACCACGCTGTTCCACATCCACAGCACTGCAGTGTTTGCAAGCCGTCTCCTAATTCAGCGGGTTATGCAACTCTGGGGCTATGCACACGAAGACGCAAAGCACTTGTGTGGTGGTCTCTGGATTCCCTAAGTCTCTGGTAGTATATGGAACACTGAAAGACAATTTCATAATAATTTGTTTTTTGAAATTTCTATGTTTTTCAAGTACCAGAGATAGAGCAAGCAAAGTGAAAAAAGATTTTTAAAAATCCAACAAACTTCTAAGATAACAAAGGAGACAGGCTTCTGGCTTATGTCTAACACACTTAGGGCTTCGTACAATGGTCTCTGGAGTAATAATCACCTTGCTTTATGAATACTTCAAGTCACAGTAAATGGTCTTGGATTATTTTGAGTGGAGCTAGAATTTTTAAAGATTTACTTACAAAATCAGACAACATTAAAAAACATAAATGATCATTGACTTATGTATCTCAAAATTTAATATAATTGAAAAAAGAAACATGCTCTAAGAATGCAGGTACAGAAAATGCATTGACATGCAGTCCCAAAGTTGCTGCTGCCTGGAAGCTTTTCATGACGACCTTTGATAGCAATGCTTCTCCTTTCTTTGGCTTTGGAACAATTTATTACCTGGGCCACTGCTGTGGGACATATCCCCAGGCCTGGTGTCTTTTCGTTCTCTCTACACCCAGAGCCTGGCAGAGAGTCTAGTCCTGTATGACCAATGCCTGTCTATTAAAGGACTGGCCAGGATCCTGTTCCCTAATTTCTTCACAGTAACTGATGCTTTACTAGGCTTCTTCCACGTGATGCTTCATAAATGGTAGGCAATTGATTCTCATGTATGTAATAATACATGTATATGTAAGTTTGAGTGTATACATATATGTACAGGCATGTGAAATACTATGGGTATGAAACCAAAAACCATGCATAAAAAATATGAAAATCATCAATCCCTCATATTTTTAAATAAGATGTTACTATCATCTATGTTTTGAGTGTGTATATGTATGTGGATATATGTGTTTGTATGTGTAAGTACAATGTGGAGGCCAGAGGTCAATGTTGGTGTCTTCTTCAATCATTCTCCGTGCTATTTTTAAAGACGGTTTCTCTCATTTAACTTGGATCTCATTGACTGCCTGGGATGGCTCGCTGATACATTCAAAGGCTCCTCCTGTCTCTACTGCCCAAGCACTAGGATTATAGAGCTGTGCCACACAGCGCAGCTTTTATATGCGTTTTGGGGTCTGAATCAGCCCTCACACGGTGTGGCAAGCACTTTGCTGACTGAGCCACTGCCTGGGACCACAAACACGACTATAATCTTAAAATGCAAGCCTTCACATTTGCCCCTCCCTTCTTTGGTTGAGCAACTCTGCCTTCCATGGCTGGTAACTGACAGAAGGGTTGGAGTGGCCATGAGAGAGGAACACACCTCACTTGATGTCCAGGAAGCGCCTCAGATTCTACAAACACACTCCACTGAAACTAGTCAAGGTTTTATTTGAAGCTATTATTATTAATAATAATAGAGCACATGGATTTTCCTCACTGGTCAAAAAAAGAAAAGAAACATTAAGACTATTTTTGAAATGTTCCTAGAGGATCAATTAAAAAATGAGGTGAGATACAATACACAGTTTGGAAGACCTGAAGTTTGTTCCATAGAAATGGGAGCCTACAGAGGCACTGCCAACACACAAACCAGCAGGCATATCCAGGCTCATGAATACTGCACACCTTACTCTCAAGATACAACACATCTTAACTTGGTGCTTCAAGCCTAGTTTGGGTTAGGTTGACAATCCTTCTGCACAGTGGAAATAGATCAGATTTTGCTGAGTGGTGCCCTGGGTCTGAAGGTCACTTACAAAGGCAAGTACGGTTCCTCTCCTCGTTGCTCATTGGTGTGCAAGAGTGTGAGCTGACTGCACACTCAACATGGTGTGCACAACAGATAGACTTGGGGCCAAATATGGTTTGTAAAACCAAGTAGCTTGGGCAGCATTAAGAACAACAGGTCTTGCTTATCTAGTGTCTCACTAAACATGAGTAACTAGGGACAGGAGGTGTCTGAAGGGACAGGAGGCAGCACATGATGGATACAGAAGGCCATTTAAGAGTGCTGTTTGGAAGATGGGGGCTTGGCACCAGGCTGGGATCATTATCAATAGTTTCTGGGAGTTCTTTTGTGTGCCTGCAAGTGTGTGCTTGGACAGATGCTTACAGGTATGTACGTATGTGTTTGTGGAGGCTGGAGCTCAACCTTTGGTTTCTCAGGTGTTGTCCACCCTGTTGTCTGAGCCAGGGTTTCTCACTGGCCTGGAGCTTGCCAAATACACTAGGTATGCTGGGCAAAAAGTTCTAGGGATTGGCCTGTCTTAGCCTTTCCAGAGATGGGATCACAAGAGTATGCCACTCTGCTTGGCTTACAAAAACAAAGTAACAAAAAGCCCATATTAGTTATTCTTTGAGAATTTAATATATGTGATGAAGACAAGGTTTTGATAAAATCCACTCACAGCCCCCAACTCCTCCAGACCTTCCCACTTTGTCCCTCTCATTTCATGTCTTCTTCTCCCCTCTTGTCTTCCACTTCCTCCTCTTCTTCTTTGATAAGCAACTGAGTACATATCAGTGCTGCATGGGTGTAGGGCCATCTGTGGGCGCATGGTCCCCCAACAGGGGCCACATCACAGACTAACTCTCCCTACCACCATGGTGTTCAGCTACTAATAGCTCCTCTGGTCAGAGCTGGCTGTTTGAGCCCGAAGGTCGATGGCCTCCTCACCTGAGGGTTGGCCAGGCTTAGAGAAGCACACATATTCCATGCTGTGGGACTTAGTAAGAAAGTAGTGGTTCATTCCTGTAACATCTCTGCCGCTACTGCCCCAGAACCTGTACAACAGCTTCAGGCACCATGGAAGCCAGCCATTTACAAAGAGGCTTCCAGGGCAGTACCGATTTGATTTCCTCATGTCCTCTGACTTAAGTACAGGATAAATTCAGCAAAAGCATCTCCAATACATGTTTGGGGTAACCAAGAGAAATGGCAACAGTCTGTACTGTTTTGGGGGTGTCTATTCCACACCTGGTAGAGACACAAGCTTTCTTTTTTTAAACAAGGGTTTAGGGAGCAAACTCTGGTTCTTTATGGTTAAACGACAAGCATTTTATCTACCAGGCTATCTCCACAGCCCAGCGCTGGGAATTTCTGCTTGGAGCTATGTTCATTCTACCTCAACTGCCACTTCTGTTTCTTAGGTCATCTGTCCCCTTGAGCTCATAGTGTACAGCAAATCATCCCTAGGTCTCTGCTGGTCTTCCAGATCTCCCAGACGTTGAGCCACGCTGAGATTTTCAACCTTTCTACAGTGGGAAAATCAGGACAGTGCTTCTTCTGTTGTTTCTCTGATCAGTATCAAGCTTGGGGTTGGAGCAATAGGGTCCTGGGCGATGATGTCAGACATGTGAGCTCACAGCAGCCTGCAGGAGGACTGAAGGAAGTTGGCAAAGGCTTTCGAAGCATATGACCAGAGAGAGACAGCCTCAAGTGCCCAACTGGCAGCTTTACAAGACTTCACACACTGCTCGCCCAACAGGAGGGGAGCCGAGACTTCTGTGATTCCTCAGGCCCCCTCTAGAATGATTGTCTTGACTAAGGAGGTTGCTTTTCTATACTGGTCTAAGACAATAGAACAATATTTACTATACTTCTCAAGTTGTAAGAACACAGATGATCAGAATATGTCTAATTTGAATATTAGCTAGAACAGAGAGCTAGCCATGTACACCAAGCTAATCTGGGTGATAAAACACATTTGCCAGCATCTTTCTAGAGCCCAGTCTGTGGATGACACAAGTCAGCATCTAGACTGAGCTTTATGTTCTGCATTCAGACTATCTTTAGGGTTACTGCACTCTCCTCCACAAAACACTATGGACTCTCTTTACATAAAACAGCAGTCTGATTCAGTAGGTGCCCAGTCATAGTCTGGCACTAGAATGCTTTAGATATGTGTTTCTCTGGGAATCAGCACTGGGGCCTTTACCACAGCATGCACGTGTGTATACACACACACACACACACACACACACACACACACACACACCTTCAGATACTAATGAAGTCATTTACAAAGAGGGGCTGCCTAACCCTCTTGAATATTTATCTAGAGAAGCTGGTGAGTTTTCCTTGTGTGTTTCTTACCTGTAGTGCCAAGATCTCCCTACTCACCTCCAGGCTCTGCAAAGCCTGATCCCCAGATGAGTGGGTCTACTCATTCCCCCTTGAACGTGAGAGGTGGGGGGGGATGGGACTGGGGGGGGGCAGCTACAGGCCAGACAAGGCTTTGGTCAGATTCAGAGCTTACCAAGCCTCCTGATGACTCTCTTTAGCCCTCGCATTGCCTTCCTAAGACAGTAGGGTGTTTTGCTTCTTAGGTAGATAGAATTCTGATGATAGGGATTGTTACTTAGAAAACATCCCAATGCTTCTGTGGCACATCTGCTGTAGTGTTTATATAGATTTTAATATCCTGATCAGTGTGTCTCTGTGTGTATAATTGCATGTGCGTACATGTGTGCCTCTGTGTGTGTGTGTGTGTGTGTGTGTGTGTGTGTGTGTGTGTATGTGTGTGTGTATGTGTGTGTGTGTGTGCATGTGTGCCCGAGCATGGCTTAGGGGTCAAACCCCAGAGTCTTGTACATACTAACCAAACACTTGGTTCCAGCTGTTGAATTTTGAAATGAGCACTCAAAAATAACGTATTTAGGAGATATTTTTGAGCACTCAAAAATAACGTATTTAGGAGATATTTTTAGAGTTTATGAACTAACTTCACTTTTGGCTAAAGAACGTAATTTCATTTTTTAATTCTAACTCCAAGAGGCCCTTGGGTCATTACTTTTCAAAGTCCCCAGCAGATGGTGGAAAGCAATGATGGGTTCTAATTGCCTGGTCAGGAAGAGCTGCAAAAGGAGTTTCTACTGCTATGAGTCACAGAATCATAACATAATACTGTGTCTCCTGGCCCATACTTTAGTCTTCAAAGCACCAACTAGCACAAGCTGTACTGGAACTAGGTAGAAGCATGGCGGCCTCAGGGGACAGTTCATTCTACGCTGACCCTTTTCTCACCCAGAGTCCCATATACCATGCACTCCCTTTCAATGACAGGAAGCAGGCAAATGAGCGGTTGCCAGGGCTGCACCAAGGAAGAAAGGCTTTAGTTTGTTCTGGGCCTGGAGATTTTAAATTGCTGGTGCAGCCCAGGGTACTCACTCTTCTCTGACTCAGTGACTGGCAGCTCTTTGCAAGCTCATTGCTGCAGTCATGAGGCTCCTGAGTGGGAGCTGAAAGGCGGGGTGAGGATGCTCGCCAAGGAGGGAAACACCAATGTCCTTAAGGGCTGCCGCTGGGAAGAGGTTGGAGGCAGCACTGCTGCAGACAACTTAAGAGTCCTTTGAGAGACTCCGCCCAGAAGAATAAACACTGGGAAAGGCAACCGTCCCAGGAAGTCTGCAAGCCCACTGTTTAAGTAATATTCTGCTTCCTTTCTATTTTGTCAACTTTGATTATGCATTTTTTACTGTCAATGAAATTTGGTAATAAAAAGGGAAAGCCTTAATTGAAATGCTTGTAAAATCCTCTTACTTGGAGAGTTTGTGTGTGTGTGCTGATTAATTAAGAGACGTTCACAGCTTTCATATTGATTGCCTTTGTGTTTCTGAACTTCCTGTCTGTTGCTCGGTACGGGGTGAGTAAGAAAACAAGGATCCCACAAGATGTGCAGTTTCTCAGACAGACGCCCACCTTGATGGACAAGGGCCTGTCTGCCTCTTGGGCGAGGTCTGTTCTCTCATGTTGGGTGGGAGAATCTGGCTCAATTCAGGAAGGATAATGCTGACATTTTTGGCCCCACTGTCCTAATTTCACCAAACGTTTCTAGAAGATAAAAATCTGTCATGACTGCAGCCTGTCATTTATTTTACTAAACTGTTTAAAAACAGAAATAGGAAAACCCACCCGATCTACTCTTAGAAGGAGAAGTTAATATTTTTATTTTAGGTCTTTGTTGAAGGAAATGGATTTTCATTCTACATTTGGGTGCTACAGAATAGCACCTTGACACTAGGAACTTTTCCTAGTGATTCAGAGAAAGAAAAGGTTTGAAAACTGGGAGCCCAACCCACCTAATAATCAAGTAATGTTTCTCTAAAGTATCACTAGAAGGTTTTGGGGGGATTTTATGTAACAAATTATATTTTAATAAAAACATGATAGGTCTTTGGTATTATTGATTAGCCTTTCTCTTCTTGTTCAGCATTTAGTATATCACTACAACATAACTAACCAAATATCTGGAGTGTTGCTATCAGCTGGGTAAATTTTAGGATGTCATTAAGAGATAAAGTCACACATTTTCTACTTTGTTTAGGAATTTCCCCCTGTACCAAGACAGGATCCACCTCTCTTCTTTTGAGTGTTTCAGCACATTTGTTCAGCATTATTTTTTCATTCTCTTTTATCCCCGGGGCTCTCAATGTTTAAATAGCTCCCTCCCACGCAAAGCTTCGCACCAGTATCGATCAGCCGAGGCTAGAAGCTAGTGTGAGGCACTTTCAATAATCAGCCCAGCTGTTCAGAGAGTTCCTGAATCAAACCCTTAGGTAAACAGCACACTGTGCCGAGAATGCTGCCAGCAGCCAGACCTTCTCTGCAACCAAGGATTGCTCCTAATGCTTCGCCAAACAAAGGGCTAATACTGACTTCAACAATGAAGGCTACGGGGCAATTCAGATAAATCCCATCTTTGATTCATGTATGTAGAGACAGTGAAGGGTCCTTCCCCCAAAAGTGGTTGCACAGCTGATTAATTCCAAAGCATTATGTGTGAAGTAAACTGTTTTTACACAGCTCAAAAACAACTGCATGCAAGGCAGTTTCCAATGTTACCATTTTCTCATTTCCTCAACTCCAGATTTACAGCTATTTACTTAGATCTTTGGGTCATTATTTACCTTTTTGTAATATGTGCTGCATAGCACAGAAATAAAGAAGTACAGAGCTGTACTCTTACCGCATGTGATTTCATTTCTCCTTACAAGTCAGATGCTAAGAAATGAGACTCTCATGTATGGTGACTGTGATGATGATATACCTCATGATCCCTGCTGCTGTGTGGAAGTCTGGAAGGAAGCACCAAAAATCTGAGCCAGTACATAAGGACTAAGGAAAAGCCATGCCCTGGCGCCCTGCAGGGCTGCCCTCATGTCTGCACCCTGCAGGGAAGAGCCTGAACACAGAGTGAATAGCATCCTGGAGAGAAGACTCTCATGACAGCTTCTGACTTCCCAGACTATCTATCTGTGTGTAGTAGAGCAAGAAAACATAAAATAAAAGTAATAAAAGTAGGCATAAAGTTCCAATGTTCCCAGAAGAAGTGTTTAAAAAGACTTCCAGATCATTTTAAACACTGAACACATCTGTCTGGTGAAGGTTTTCTTGTGACACCGGAAAGTTGACATAGGTGTCCAGGGACTGGAGGAATGGACCAGCCTTCTGACATCTGACAAATTATGAAAGTGGTCTGTTTCATCTGATTTATTGCTTACTACCAATTTTATATCCACAAAATAAATCTGAATAACCTTTTCTTGTCATTAATTAACTAATTAATCAATTAATTTGAAAGAGGCTGGCTATTTATGTAGCTCAGGCTAGTCTTAAAGTCAATATTCTCCTGCCTCAGCATTCTCATTGATATGTGCCACCAAGTGTGGAATCTTTTTGTTTATTTATTTGCTTCACTTTGTAATGACTGGTTGCTTCTCTTTCTTTAGTTTGAGAGAGAAGAACTAGCTCTAGCAGCTAGTTTCTTATAAGTCTTGTGTGTAGCAATGTTTCAAAGAACAAGAGGCAATCTATGGCAGATTCCACAGTCTACTTAGGAGATAAAAAGCCCCCGACCTTTTACACCCTGCTTAGAGGCAGAAGAGAGCAAAGGAACAATTACAATAGGGACAGATAATAATATTAATCACAATTTGTGCCCTCATATAAATGTCTGGCTTAAAACAGCAAATACACAAGTTAGTTCAATATTCTTGTTGTAAAGCTCCCGGAAGTAGAGCATCACACTGAGGAGCAGCAGACAGAGCCTAGCCTTTCCTCTGATAACCACCTGTCTGGCCTGTAAAGGATCTACAGGGAGGGGCGCTGTATGAGACATGCACCCCACCCTGCAAATCTGTCTTCGCTGAGGGTGCCACTCCCACCTCAACCTGTTCAGTTGTCTGAGCATCCCCAGCCTTCTGTGTTCTCACCCTGTTTCTTCCCCATGTTCTGCAGATTTTCTTTAAAAGCCTCATTCACTATTTACCTTTAATACTGTCATGCTTCTGCACCCAATCTATTAACCGAGGCTACGTGTTCTTCCAGGTTTCTAGTTATATACTGTGTCCTTCACCCAGGGGATCTCAGAAGTACCTTAAAGATAGCAGGCTTTATATGAATAAATGCAAACCATATTTTCCTGTCAGGTGCCTCTTCTCGTCAGCCAAGATTAGGCAAATTAAGGGATATCTTGGGATGAACACATATCAGTATGTTTTGGGTCTTCCTTTATTCAGTTTCTTATTTATTATTATTTGATGACAATTATGCAAGGCTCTGGTCCTAGCATATCCTGTAGGTTTGAGATTTTGTGGCTGGGTTGGTGTCCCAATCTCTCCACTTGAGGCCTTGCCTGGTTACAGAGGATGCCTGGTTCACTCTCCACATCCCCGATTACTAGGAGTCTTTGCTGGGGTTACTCTCATAGATTCTATGGAGTTTCCACTGTACTAGGTTTCCACCTCACTCTTGAAATGCACCACCCCCAATTCCAGTCATCTCTCTCAGTACCCTCTCCCTGCACCCCCCCCATCCTGTTCCCGCCCCCACCTGCCCCTGTCTACCCACAGGACGGCCCATCCTGGCATGAGGACATTTGTTCAATTATGTTCACAGCAGCTTTATTCAGTCGGAAACTAGAAACAACCTAGATGTGTTTCAAGGGATGAGTGAATTTAAAAAAGAAAAAAAAAAAAAAAGTCGTACAATGGAGTATAACTCAGCTGTTTAAAAAAATACAATATTATAAAATTTGCATGCAAATGGATGGAATTACAAAAACCAACCTGAGTGAAAGACACCCAGAAAGACAAACACTTACTTATAAAAACTCACTTATAAGTGGACTTTAGCTATAAAGTAAAGGATAACCATGCGACAATCCACAGACTCAAATAAGTTAGGTAACAAGGAGGGCTTATGGGGGGGATGCAAGGATCTTCCTGGGAAGGGGAAATAAAAGGCACAGAGAGACAGTCTGCAGGATTCCTGGATCCTAAACAGAAGCCAGTAGCAGCTCTCCCGTGATAACTAGATATGATAACTGAAACGTATCCCGGTAGTAACAGCCATCTCAGGGGACCGGGTCAGCTCTCAGTGAGAGTTCTCTGGCCATGCTGACCTTAGCAGTCTCTGAGCCTCCCTTTGCTGTGTGATTCCTGCAAACAGCACTGACACTCTACGTGAGTCTACTCAGTGCTCATGGTTCAGATAAAATGTCCTGTCTAGCACGGATTCCTCCAAGTAAGTCCCTCACAAGATGATTGCTCTCTTCTTCTGTCTCCTTCCTCCCAAGCCTCTCCTCTCCTGAGGACTGAACCTGGGGCCTCATATATACCAGGCAAGTACTCTACCAATGAGTGTCATCCTTAACCCCCCAAAATCATTCCCCTGAATCTCGTGAGTGCTGTCATGTTTAATAGGATTGTGTACACTGAAGTGCAAGCTGCTTGAAAGTACAACTGTGTCTTTCTTTCCCTTCAAAAATATTAAAAAATTACATGTATATATCCATTTGAGGGTCAGAGGTCAGAGGAGGGTGCCAGATGCTCTGGAGCTGGAGTTATGAACTGCTAGGAGCCATAGGGCATGACTGCTGGGAACTGAAGCCAGGTCTTCAGGAAGAGCAGTAAAGGGCTCTCTAATCGCTGAGCCATCTCTTCAGAAATGGCATTCTTTATTCTTGCAAAGTAGTTAGCCTGGCCATACCACAAAGGCAGACACTTCCTGCTCCATATTTCCAGTCTTGTTAGAAGCCTGAAGCGAGCATGCATCCTTAGGACAGGCCTAGACTTAGCTTTCCCTGTGCTAATGCTTGCCTGTTTGAAAGGCAATAGAGGACCAGAACAAATTGTGAGCGTGCAATCTAGGGTTCAGTCCCATAAACAGGTAGTTAGCCTGTGAGGGGGACAATGCGCAGGAGTCGGGGTGATGGCAACGTAATGAAACGCAGCAAAGCAGTGGTGGAGGCTGATGCCTTCTGGAACATGACAGGGATATAAAAAAGTCCTAAGAAAGTTTATAATAAAGAAAAAGATTGTGGAAGAGTGAGTCAAAAAAGAGAATTACATAGAAGGCTTTTAAACAGCTCGCCTAATGGGGATGCTGAGGATGAAGACAAGCAGCTTGCCAGACTTCCTGGTCACAGGAACACAAATCTGAAAAAAAAAAAAACAAAAAAAAACTGATGGGGTGTGTGTGTGTGTGTGTGTGTGTGTATGTGTGTAAGTGTGTGTGTATGTATGTTGGTATGTGTGTGATTGTATGTATGTATATGTGTTGGTATATGAGTGAATGTGTGTTGGTATGTTTGATAGTATGTGTGATGGTGTGTGTGTGTGTGTGTGTGTGTGTGTGTGTGTGTGTGTGTGTATGTGGCAGGGATCTAACAGGTATCGAATAGTGGGACCTTTATAACCTTGGGAGAAAGAAACCTTGTGTATTATCTAATAGCTTGAGACTCGAAGCACAATCCAAAACAAGAATTGGACAGCACAGCACACTGAAGCCTGCCCTGTGTCAGGGGGTGCCTTCCAGGCAGCACTCACCACTGCCAGAACACTGACCAAACACTGGACCACTGGTATCTCAAAAGAAATGAGTCACTCAGAGGGTCTCTGTAGGACCAGTCCAGGTCCCAGCCATGAACCCCAGTGGTCTTGCCGCAGGCAAGGAATCTGTGGCCGCTCCACAAGTCGATTGGAGAACACAAGCACAGGGGCCTTCTCGGCAACAAGCGGAGGTGGAGGGGAGATGGGGCTGAGCAGGGAGAGCAAAGACCCTGCACACTTGCTTAAGTGGCCAATCTCGCATTAATTACCTCCAGCAGACAGGCAAGGGAGCCCCATCAGTCGGGGGAAGGAACAAACCACTGAAAAGGAGACCCACGTCTCTGAAAAAGAGAGCCATAGTTTCTACTTCTTAGTTAACAGGGAATTAATTTTTTTTTTCCTTCTGCTGGTATATTCTGGTCTGAGTGTTAGCTTTTTTTCTTCCCTTTGAATTTCTAGCTTTGTGTTAATTTGATAAGGCAGTTCAAACAATGTAACTGGCTAACATCAAGCTTACACCCATGAATGAAAGAAAAATCTAAAGGTTCAGGAGCAGAGATAAAATGGGAAGGGCTGAGAGTGGGCAGCACTCAGTGTCACAGCCGTGTGACACCCTAGGCTCCTCTAGGTGGGGCCTTCTTTCTGCTGCCACATCTTTTCCTCCTCACTGCTTCCCTCAATCTCCCTGGTCCCCTGGGATGCCCGGTCACATGCCCTTGCAGTTTCTTCTGTTCGGATTATTCTCTCACACCATGTGGTGTGGAGTCCTACCTCATAGTAACACACTGGATTAGGGCTGTCTGAAACGTGATGAAGAGTCTCTAGCATGCTTAAAAGAGGAGAATAGCTTGCATGTGCCAAATGGGCATTCTAAGATTTCCTCAGCGATTTCTGGTGCAGTTTACAGCCAGGCTAATGTGTCTAAGGCTGAGAACAGTCCTTAGCACACAGGGAAGACCTAATAAATGCAAGCCCATTTCCTATCACATAAGTTCTAAGATTCTCTAGGACCCACACTTACACAGTATCTCTCATCTGCTTGGACTCCTTTCACTAACAATGACTTCTCAGTATTCTATGAGTACATGAAATAAAACTCAATCCAATATAATCTATAGACACCTACGGCTAAAAGGTTCACATAATATCCTAATTGTAATATAAATAAAAAAACACAAAGTAATTTATAATAAAACAAAGTGTGCTACTATGTGCAGATGCATAGGAAAGACTACACTAATACATACCCTTAGGCATATGCTTGTGATATCAGCACACAGGTGATGTCACATGGTAGCTAAGTACTTGAGCATGGTATACAAACAACACAGCATCCATGGCACAGCATCCATGACACAGCATCCATGGCACAGCATCCACGGCACAGCATCCACGGCACAGCATCCATGACACAGCATCCATGGCACAGCATGACCATGGTACAGCATCTATGACACAGCATCCATGACACAGCATCCACGACACAGCATCCATGGCACAGCATCCACGGCACAGCATCCATGGCACAGCATCCACGACACAGCATCCATGGCACAGCATCCACGGCACAGCATCCATGACACAGCATCCACGGCACAGCATCCATGGCACAGCATCCATGACACAGCATCCACGACACAGCATCCATGACACAGCATCCACGGCACAGCATCCAGGGCACAGCATCCATGGCACAGCATCCATGACACAGCATCCATGGCACAGCATCCAGGGCACAGCATCCATGGCACAGCATCCATGACACAGCATCCATGGCACAGCATGACCATGGTACAGCATCCATGACACAGCATGACCATGGCACAGCATGACCATGGCACAGCATCCATGACACAGCATCCATGGCACAGCATCCATGACACAGCATCCATGGCACAGCATCCATGACACAGCATGACCATGGCACAGCATGACCATGGTACAGCATCTATGACACAGCATCCATGACACAGCATGACCATGGCACAGCATGACCATGGCACAGCATCCCATGGCACAGCATCCATGGCACAGCATCCCATGGCACAGCATCCATGGCACAGCATCACTATGTCAGATGATAGCCAAGCTCTCTTCTTGTTCCTCCTCCTTTGGCCCCATGCTAATGTGGGGTGATGGAACACATCCTACCCACTGGGCTGTGCTCACAGGTGCTGCTTCTTGGTGTGCAAACACATCACCCTACCTGAACGGGCAGCAGCAATTCCTTGGTGAAGCCTGTCAGTCAGGATAGTGCAAAGGCCTTTTCCCGTGCTAGATGGGTAAAAGTCTTTTTCACTAGATGTATTTTTTACACACTCTTGCAGACACACATGTACTGACACACACATGTACAGACCCACACACAGACATAGTCTCTCTCTCTCTCTCTCTCTCTCTCTCTCTCTGTGTGAGAGACACAGAGAGAGAAAGACACAGAGAGAGAAAGACAGAGAGAGAAAGACAGAGGGGGGAAGAGGAGGAGGAGGACAAAGGGTTCTCTGGTCACAGGCTGGGAAAGGATAGTTAAGCTTCAGAATGTAGAGCATGAGTCTCCACAAGGGGACAGGGTGTCCCTTCACTGCGTGAAGCCTTTTATTTCAGAGCTTCCTGCAGAATTGGCTTTCCATAGTGACCTGACCTTCACAGTTACAGAGAGGGTAAGGGGCTGGTGTCCCATTTCAGGGGCAGACCTGCCTCAGAACTTGCCATTACAAACCAACACCCTCAGCCACACAGAATAAAGAGCTGATGTGTGTTGCAGTATGGATACCTTGAAAGACTGCTGCAAAACGGAAGAAGGGTCTTGGGTGTGTCACGTGTCGGAAGTCTCCAGAGAAGATAAAGCCAGAGAGTAGGGCGACAGGGGTGGGGAAAGCAAGCTGATGGTACCTTTCCAGGGGTTAGTGGCCACAAGTGGAAAAACCAAAGCTTGCTGCTTCCTGGCCGTAGCACCTCACATGAGGTGGTGAAAATGTTGTGGAACTAGATAGGGGTGGTATTCAGCAAGGTACCGAATAGCACTGGTTTGTACTTTGAAATGGCTGATTGTATACACTTTGAGTTTTACCTCATCAGAAGTAAATAAAGCTGCTAACTTCCTCCACCCTGAGCTCGTCAGCTTCCCAACGTATGGTATTTTACTTTCTCTGTGCTCTCTCCTATTATCGTTACAAATGCTGTTTCAACACTTTCCATTTTCTAGGTATTGGGGAAGGAGGCAGGAGCCCTAACTAGGACAGAGAGAGCTGGTGTGGAATGACTGCTGGCTGAAGGAGAACTGAGGCCCTGGGCTGGAGGAGACTGGTTCCTTTCCATCTGTGCATGGCCGAAGCCCTGAAGTCTATGCTGTTAAGCAGAAGTGGCAGGGGACAGGGTTGGGGTGAACAGAGGTTCAAATCTCAAACCTACCACTTCGTAGCTGTACAGGTATAGCATGTCATTAACATTCTCTGAGCTTGGAATTTCTTGTGTAAAATATGGACCAGTGCTGCCCACAACAATGAGCTACCAAGGGAATTAAACACAGCCAAGTAGATAAAATGTCTACAGGAGAACCCGAATCTGTAACAGAAAAATTATCCCAAGCTCCTGCACCCCCAAACGTGCTATTCCCCCAGTAAGCACACCGGTGCCGCCTACCATTCCCTCCAGAGGACTGGACAGGTGACCCAATCCAGGATGGGGATTTTCTTTCTGAAAGAAAGCCAGGAACACATTTGGCTCAAGGAAAGGATTTCAGAGACATTTTTTTCTTTGTTCTGCGACTCCATGGGATGCTCTGTTGTACTGTGCAGATCAGAAAATGGGAGTGTTGGGAGGAATATATTATGCATATGCATATGTTTATAAAATAACAAGTTCTCTAGAAGGGAACTCCTACATAATCAAGTCTGTCAGAAGAAAGGCTCTCTGGAACCTTCATCCTTTGATCAGTTGGGAAGGAAGTGGGCATTTCAAGAAAAAGCAAATATTTTTAGGCACAGTTAATGTGTTTCCTAGCCACTCTGGTCCTTCTTATCTCTAGTCCCAGTTGTAATAGTGTGAAACAGTATTTTTGGAAAAAAAAATATAAAATTGTCTTCACGTAACAGTATCCAGGAGTCGCACAACTGTGTGTGGTATCACTCGGACGGACTCAGAACCACAGGCAGTATGCTTGTGGGATTCAGTTCACGCAGGTGGCATCACGTGATGAGTTGCTACATCTCAACCTGTAAACCAGGGAGCTGCCCAAGTAAGGCAGCATGCAGACTCATCAACTGCAGCCACCTGGAATCCAAAAGCTTAGCACAGTGATGGTTAGGCCATCCCTAAAAACAGTGCAGATGGATTTCCTCCTAACCGGCTGCTGTCCATCCTCACCTTGGAGTAACAATTCCCACGTCACATCACATTAGCATTTACTCCCAAATCAGAGTGCTTTCATAGCCCCATGTGGCCATGAAGGGGCCTCAAGGGCAAGGCTCCTTCTTTTTAAAGGATCCTTTCTCTAAGAGTCAGAGACAGGAAAACAGGGGCAGGCCTACAGTTAAAGCCAGGTCCTGGCACAGGGGCATTTGGTAGTGAAGCAGGCAATGAGATGGATGAAGGAGATGTGAAAGAGAGAAAAAAAAAATTTTTTTTCTATGAAAATATGAAGATGTCCTCAACTGGGCCTGGTAACAAGAGAATTTTCTGTATCTGTTTCCCATGGAGAGACGTGAACCCTGGAAAACATCCCCACAAGGGTTGGGCAAGTACAAGGGATCTGAGGCTTGTGACAATATCACAATCCTGTTAGTCAGAAGCCATTCACTTGGCAAGAGGCCATAAAGTGAGTAACTGGCCAGCGAAGGGTTAAGTGAAAGAGTCAGTGGGCTGGCTCTTAGTCAGGTGTGCCAGAGAAGGCTGGAAGAACTGCATAACAGCGAAGAAAAGATGGACTCTAAAGGATGAAGAGGCAATCCCACTCTCTCTCTCTAGGTAATACACTGCAAAGAATCACATGGAAAGGCATACTCCTAAAAGGTCAGCAGTGGCTAACCCTGTTTGATACAGATTTGTACGTATTTCATGAGTATTAAAAGTTTTAACAAGAATATATATATAAAGAAAAATAAAGTTGGGTCAAATCATTTCAAAGAATAACATAAAGGCCCCAATACTAAATCCCAAATGGAAGGTCCAGGCTGCGGCGGTAGCTCAGTGTGGAGTACTTGCTGAGCATGTCCCAGACCCAGGACGGAGACCCTATCGTAGGCAGAATGAGCCAGATCCTCAAGTGCCCTCCCTGCTCCCGCTTTACTTTTCTTTACAGTGCACGTCAGTAGCAAACTTTATGATTCAGCTTATTGGACATCTATTAGAGTCTAGATCCCATGCGGGGACTTCATTCATCTA
Organism: Uromys caudimaculatus; assembly: GCA_028551405.1. Classification (NCBI taxonomy): domain Eukaryota; kingdom Metazoa; phylum Chordata; class Mammalia; order Rodentia; family Muridae; genus Uromys; species Uromys caudimaculatus. The sequence continues at coordinate 5,578,725 of CM052703.1, forward strand.
GTCATTATATATTGTAGATACTTAAATACTTGCAGAATAATACAAATATGCAGACAAATATATATGTACATATAGATATATTGTATGTATATATATATTCACATATAAATACATATATATTAATAACTCTCACTCATTGCATTTCAACTTCCCAAATCTGGGATTGGAAGTATAGGTAGCACACCCAGCTGGATTTCCAATTTCTTAACTAGACTAATCCACTGAAGATATTTTATTAATAATAATCAAATATGAGTTCAAACCCATTACTTAAGTAATCGTTCTCAATCAGTGTAGTTCTCAATGTGGCACTTACCCAGCTTGTTAAATAGAAATATAGGAAATAGGAAGGATGAACAGCATCTGTACTCAGAGGTCCAGATCACGTGGAGGAGAATTGGGTCAAGAGGAAAAGAAAAAGCTTATTTCTTTTTTATTTTGTATATTTCTATTCTATTTTAATGATTTATATTTATTTTATGTGATTGGCTGTTTGCCTGCATGCATATATGTGTACCATGTTTGTGTTGGGTGTCCACAGAGGACAGAAGAGGATGTTGGATCCCCTGGAACTGGAATTGTAAAGTGGTTGCAAGCTGTCATTTGGGTGCTGAGAACTAAGCCCAAGTCCTCTGAAAGAGTACCAAGTGCTCTTAACGGCTGAGCCATTTTTTTCCCAGCCCCAAATAACTTATAAGGAATTAAACAGTATTAAAAAACAAAATAATTTGTTACATAAGGAACAAGGTTTGCTGAATTTAGAGAGTAATTTCAAAACTATCTGGAGAACACATCTGCAGAGCTTGCTTGCTTGCTTCCCTCCTTCCTCCCTGCCCAGAATCTCACTGTGTACCTCAACTGTCCCAGGACTCACCCTCATTCCACTTCAGCTTCCACAGCTGGGTTGCAGGTATATGTTAGCACACCCAGATGGTACCTCCGGCTTCTTAACTGGACTGACCCACTAAAGACATTTATTAATAATCGATTATTATTTCAAGTCCATTAATTTATGTAATAGTTCTCAATTGGTGTGAGTAAATCACCTGCTCAGTTTGTAAATAAAGGTCTGGCCCAGGGGCCCTGACTACAATAGGAGAACAGGAATTTGCATTTTAAAAATAAAAATCACCCCAGGGGATTCAAAGCCCACTACTTCAAAAACTTGTTCAAGACAGAAGATTGTATCAACTGATATTTAATGAGGACCAATTGTCTGGGAGACAACTTTGGGTAATAAATATTAGATAAGCTTAATTAATTAGCTATTAGCAAATGTGTATGTCAGTTAGTTGTAAGTGGTAACACACCATAACAGTCCAGACAAAATTCCTGTAAGTAAGATTTTATGATAAAGGTTTTTATTGTCCCATTTGTGTGAATTTTCAAACACTCTCATTTAACACAGTTCGTACATCACACCTCCATCCACTTACATGGAGATGGCAAGAGCATCTGAAAACAGGCCAGTGTGTACTGGGAAGGTGGATTAGCAGCAAACATATTCCCCATGTATGTGAGGGTCTGCCGGGACTTGGGTCCCATTCATTTGGCCATCAACTGTCTGTTGGCTAGCCCTCAGATTTCTCCTTTGTGAGCAGTGAAGGCTGGTTTTAGGCTTTTCTGACGCTGTGCACTACTTGTATAAACTATGTAAATGTTTTCTTTGCATTGCCCATGATACCTGTGAAATGCTGTTTCCATATGTGGTGGTGGCCAATGTGCTTTCAGTCTTGAACACGCACTCACGCCCACTCACTGACATTATTCACTTCCAAGTCAAACATATTGAGCTTCTGTTATAAAATAGTCATTATGATAAATAGCACCAGAGTTGAAATGAAAAATAACTGGAAATTATTCCATAGAAAAATATCAGAAACTGCTGACTCAGGGTTAAACAACAGTAACTAGTGGTAAAAATGCTCAGGTCTGAACCGTTTCAGTGACCCTAACATTGTGTCTAGGATGTTTTGCTAATGTACTCGTATTTATCTTGTGGTTTTTTTCCCCTCTCACAAAAACAACTTTTTAAAAGATTAAAAAAGGAAGGTATTAATAAAAAGAAAAGCTTTTCAGAAATCCTACAAGTCTCTAGTCGAACCAATAACAGATGCATATATCACCTTGGGATTTCATACCACTATCAGGAGAGCCAGGGGACACAGAGGGCTTGTCTTAAACATTTCTCCTTCTTGTTTCAGTCTAGATTAATCAGGGGCTCCAACCGCCCTGCTGCCAGAACAGCCCATATTCCACTTAGTGTGGCTGAGGCTAGAGAGGAAGGAAATGAATGGTATGCTTCAAGAGGTGACTCGGGAAGATTGTAAGGACCTTACTGCTAATTAGCAGCACCTAATAGTATGGGTAAAGACACTCGTCCTTCAACTCTCGAGACCCTCAAGTTCAGATTCCAGAAAGAAGTGAAAATACGTTCATCAGAATCATGCTACTGTTCCTTCTCGAACGTTGATGGGCACTGAGCTGGGGCTGAAGGTCTGTGCTGATGTCATCTATGGCTGAACGGGCTTCACAGCTTCACAGCAAGGATTACCTCGGACACAGCAGCTTTCTCCTCCCTGAGTAACACAGTAACTCATTATCATTAGATCTCAAAAATCTTAAAACAATCTGTTCTTTCGGTAGAAGCCATTCCCCTTGCCCTCGCTTGGTCAAGTACAGTGCACAGACTGTAAGTTACAAGAAGGGAGCTCTCTCCAGCAGTTTCCAGAGGCAACCCCTAGCCTCCACGCTCTCTCTGGAGGTGCTTCTGGCACTCCCCCTCCCCCCAGCAGTGTTCCCAGGGACACCACCCTCGCAGCCATGCTCTCCAGTGGTGTTTCTCACACCCACTGCTTTCTCCAGCAGTGGTGTCCCTCCCTCCCCCCCAACCCTGGCAAGTACTGAAGATTTTGTCTGAGGCAGAGGAGTCCTATAGGAATGGATTATAAAACACCTCCGGGGTTGAAGCGTAAATTCAATTTATAGCCCCAATCTCTTGTTCTAAGACAGCTGGGGAAAGCAGCCCCTGACCACCTGGGAGTCAGCCCTGCATCTGCTTAAGACTAAGAGGGACCCCCCAAAAGAGTTCCTAGCCTAGGGTGTGGGTAACAGTGAGGTGTAAGACGCCCAGGGCAAACAGGATTCGGACGGTTCTTGGGGAAAAAAAAGTTATTTTAATGCTGTTTAGAATAAGAAAGCCCCCCTTCAAAGTAAGTGTGTGTGTGTGTGTGTGTGTGTGTGTGTGTGTGAGAGAGAGAGAGAGAGAGAGAGAGAGAGAGAGAGAGAGAGAGAGAGAGAGAGAGAGAGAGAGACTGACTTCTCTGGGCTGCTCTAATAAAATGGGAACATGGTGTTTTTAGTTTTCTTTTAAAAGCCTCTAGCTTGTCTCTTTCCTGCTGGATTTACAATGCTAAAAAGCAAAATCCTAGAATCGTATTTCTGTTTACTTAAGAAGGATAAAGTGTTACCCCAAACAGAGGAGCCTTTTACCAAGACTGGAAAACAAATGATTTGAGGGCATTAGCATCTGCCTAGCTCTCAGGCCAGCACATTCAAAGTCATCAATCACGCATAATCCCGAACATACGAGGTGTAAAAGTGCTAAAAAGGCCCCACTAAAATCCGAGCCTTTTCAGGTGCACCACCCAACCCTGAGAATTACACACATGCCAGAGCTCCAGTTATACACACAATACCATTAGGGACAATTTATCATGTCCTTAAAAGTGATGTATAGTACATTGTGAAATTGCTTATTAACTCCAGAAAAAACAAACCCAGCTTGTCTAAATGTACTTGAAAACCCATAATTGGAATTTTGAAAACCCAAGTTAGAATCTATTCTTATTTACACAGCTTAAACTCTCTCCTAATCTACCTTCTCATTTTCACTTAGGTGGTTTTAAATTCACATTTTTAAGCCAGTATGAGAAGTTCCTGGTCTTTTCACAAAAAGTTTTGAGGTATTTGAGACGGGCTTGCTATGCCTACCACCTAAAACGAACAAAGTAAATTTTAAGAACGAATTGACTTTGGGTAAAAAAAAATCTAATTTTAAGTCATTTTTTCATTCAAGTTTGACTTTTTTTTCTCAAAACATGACCAGTGTGAACCTATGTTCTGATTTTTTCTTAGTCTATTGTAAAGACAGTTATGTGGCTTGTTAAAAGTCTGGACTCCTCTACCTGACTTCCCTCCACTTATTTATTCTTAAGGACTCTTTATTCTTATAAGTATGAAAGTTCATACACAAAAACAGAGTTCTTGGTTTGCTTTAAGACTGAGGAAAGCCAAGGTAAAAGCGTAGAAAGGCAGAGGAAGCCAGCTAAGAGCGCATTCCCTAGAGAACAGCTACTTCTGAGATCTGTTTCAGTAGCAGGGCTGTGCTTGCAGTTTAGGCTTTGAATATTTTGACTGACTTAATGGTTCTTGTGAGGACATTTCCGAGCTTATGTTTGGGTGGGATTCTTCTCTATGGGGGCTGTCTACTTACATCAGCTTCACCTAGGATACACCGCCTTGTGTATCCTTCAAGGTGACCCAGTGGCATGGTTACTGCCAGGCCTCTTTCCCAATTCCCAGTGTTACGGACAGCCCATTTAAGCATTCATTCTGCAAACCAGCCAGCACACACAGACACAACATACCAAGAACAGCAGTGGGGGCTGCAGCTACAAAATGTATAGTGTTAAGGAGCACAGAGACTAGAACATGTAAACTGGGGCAAGGAAAGCTACCAAGGACTCAGGAGTGGTCAGTATTCTAGGAGAAAGCTGTCAAAAATTTAGGCTGAGAGACTTGAAGTCCCGTCAGTCAGGACAGACGTCATAGACGTTACATAGCCAAGAGCCAGGAGAGGAGAGGTACATGTTCTCTCTCCTGAAAAACACTAACTGTGCTGGCATGTACCCTGATCCAATATTTCCTTCATCATATTTTGTGAGACATTAATAAGATGGACAGATTCCATAACCAAATATATTGACCAACCTGTCATTATCTATTGTTAGAAAGGACTTTATTTCTCGCAGGCATTACTTTGCTGAGGTCTAATCTGAATACCTCAGTCGGAGAGGGAAGCACTATGCAGCCATGCACATGGAAGCTGTCCTTTGGGTGGAGTGTGTCCCTCTGCAGCAGGCATCCTATGGGATTACTACCACATTTACTCATCAGCGAGCGCAAGGGCAGGTGCCACCTGTTGAAAATTACCACAGAATGGGAGACCAGGCCACTTTCCTGTGTCTTCTTTGATTAGCAAACAGTAATCAATAGGGTCTCTGATGTTTCTGTTCATAACCCTGAACAATAGCGCTCTAGAGAATCAAGCACAGGCCTACAGACAAGGCCTCCCACAACAGGTTTCAGCAGGTCACACTGCTCCACTGAAGATGGATGAAGGAGAGAACCCTCTGAGGTGTGTCACACCCTCAGACCCCATATTCCCAAGGAGCTCTGAACCCCACCTTGTGGCCAGGGCTCAAACAGTTCAAGCCAGACCCCCAACCATAATGCTCCCACTCCTCTTTCCCAGGTGACTCATCTCTGCCCTTCCTACTGGCAAATGGATACTTTGTACTTTCGCTGCCCCTCTTGACCCACCAGGCAAGCCTCACCGAGAGCTAGTCTTTTATTAGTCTCCACTAGGCCTTAAATTCCTCAGAAAAGGGTCGTGTTCTTCCTTTTATATCTCCACTGTGCCTGTACTGACGTAATGAGAAATAACACACTTGCTGGAGCAAACTGCCTCAGCCACCAGTGACCGTGATACTGCAGTGAGGCAAGAGTTCGGTAACAGAATGCAAACTCCAGCACAGTGCAGCGGGGCTTAAGTGGAAAGAACACACGCACTGCTTCCATGACGTGCAAGCAGGGGACCTAAGACAGTGTGCTTGTGGCCCGCCACAAACATTTCCACACTGCTGCCAGAATGACTTTAGGACAGACTTTAAAAAGTTCCAGGAGCACTTTCAGATTGTTGCTGAATAGTTTCAAAAATAAAAATAAACTCCAGTGGGTTGAGACCTTCCCCAACTACCTGGACAGAGGGATTCTCGGCTCCCAGAGCCACCCAACATGTCCTCAAGTGGATGGAGTCTCCCTGTCTTTTACCTCTCTACCTTACACTCACCCAACCTGTCCCACCGCTCACTAGCTCACAGATCCCTTCCATTGTCAGGAAAGGTAACAAAGGTCCTTGCACACTTCCTCACCAACCTGACTCCCAGGAAGGAACCTAATTAAAGCCATAGGCATTCTTCCCTGAGCTGCATCTAGCCTAGCAAAATGGTGATTGTGTGCATTTGGGCCACAATTAGGTATGGATTCTCTGTGTTGTGTGTACAGATGTGTACACGGGTGCACAGGTGACAGTGATAGTGTCCCTGTGTCTTAGATTCCCAGCATGCTGTGCTTGAGGGTCTGTTTGTCCTTAAGAGTCTGAGGTCCCTGATTCACTTGAGCTCACTGCTCTCTATTTGGATTTCTGCTCACTGTTTCTTTTTCTCTTCTTGGATGTTTCCCTCTTTTTTTTTTTTTTTTTTTTTTTGGTTTTTTTCGAGACAGGGTTTCTTGGTGTAGCTCTGGCTGTCCTGGAACTTACTCTGTAGACCATGCTGGCCTGGAACTCAGAAATCCGCCTGCCTCTGCCTCCCGAGTGCTGGGATTAAAGGCATGCGCCACCACCGCCCGGCCCTCATTTTCTTGAGAATCCCCCACGCCGCACTGTTCTGACCTAGCTGATACCCAGACATCACTTCTTTCCCAGCTGGGGAGTTTAGACTACCCTGTTGGAGGAAAGCTCTGTAGCCAGGGAAATAGAACGATAAAAGGCCTCTCACCGCCAATAACCACCTACGTGAGAATTGTCCTTCTTTTGTTTTTCTGATGGAAATTGTCCTTAAAATTAATAGCACAACCCCAGACAAAGCCCATAGAATCTAAATATAATCTAGCTCTCATCTCTGCTCCTTAATGCAGACCTGAACATTGTACCGCATTCTAGCATATGGTCCATAAGTCCTTTGCATATCATGTTCTTTCCAACTCTGGGGACCTTTGAACTTGGCTCTTTCTACTTCCTGGACCACCCAGCCTCCTTCCTGTCTCTCTTCCTATGTCTGCTCAGCTCCTGTGGCTCAGACCGTGTATCTAACCAATATATACGGAAGTGTTCCCCTGGCTCTCAGACTAGAAGGAAGAACCCTTCCTACAGAGTCTAACAGTGGTCCTTCCTAATGGAAGTTGACCTACTGAGTATAAGTAGGTGGATCTACTGAACATACATTCAAGTTTTTGTATTTCAATGACTATTTTCACCACTGGCTGTTAACGTCCACTGAGGTTAGAGATGTCTGTTTTGTTCACCAGTGACAACAACTAACAAGTATCTGCCACGTAAGGGCTCACAAATATTTAGCAAAGTAAGGATCTAAGCACTGACACAGGACTCATCCAAACAAGAAGAGAGTGTTCTCTAGGAAAAGATACACTGAAGACCTCAAAGATGTCCACCAGGATCAAAAGAAGTCCAAGGGCCAGGGAGACACCTTTGCTGGCCAAGTGTTTGCTTTACAATTGTTAGGACCCAAGGCTGGATTTCTAGAACCTAAAAAGGTATGGTGGCTATGCCTGTGATCCCAGCAATGGTGAGGTGGGTTCCTGGAAGTCTGACAGCCAGCTAGCCTGGCTGGGAGGGTGAAGTCCGAAAAGCCCACTAGAGAATGGGATTCAAGCAAAAGGTATGAGGTGCAGTCGGACTGACGTCTGAGGTTGCCTGCACATACCCATGTGAACATACACATGCACAGGCATAAATTAAAACAAAATAGTATGTGCATGCTATGCAAACACATGTGCATCCTGGTGCGGTGTAACATGAGGGGCAGCCAACAGGAAGGGCTACGCGGAAGGGATGAGGAAGGGCGGAAGGCAGGAGATGGACCTGAGTTATGAAAAAGGACAAAAGGCCAATTGCTTCTCTAGATTCAATTCTGCCATGGAATTTGTCTGTTGGTGGTGAATATGTGTATGAAATAAATTAGATACTGAAAGTGTAATTTAATGGGAAGTTTCATCCATTCTGAATGTCTATTCTAACTGAATAGAGGTTCACTGAGTTGTATAGATTTTGGGTCTTCTTAATGTTGATGTGTGATGTCTTCAACAAGCTTTTAAAGGACAAGAAGCTTAAACAATAAAAATGGGAACAGCACTGATATTGATTTACACAGCCTCTGTGCCACCATCTACACTCCCAGTGCAAACCTCATAACCTACACTATCTTGCACACACCTGTCCTTGCCAAGTTGTTGTGACACTTGGTTCCTGCAAACCCCTTTCTCATTTAAGACATCCAATAAGTGCACATTTGATGCTAAAATGTATCTCCCATGAGTCAATACCATGGGTGCCATAGCACCTTATCAGAAATCCTTAACTCATTACCAATATGAACTTGGGGAAAGGATGGAGATTTAAGTTTTGCAGCTAATAATTTCAAGCATGATCCAACTGCCTCATATTCTGGAATCCTAAGTTCCATTATCTGTATACTCCATCTGTTTCCGTGGGCTGATCTGTTGATATGGTTCTATTTAAAAGCTACTTACCTACAGTAGTGGTGCGCTTGTGAAAAACAAAACCGCAGCACACATGGCCCCCTTCTCCTCCGTGAACTGACCTTGCTCTCTGCTGAGAACCTTGTCTGCTGCCACGGACCCCACAGGATTTAGAGTATTGTGATTTATTTCATGCTGTGACTTGTCACCAACAGCCAACAATAGCCTTGTGGGTTAGCCAGACTTTACAAAATGACCAGGTCCATAAAATCTCCATAAACCCTTCAAAAGGTCCAACTGTCTGGAGGGCTCACTGTGCATGAAAGTGCACAGGGGTCTTTTGAGTGCTTGATAGCTATCAAGAGACAGAGAAGAAAATTCTCTCAAAGCTGCCTCCTTAACTCTTTGAGAATCCCCTTTTAAAGACAATTTCTTCTGAAGAGACTAACTTGGCTGGCCAGCCACCCGCATCAAGAAGCCATGGGTGGTCTTTTTTTGGTTTTCCCCTTAAACTTATGGTAAACCATGAAATAGTGAACCAAACATAAACGGGTGCTGTGTGCACTTTTCCCTTCCTCAAATGCAGCAAGATTTCATTTTCCTCTTAAAATAGGAAAGCCATCTCCCCTCCCGACGGCAGGGGAGTAAGAGTTCAGGGTAAGCAGGCACTTTAGCAGCAGACAGGGCTGCATGGCTGCTGCTCTGCACTCTTACAAGGCCAAAGGGACGTTGCTGCTTGGTTCCAAGTTTGGCACAGGGACAAGCTGTCAGCATTGCCTCCTGTAAACAGCAAATGTGGGCACTGCACATTTGTGCATATTTCTGGAGTAAAGTTGGAACTGCTTCCTGTGAAACCCACTTTTCTTTGTAAAGCCTTAAAATACCATGAACACACAATTGCCAAATGAAGTATGTGTTTCTAGAGAGGGTTGAATGGTTAAAAAAAGAAAAGAAAAAAAAAGAAGAGGAAAATTAAAATTAAATAAATAAATAATAACTAGGAACAACCCAAACAATGGCTAACAGGAAGCCCTTGAGTTTCCCAAGCACGGCGATATGAGCTTAATTGAGGCTGACGCATGACAGCCTCGCATGTGCAGTATCGCTGGGCTCTGACTGAAGCTGCTGACAGAGGGTAAATGGTGCACGGCAGCAGGGCTCGCCCTGGCCTGGCACGGCCACGTAGGAGCATGGAGTCTGTCAGGAGCTAGCACGAGGGCTAATGAAGGGCAGCCCTTGTTTTTAAAATTCCTCTCACTTAGTTTTGGATCAGACTTTACACCATGAAGCCTTCTCAACCTCTTAGTGCTCAGTTAAGGATCTGTGACACTTATTTAAAAATTAATGCATTCTAATCAATTTAAAGTTAGAAAGCCCAGAGCCTGCAGAAGAGGGAAGACAAAAAGAGAAAAGGGCAGAAGAGGAGGAAAGTTAAAGGTGGGGGGAGGGGGAGGGAAGGAACCAGGTGACAGTAGAATTGCCGAGCTCTGGACATCGTGCAGAAAGAATTCCAGGAAATCCATGCCAAGACGTTAGAGGGTGACAAATGTGTATTCTGTACCACACTTCTACCACGGGCATAAACATTCTAGGACCCCGTTAACATTCCTACATTTGAAAAGGACCAACCAGCTCCCATAACTCCGAGGCTGTGTGCCCACTGCAGAGCGCGCACCCCTCCAAGATGGGCTGTCTTCCTCATTGACTGGCTATGTGAGCTACGCACACTTCCTAGACAAGGCACACTGCTTGCTCTGCGGAAGAGCATTAATGACAAGGGGAAAGATCACCATTTTAGGTGATCACATAGGAAACAGAAAGAAGAAAACAGCCTGTTTCCTACCTCATGGCCATATTTGTGATATAAATAGTAAAACTGAGCACTGGCCAAGGGACCAGAGAGAAATGCAAGAGTGTGTGTGTGAGCTTCATTTCTCCCTGTTGTTGACACAGGAAAAGGTTGTACTGCAAATTTTGCTTATGTTTTAGAAGATGGAAAAGTCACAGCTGTGAGTTTACAAATAAAGGCTTATTCCAGAGGTGCACAATATTGGTAAAACGAATGAAGGGAGGAAGAAGTTGCCTGGGTAAAATTTAGGAAAGGCCGACTTGATGTTGTGCAAAGGGCAGCCTACCCATCCCGATGATACCATCTTCACTCCCCAGGTGCGCAAAGACAATTCCTCTGCTGACTTCGGCGCATGGCAACTCAGTGTGGAAGCAGCTACAACCTTATCACATCAAGACTGAAATGCTTCTGCTTTCATACTGGAGAAAAGGATGGTGGTGGTGGTGGTGGTGGTGGTGGTGGTGGTGGTGTTGCTTTGGTTTTTAGAAGTCCCTGATAATCACGGGGGGGAGGGGGGCTTGGTCACAAGGGCAGGGCGCTCTCAACAGTTATACTTCCTTAACAGCATGCTTTATCACAGCTGGATATTTATCAGGAGGTTTTTTTCTTTCTAGATTTGGGTTTTATAGAACAACTTAGGATACTGAAATCAAAGCTAAAATGTGTTTGTGGTGTTATACACACATGTGTGTGCAGGCATACATCTCTGCGGCAGAGCCCAAGTATATCAGGTGTCCTGTCCTATGACTCTGCCTCACACTCTGACAGCTCTAGTGGTTCTGTCTCTGCCCACATAGTGCTGGACTTACAGGCTGGTGCCCAGGCACACCCAGCTTCTTTTGTGGGTGCTGAGATCAGAACTCCATCATCACGCCTGTGCGGTAAGCGCTCTTACTGATAGAGGCCTTTCTCCAGCCCAGTTCAGTGTTTCCTAATAAAATAATTTTGACTGTTTCACTGTGACTTGAAAACCATTCCCGAATCTCACCCTCACTTTTTACAACATGTATCAGGAAAGATTACACACAAACGGATTTCATACAAATGACCAGTCAGGTTGTTGAAATTCCCAGGGCTCTTTCTGGAAATTTCCATGTAGGTCACATATGCAATCCATCCACATGTGCAATCCCTTTCCAGGTCACAGCTCAACAGCACAAGCCTGAAAACAGAGCAGGATGGGCGGAGGGGACGGAGCCGCAGCTGCACGTGCCCACGCTCACCTGGGTATGGCATCTCTGAGGGTCAGTTGACACCAAGCTGGAGTGAGCAGCACCTCACTGCAACAGCTCCCATGACCAACCCCAGGAGCCAACCAGCTCACTTTTATGACAGGCAGCCTGGAGAGATGTAGGAGGAGGGCAGAATAAGCCCTATTAGGAAAATACCAAAAATCAGTGTGACAACTGACATTTCCATTTCCTGTTAAACAATCCATGTAGTCTAGATCTATCTTAAAACCTAGAAGAAGAGAAACCCCGAGGTAGGCATTTTTTCACAAGTTCTCAGTGATAAGCTATCAAAAGCAACAAAAGGGGACAAGTTTTTTTTTCTTTTGGTTCAAATCACTTGATTTTTATGCTATAAAATTAGAATCAATTCTCTTCTAAAAAAAAAAAAAAATGTAGGTAGGAGGCAGAAGTCAGACTGGATGGTGTCAAAAAGCTTTTCCAAATCAAGGGGTCTGACCTGTGCTGGGCTTTGCTTGGTTTGGGGCTGGGAAAGTCTTCTCAAGGAGGCTCATGATGTGGAGGCCTCTGCCCAGAGCAAGAAGAGTTGATCCCTGTAACACACTGTTCAGATGCTACCAGGGCTGCCCATGTCTCCCACAGATCTGGCTACACTGCAGGGTCCCGAAGGCAATACTGGGGTGCCTAGAGAAGTATACTTTCCACAGTTGGCCTCACTGCACCAATGTTAAGTTGAATAGGCATGAGACCAGTTCAACGCACCTCCTGGAGAGCTGCCACAGCCTGTGGAGTAAGCACTCTGTCTACCAATGCCTGACTTCTTGCAGTCACCTGAATTCTCTATCTGTGTGAAGCATTACTTTAACTTTTGTCTTCCTGTGTTTAGAATTTTTTTCTTCCTGCAATTATTTCACTTAAGTGCCAGGGCTAAGGCCTCTAAAAGTGTCAAGAATAAACTGGTGTTAGTCTGTGATAATAAGGCTAAGCCTCACTGTCCTTTCACACGTGAGACTCCAGAGTGAAGTGACTTGTTCATGGGTGTAATGACTTCACTGGAAGCTTGCTGCAGAGATTTGGGGTGACTGCTCTCTCAGGCACCACTGACTCTTCAGATGAAATCTGATAAGAGTTAACGCAGCAATATGGCCTCGGGTCTCTCTGACTGAGGGGAGATGGTGCGGAAGGGAGGGGCATGCCCCAGGCAAACACCTAAACAGCTTTATGATGAGGAGAAGAAAGACTCTGCCTGCCTCTGTATTTTCTAATGTAGCATGGGGTGGCTTTGAACTATGATCATCCTGTTATAACCTCATGAACACTGGAAGTACAGATGAGAGTCACCACACCCCAGCTAAGGGTGTCTCTCAAACGAGCAACAGGGTTTCTGTGCAGAAATAAAACACTGTATTAATTACTAAAGCCATCGTCTTATACAACTATCTATGAAACATTTACTATTGCTTCACTTTGCCCAAGTATTTGATTTAAAAGCTAATAAGGTGTGGAGCTGGAAAGACAGCTCAGCAGTTAAGAGCACTGGCTTGTAGAAGACTGGGCTCAGTTCCCGACACCTAGATGGTGGCTCATAACCATCTAGAATTCCAGTTCCAGGGGACCTGATGTTTTCTCTTGAGCTTCATGGGCACCAGGTATATATGCGATGCACATTCATTCATGCAGGCCAACACTTAAATAAATAAACAATAAATATTTTTTAAAGTAATGAGGTATGATCCCTATATACACAAAATATTTGAGTTTTTCTATCATTACTTGTAAAAATATTTATTTATTTGTATGTGTATGAATGTTCTGCGTAGAGAACAGAAGAGAGCACTGGATCCTCCAGAACTGGAGTTAGAGATAGTTGTAAGCCACCATGTGAGTGCTGGGGCTTAAGCCTGGGGCTTCTGTAGCAGCAGCCAGTGCTCTATTCCACTGATCCATCTTTCAAGCTCTTCCATCATTATCATAAATATAATTGTTTCAAGATATAATATTTAAAGTTAGAAAAATTTATTTTCCTAATCATCTTACTCTATATCTGGGTATTTTAATTAATAATTTTAGCTTTTATTTTTGGTTGTTCTGTGGATCATAACAATGGCCTCACACACAGGCAACTACTTAATCATTTAAAACGTGCTCTCTCCTACCTCCTTTCTTAGAGGAAGCTGTGGCTTCAGTGAGTTTTCTTTCAGAGGGATATACTCTATCACTCTCTCTTTGTCGGAGGCACATTTGTAATTCTCAGTAGAACTGTGCAGCACCACACATGAAGAACTTCTCATTTACCACTACAGAAGTAGGAGTCAGTAAATCTTCATTTCTAACTACAGGCACCACAGTTTCTCCCCAGTGAGAATTCTTTTTCTACTGTAGTCCCCCCATCAGTCTTCCGAGAATCACAGGTGCATAGGGCCACACCTGTGTCAACTGCACTTCTCTAGGTGAGCACTTCCTTAAACAGTTTCTCAGGTCCAAATGCTGATTGACAGTGCCAGGAGAGCGACACTGTCTCATCTCCAGGACTGCAACAGTGTCTCATGCCCTGGCAGCTGTTCCACAGAAAATGCTAATTACAGAGACTAAGGAGAAAGAATAACTCCTGATTAACTAACACTGAGCTGTGTGAGATAACATGTAAGAATAACAAACAAGAGGGGTTGATGTTTTATTTTCCTGACCAAGAAAGGTCAGATACAGTGGGGCAGAATGCTGCATCTTAAGAAAGTCATTATTTTAAATGCTGAGATTCCACTGAATAGAAGAGTTTTCAAATATTAAAATCTCTGTGGTAGGCTCTGACCTCAGAATAACAAGAAAATGGCAGGCACTCATTTTTTCACATATAAAAATGACACTTACTGTAAGGCCATTATATAAAATGCCTATTTCCCCTCATAAAATAAACAATTCTGTCAATGCTTCAGTATATCTGCCAGCATGCATACACGTGGCATGTGTGGTTATTTCATGACTTAAATATAAAACAGAGCTAATATCTACAGTCTTAAAGCTCACGAAGCAGTGGCCTATAGTTCATGTATCATTTTCCCTCAACAAAGCATTTGTTCAGCCTCAGAGAGTCCTGTAAGTATTCTAACTACAGTCAAGGCACTTTTCTCATTGCATCTAGAGGATGAAGTGATTTTACACCACACAGACACAGACACAGACACAGACACAGACACAGACACAGACACAGACACAGACACAGACACAGCTTGCATGTCTGTGCACTACATGGTGTGCAGGGCCCAAGGAGGCTAGAACAGGGCTTTGGACCTCTTTGGAATAGAGTTACAGATGGATGTTGGTCCCCTGTGTGGGTACTGGGAATCAAGCCTGGGTCCTCTGCTCTGGAAGAACAGCCTGTGCTCACAGCAGTCATCCCTGAGTCACCTCCCTAGCTTCTCCTGGTGTAGGTTAAATGCTTAAGAAAGGAAACTCATGTTTGCCTGGCATGTACAAGGCCCTGGTGTGCTCTGCAGCACAGCCCCAAATCAAATACTCACACACATATGTGACTGCATGTAAGCTAGTCTTGAATTCATAATGGTCCTGCCTTGAGTGAGTGTACATTGCAGAAAGGCTTGCTGGATATTGCTATGGTAACCAGCCTACAAGACAGTCTCAATGGACACCTATCCATTAGGTATATCTATATTGATGTGGTCCCTTTCCATACTAAATAAATGGTTGGTCTAGCTAATAAAAATGGTGCTACAGAAAAAATATGTCTTAAAGCAGCCTGGCAGACAGGATTTTGCCCAAACATCTCCTTGAGAAGGAAAACACTTGGCAATATCTAGCCACTTGATCATTGCTCACAGGCACCTACATGGACTATTGGCAGGGAAACATACACACACTGGGCAATGTGTTTATTTCAAATGCTGGGCTGCAGAGAGAGTTCATTTGTGCAAGCATAAGACCCAAGCACAGATCTCCCATGCCAGGCTAGGTTAGGGGATCCTCTGTAACATCAAACCTGGAAGCAGAGGCAGGCGGGTCCCAGAGCATGCTGGTTAGCTGGTCTAGCCACCAGTGGGCCTAGCTAGGCAGTCTATCTAGTCAGTGAGCCTGGTTCAGGGGGGAAAAATTCTGTAATGAGAAAAGTTCTCATTAAAAAAAGTATTATGAGGAATGAAATAATGAGAAAATCAAGACAAATATAAAACAATAAAATTGAGTAATAATTTTTTATACTGAGAAAAAAATTAAGCAATAGCTTCTGTTGGAAAGTCAAACAAAACCATCCAGATCTCTGTTTCTTGATGGCCAAGAGCAGCTCCACACTGTCAGGGCCAAAAGACCTTTGTGGGGCAAGTGTTCTTCAGAGTTTCACTATTAGGGGGAGCGGGCTGGGAATAATGGTGATCCGTTCATAAGTTCCTGTTTAACCAGTGTCCAAATTCATTTGAGTCAAGCCTGATTGGCTTCCAATTCAATACCTGAAGGTGCAAGTCACTAGAGTGAGTCTTTGCCCTGAGTTACACAGCCAGCATGACAATAGAACTTGAGCAAAATAAGCCTTAATTAATTAGCAGAAGCCTGAAGAGAATGTAGCCAATGGACTTTCACATTTATTTACTGGATTGAAAAGTGTTTAAATCTATTAACCAAAAAGACTTAGGACCTTAGATAAGGATGTACTGTCATTTAAAGGGTAAGAAGCTTTCCTTAGCAGGCTATTTAGATAATAATGTCAGGTAGTTCTATGTGGCCAAACGATTTTTAAAATATTGATCCTCAATAAGTTTCCATAAAGGTTTTTCTCTAAAGTGGAGGCTATCACGAAAAATCATCCAAATAAGTGTTTACAAAATTAACATAAATACTGACGTGAACTAGCTTGAACTCCGATGTTGGCTGTTTGACATTTTGACCACGATTTTCCAGTGTATGCATCCCTTATGAACACATGTGAGTTCCAGCTTCATAAAGGCTCACACTGAAAACACTAACCATAAGTCTATAGAGATGTCTTAGAAATCCATTAGTGCCAATATTTCTATACTAAAACAACTGGAGTTTCACATTACTTTAGGCATTTTAGATTTATTAACAGTATTTTAAGGTTTATATGTTTAAGGAGACATTTCAGGTTGAAGGATAAACCTGGAGGAGCTTTAGTCTTCGTCTGCCTTAATATTTTTAAGCTCTTGCCTTTAAGTCTTCTGTGACCTTAGCTTGTCTGTCAAGCCTTTGCATATCAGTTGTTCGTTTCTTTTTTCTTTTTTTTTTCTTTTTTAATTTTTATTTTTAGATACTTTATTTACATTTCCAATGTTTCCCCCTTTCTAGGTCTCCTCTTTGGAAACCCCCTATCCCCTCCCCCTCCCCGCCTCTATGAGGGAATTCCACCTCCCACCCACCCGCCTACCCACTCCCATATTCCCACCTTGACGTTCCCCTTTACTGGGGCCTCTAACACCCTCAGGCCCAAGGGCCTCTCCTCCCCCTGATGGCCAACATGGTCCTCCTCTGCTACATATGTGGTCCAAACCATGGGTCCCTCGATGTGTATTCTTTGGTTGGTGGTCCAGCCTCCAGGAGGACCAGGAGGTAGGAGGGGGGTCAGACCAGTTGACACTGTTGCTCCCTCCATGGGGCTGCAAACTCCCTCAGCTCCTTCAGTCCCTTCTCCCACTCCTCCATCTGGGACCTCATTCTCAGTACAGCGGTTACTGTAAAGTGAAACTTGGATATTCCGAACTTTGGGCTAATATCCACTTATCAGTGAGTACATACCATGTCCGTTCTTTTGTGACTGAGTTACCTCGTTCAGGATGATATTTTCAAGTTCCATCCATTTGCCTGCAGATTTCATGAAGTCATTGTTTTTAATAGCTGAGTAATACTCCATTGTGTAGATG
>CM052703.1:5596307-5634804 GCA_028551405.1 Uromys caudimaculatus
TTTTTCTGAGGGTCCGCCAAACTGATTTCTAGAGTGGTTGTACCAGCTTGCAATCTTCTGGTTTCCATCTGTGGCTGCGGACCTCAGCTTGGGCCACAGGGCTCCATAGCCAATTAGCGCCGGGAGAAAGCTACCCTCCCAGGAGAGTTGTTCATTTCTTAAAGCAATGGCCAGTGTGTGAACTCTGCCACTGTGGACCTGTCTAAGTAAAAGATTTGGGAAAGAAGAATTCATTCCTGAAATGAACAGCAGGACTGGGCAGGCTGAAGTCAGAGGACAACTAAGCTCGGCTCCGCCCTTATTAAGAAGGAAGTGTGCTAGAGTTAATGATTTGAAATACTGCGTGTGCGGGCTAAAACGCTCACATTTGCACACGTACAAGGGAAGGCGTTCAGTTGGGTCGACTGAGGTATGAGGAGCTGACGCCCACACCGTCCTGCTCGTCCCTCTGCTTTATAAACAGTGCTGTTTTCTTTTGTGCTTGTGTGCACATGAGTGTGTGTGTAGATGTGTATGTGTGCACATGCGTGTGTGTGTAGATGTGTGCTGTGCACATGAGTGTGTGTGTAGATGTGTATGTGTGCACATGCGTGTGTGTGTAGATGTGTATGTGTGCACATGCGTGTGTGTGTAGATGTGTATGTGTGCACATGAGTGTGTGTGTAGATGTGTATGCTGAGCACAAAGGTCAAAGTGGGCATCAGATGCTCTGGACCTGGACTCACAGGTGGGTGTGAGCTTCCTCCCATGAGCCCGAGGCACGGGACTCTGTTATTTGTTGTTTTAAAAGGCAGCAAGCACCCTTCACTACTGAGCCATCTCTCTATCCCCAGTTCTTCCGGTTCTCAACAGTCTCTCATCCAGGCATTCCGATGAATATGGTGCAGATCCCATCCGTGGATTTGTGTTTTTAATGTTATGAAAAGGCAACTCCTTTATCAGTATTTGAACAGTACCAGGCCGCTGAGAGATAGGAGTTGTGATCATTTGTGCTCTCTCAAAATTAGAACCCAATTTCAGATGTGCCCATTCAGTTTTCCAAAATCCTTCACAGTCACTGCTAAGACAGAAGAAGGCACGATCTTCATCCACTAAGTGATATCCAATGGCACATGCCACTCTCGTACTTAAAACACTTGACACACCAAATCCTTGCTTGTGATAGAAGAAGAGGTGAATTCTTTTGCTTATTGGCTTGAAGTGTCAAGGGTTATACTGGTTAATCAGGATCATGACCACAAACAAGACAGACCTACTTCTTTGAAGAAAGCATGGAGTAATTAATGATTGCATTTAAGAGAAAGAGCCTGATATCTATAAAATTGCCACATACAGATTGATATTTATATTAAAAGGAGAGTAAATGATCGCCAGGTCAGGATGTTAGCCTAGGACCTTCTGAATATCGTCTCAACTGTTTAGGCAGAGCAGGTACACCGACGGGCCTTTACTAATGCTCAGTACACACTGTCATTAGGCATTGCTGACTCTGGCTTCTCTTCAGTCGTGTTTTCCTTTTTAAAGCATCCTGGGCTATTTGATCTCTGTACCTTTGTTTAGGTGCTTTCCCTCCACCCTCTCCCTACGTTCATAAATCTAAATACTACTTAGTGTCCCAGACCTAGGCTCACCTTCACCCCTTCTCTTTCTCCACTGAAGGTTTTCCAAATCTTGCCCCTGGAGATGAATTGTTCCTTTGAATCTCACTCTCCAGATACGATTCCACTAGTCAGAGTCTGCTAAGCACTACACTTGCCAGCCCGGTGTTTACTGAGTTTCAGCTACTTTATTAAATCATATATGTGGGACATTTCCCTTCTGGACAGCACAAGTTTAGGAGTTGGAGACATAAGAGAGAACAAAACAGATCTGTTCTTGTGACATTATTTTCTGGTGGAAAAGATAATGAATGAATGAATGCATGAATGAGCATAGGGTCAGAGAATGAGCGACAAGTGTGGGGTTAAGAGAGGTTGGAAAAGATGCTGCTTTAGCAGGGCTGTCAGGAAAAGACTCGCTGAAGATGCCATCCCTGCACAGTGGAGAAAGCCACATGTGCACCTAGGAACAGAGCTTTTCACATAGCAACAGTATCCTGGGATGGAGTCCCTCTGGGCATTTTCAAGAAACAGGTAAAGGAAGTGTTACAAGTCACGACTAGAAGAATAAGAGACCAGATGACAAATGGCCTTCTGGACCATGGAAGTTGTGCCAATCAATAAAAAATCACTGCACAACTCAGATCAGAAGGTAGTTGCTGTGGTCTGTGTCCTCAAAGTGTCACGCCGGCTACTAATAAATATATAAGGACTGCACTGCAAGACACTCACAGAGGAAGAGAGAGCAACTGGGAGGCCACAGAGTAGCCCAAGGTAGAGTAAGAGCAAAGGTAAATTGCCCATGTCCAATTTGAATGACTTCCCAGTGCGGAGTCTATTTGTCCCTGTATGAGAAGTTCAAGATAACACCAAGGTTTTGATTTGAGCAAGTCAATAAAAAATGTTACCATTAATGATGGTAAGAATTAATCTGCACTGACTATTAGCATCCAACTATACACACATTAAATAAGTGGCCAGAACAGTGTTGCATAGCTCCACCCCAAGAGCAGAACAGCCATTTTCTTCTCCACAACAGCTGGGGTTTCTTGTAAGAGACCTTCAAGGTCAGGCCTGTTGAGCACTGATGTCTACTGATAGAAGGAGCAGGTGGGGAGGTTCTATAGACCCCCCATTGAGGTGCTAGACACTCTTTCCTGAACACCCTGCTATACATGAGTCTGCCTTAATCACACATGAGCTCACTGGTTACTCAAGGTAAACTTTGGTAGAACTGTACTGTGGTTTGTTGTGGGTGTGCTGGGTTGGGTGAGTAGGCCCTTGTTCAAGTCTTCCCAGGAAAGGACTCACACAACACTAAGTCAAAATTGGGAGTCAAGGTGTGAATGAGAATGTCCCCACTAGACTCAGACGTTTGAGCACTTAGTCTCCAGGTGGTAGAGGTTTGGCCTTCTTGGAGGAAATATGTCACCAGAGATGGCTCTGTCTATTGCTCCCTCTGCTTTGTGCTTTCAGTTAGGGATAGGGGCTCTCATCATCCATATCTGCCCCTCACTGCTATGCCTGCCCCCCACTGCCATTAAGGACCCTCATCCTCTGAAACTCTTATATGCTGCCTTGGTCAAAGTGTTAGATCATAAGAGAGAAGTAGCTAATGTGGTAGGAAATACAAACTTGAGATTTATCAATGCAACTTACTTATATACATACATGCTCTGGATTTTGTGAAGTTAAATTAATGAGGATGTTTTGTTTTCTTGCCTTTTCTGGCTCCCAGGGCCCTTTCCCTTATCCAGTAAAGAATGACACAACACCTTCAGATCTCTCTACCTAAGCACCCTTCCACTGTCACCTTCTACTGACATGGAATTCTTTCTTTTATAAGGACCCTTATGACCACTCTGGGGCCACAGATAAATGAGACCCTGCAGGATAAACTCCCACTTCAAGCTCAGCAACTTTTACAAAAATGGAGTTTATAGAGTTTAAGATGTGATTATCTCTGAGGGAGAGGCATAGTATCTATGGACCACACACCATTTTCAGAGACTTCACCCTCGGAAATGTTTGTAATACCGTAGTTGATGTCCAGAGCTCTGGGGGATAGCCAGTTCAGGACAGAAAGCCTGCTTCATTGCCCGCAGACTCTGTGCCCTTGGACACAGTTTTTAAGTCTCTCGTTAAGTTTAAACGTTAGTTGAGAATTCTATAAAAAGGGGACAATAGTAGCATCTAACCCACAGACACTGAACAGGAAGCATGAAGTATAATTTATTTAGGAATATTTACAGGGTTGCCATCTATTTGCCAGCCTTGCATGTGATGATGGTGGTAGTGGTGGTGATTACTATTAGCATTTCTCTTTTGTGAGACAGGGTCTTGCTATGTAGCACTGGCTGGCCTTGAACTTGCAATCTCCTTGAGTCAGATGTTGGAACTCAGTGGTGCACCATGCCAAGCTTGCTGGGAACATCAGCCCTGAAGGGCTTCCACAGAGCCTTGTGCAGGGCTGGCTATTCACTCATTTGGTATTCATCACAACAGGCTTTGTCTCAATTCCAAACAGCTCACTTAGAGGCCCTAAGTACGCTGCACTAGAAGGTCCTCAAGGAACAATCTTCTCTAAGCTCTGCTAAAAATGAAGGAAAAGAGGCTAGTCTGGTCTACCTGCACCTGCTCCATTCAGCACACACCAGGCACAACAGCTGGAGGCTTCCCCTGCCCAGGCGTCCTGTAGCACACGCGCCTCCTGAGGGCCAGGTCTACAGCATTCCAACTGAACAGAGTTCCAAATCCTACTCCAGCAACTATTTCCCACTTTAGGCCTTTTCAGCCAACCAAAAATGTGGCTTTCCACAGTGGTCCTGGCCTCTTATCTCTCTCACTTTTGTTTGTCAGAGAAGTTTGTGAACCCCTGAAACACGGTCAAAGAGTAACTGGTCCTTCCTGTAGAGATGAACGGGGCTGAGCAAGGCAAGGGGTGGAGCAGCTCTGGCTGCTGCTCGCTTCCGGGATCACAGATGCACATGGACAGTAGACTGAATTTCTCTCCTTTAAAAATAAAATCACAACGCTAGGCAAGGTGGTGTGCACCAGTAATCCTAGTACTTGGGGGCTGAGGCAGGAGGATCATAAGTTGAGGCACAAAGCAAGACCTATCATGAACAAAGAAACAATCATGTCACATCAGCAAAGTTTAAGAAAACCAGATAAGCCAAAATATACATGAATACACATAGCCTCACATATTAGCACACATGGAACCCTCTGGTGTCTAGGACATCAGTCATGAATTGGGCTTAGCTAAAAGAAAGAAATCCACTTAACAGCTAATGGTGGCAGCAATAACACAAAATCAGCATTGTGAAGTTGTTTCTCTGTTGTTCTTGAGAGTCTGGGTCTTTGATGTGTCCTACATTATGAGCTATCAAAGCAGAAACCGCACTAAGGAAGGAGACCTTAAAGGGCTAGGCTTCCCCAGGACTGTTGTCTTCCTTGCAAATGGTTTTTAAAGGTCACTTTAAAAATAGCTCCTAGAGCCACAAAAGCCTGTAAATATTTAAATAACACACTTTGGTTTATTTTTACATGGTGTTATAAATGCACATCACAAAATCCTTCACAGAAATGTCAGCCAAAGGCTAAAGTCAGTAGAAAGATGAGTCTGAAGAGCAAATGGAAGGAGAGCAATAATCCAGAAGAGGGCAGGAGGCTTTCCAGACGTGGTACAGTCTGCTTGTCTGAGTGAGAATTCAGCCACTCAGGAGAGAGACCCATAGGGAAGACAGCACCAATCAAGCTGCGAGAATTTACTGAAGGGAGCTGTGTTCTCAGAAAGGGTCCTGGGCCTTGAAACTCGACCCTGACGGTGACAGTGTGAAGAGAACTCTGGAGAAAAAGACTGTCTTCCTGTGCCTAAGTTGAGCCTCACAAGTTCAGATTTACAGCTCACACTTACACATAGCCCGAGAGAGGAACCCCAAGTTTCCCAAAATGAAAGCAAGTGGAAAGTCTACATTCTTAGATGGGTCTAATTCTCAAACTTCAAGTTCACTTCAAAGAGAAAGAATTGAATAGGAAACTTTTAATAAACATCACAGAATGAAAAGGGAATTGTGAGCTCGACTCTGATTCTTATTCGGGGTGCAGGGTTTTCCTGAGTACAAATTCCAAGGGAAATCCACTTGAAGATTATCTGCAGTAAACTGAAAACCCAACAAGAGAAGCAGACAAAGCTCCTGACACAGCTCCAGGTCAACTGTGAAGACGACGTGCAATGCTATTACTTAGCAGAATTCCTCAGGAAACCAAGAAGAAAAGCAAATTCCTCAATAGAAAAGATACATCACCAGAAATAACAGAATCATAATAATTAATAAATACTAGAGAAAATACCAGGACAGAGGATGCTATAAAAATCAAAAGTCTGCTTTTCTCATCGCGAGGGAAGGTTTAGGAAGGATGGGAATCTGTAAGGTGCTTAGGTTCTTCAGCTCACAGTTCCACTTTTGAAGATTTATCACTGAGAGATAATCAGGACTCTATTAAAGGGACAGAGAGTTAAACAACTCACAATGATCTGTGTTTAGAGCCTCAGATCAACACATCACTGGACCTTCATCGGAGATGCTTCTCTTTGCAGTAAATGGTGATTACCTGGTGGGGGTGCAGAGAGTAAGAGGCCTAGGAAGGCTCAACTGTAAATGGAGCACAGGGCATGCAGCTGCTCTTCGCAAAGCTCAGGGATCACTCCTGAGGGGGCAGCAGAGACTGGGGGAGCTGGCAGAAAGTGCTTCTGTACACAGCAGAGCAGGTGCACGCGCACACTCAGCTCCTGGTAACAGCATTTTCAAGGCTATTGCAAGCCCAAGGCACACCAGATCCCAGCAAGAGGGGAAGTGGCATGAAGCATCACATCTTCTGAGGAACTATGGGGGATTGTTAGCTTCTGGAAGGAGAGTCAGCTTTCTCACTAAAGGTAGTCCCTGGTGATGTGGCCACACTCCAGCACATCATATACCCAAGAATACCTCAGTAGCACAAATTGGTCCTGATGGGTTACAATTAAAAAAGAAGTTAGGTGAGTAAGGAAGTAAGACCTGGGTAGAGCTGGTGGGACGTGTGACTATGATCAAAATGTGTGAAATCCTCATATAACCAAGAGAAAGACAGAGAGACACAGAGAGGGAAGTCAGATTTAATTATTAATAGATAAACAGACCCTCTTTATAAGGAACCCTGGACACACATCTGTACTTCCCTAGTATCCTTAACACAAAGTTAGGAAGCCCTGGGACATGGCCCAGTGAGTGGAGTGCCTTCTGTGCAAGCCTGAGATCAGACTGCAGATCCCTAACGCATCTGTAAATGCTTGCTGGGCTCCAGAGTCTACCAGCATCTCAAGACTCAAGAAGCAGAAGCAGGAGCTAGCTAGACTAGTCAAATTAATGAGCTCCAGGGTCCTTGAGGAACCCTGCCTCAGTATATAAAGCCAAGAAAGACTGAGGAAGGTACCGTTCTCAACTTCTGGCCTCAACATGCATGGCCCATACTTATGTGAACAGGCCCTCCCCCCCAGCACACAGCAAAATAACAACAATAACAAATAAGACGAACCTTAGAAATACAATGTACACTACTGGGAAGTACGAAATCCATGAGGGAACTATTGGATAAATGAATGCCAGATCCTGTGAGAAGACTATCACAAACACTCAGAAGAAGCTCTTCCAATCTTTTTGGAGCTCTCCAAAGTAGGGATGCAAGATCTTCTTGTCACAGCTGTCTATCTTTGACCACTAATTGTAAAAATACACTAAGATGCTAAGCAGAGCTTCTCAGTCTTTACCAGCACCCAAAACATCTGGGAAGATGCCTAATAGCCCATCGTTGGAGACCCGGATGCAGCTGCACCAAACACTGCTCATTTTGAAGCCTTCTTCATTGCTTCTAATGCTGAATCCAGTGGCAAGCTATGAGTCTATATTAGCTCTTGTTGAGCAGTATAGTTTAACTTTCCATTGCATCCTTTAGGGAGATGGAAGCAATGTTCCTCATTTCATCCTGTGTTCAGTTACTGAGTTCTCAGTCTGAGTTCAGAAATACTGTGTCGTGCGGACTAGAGTACACACTTAAATAGCCCCCAGTGGTTAAAGGCTGGTCTTTCCAACCCTGGGATCTAGAGAAAGGAAGAGAGCTACAACCACATCTCGAAGGAGATACAACTGCAGACTGCACAAAGCCAGTCCAATCTGGCTTAACATTTGTGCGGAATGATGATTTTTACACCAAGGACCTGAACTACAATGTTGCACTGCGGGCTTACACTCCTATTCTAGCATCTTCTTCTAGCAGTCTCACCTTCAGCAACCTTCCAAAATCTCAGTGGGCTCCTTGCTGTAAATGGGGAAAGTGATGACATCTGCCCTGGGCCTGGGTGAGGAGCTCACACATGCTAAACCCTGGAACAGTGAAGGACCAATGTTACCTACATTCATTGCTATTACTTTAGATACATCAAATGCTTCTATCAACGATGTATTTCTCTTTCTACATCCCATTTCCTTACTTATTAAGAAGATACAAGTTTTGGCCTGAGGAGATGGCTCAGCTAAGTGCTTACCTTGTAAATATGAGGACCTACTTTTGATGCCCAGAACAAACAAACAAACAAAAACAAAACAAAAAACCCCAGGAGGATCTCTGGGACTCAATGTCCAAACAGACTTGCCTAGTCAGCAAGCTTCTTGTCCCGGTAAGAAATCCAGTTTCAAAACACAGTGTGGACGTTTCCTGGAGTGGTTTCTGAACCACTCCAAGCTGTGCACCTCTATACACATGCAAAATCACACACACATGCACACACACACTTAACAACTCCTCTCAAGTAGGTTTTAGTTCTATAGAGATAACCCATTCCTAGGTATCACACAAACCAAATAGTTCTACTGGAGGACAGATGCTCCACCTTCTCCTTTGCTGTAAATACTGACAACAGGAATCTTCGAGCAAGTGAGGGGCTGACTGTCACAGCACGGTTTATGGAGAGGAGCACAGATGCCAGCAAATTAAATCAGTGCTTCCACGTGTGCTGGAAACAGAGGCATGCACGTGAGTAAAGGTGCTGGAAAGAGCAAGAACTCTGCACAGGCTGGGAAACAGCAGTCATGTGACTAAGCCTGTCTGGGCTTAATGCTACCAGTGACATCAAAGCACACTGCAGACCTGGGTGGGGACATGGCCTTGAAGCACTGAGGAAGCTCACCTTCCTGCATACTCTCCTCCAGGTCTTTACTATGCGCAGGTCTAAGATTCAGGAGAGACGGCCTACCTCGAAGCCACTCAGAGTGAAGCTGTATCATCATGGTTTCTTTAGTAAGGAGAATTACGGTTCTTTTCAAAGGGAACCACATAGAGCTCTAAGCTGCACAAGCAACCCTACCTTCCAAAGAGATCCCAAATTGCTCCAGTCCTCACCGAATAACTCTAGTACTTAACAAGTAGTCCCTCCTGTGACCGCCTGACTATGAAGTGACACTCTAAAACTCACAAAGAGATTAGTGACTGAAGGCCTTTGTCTTCACAATGGTAAGGCCTACATGCAACGACTTAAGATGAGCTAGAGAAACTCTATCCTATTGGTTTTTTCGCTTCAAGCTACTCATTTTTTCTTAACTATCTCTGCTGCTTGTCCTTCATTTTCTTTTAATAGTCTGACTCCCACGTGGAGACACTGCACAGCGCCTTCTAACCCCACCGAGACCCCAGAACACATTTCCCCAACTCAACCCACTTCATGTTCCTTCCTGACTACAGCTGCAGTGGTTGCTAACTTCATTTTACTGTGCATGGAGGAGCTTTGGAATCACATTTTACTAACACTGACAATGCACAAACAAAGGGCAGCACTCTCCTCTCCACTGGGATGGGGGAGAGCGGCTGAGGAGTAGTTCCCTCCCCTAACAGTGACGAGAAGCACCCTACTACTGCCTTTCCTCACAGCACTGAGGACCGCAGCTGTGGCATTTGAAACCTAGTTGTGAGAGTTGTGAGTGTAGCTTTAGGTGAGCATCTATGTTTTCTGCAGATCATTTTGATAGAATTTTGTGAGTCCACGCAACACCTGAACCTTCCTCAGGCTGCTTCCCTCTGCCCAGTCCCATTAATGAGCAGCAGGCAGGGCAACGGCCTTTTCCTGTTTGCTCGGAAGCCTTTCGCTGGCTACTGTTACGTTTATTTTTTACCCTAGTCTCCACTTCAGCTCTTAGTCTGATACTTAACACTTTCCTTCTCATATATTATTGTATGTCTGAGTGGTTTAGCTGCATCTGTGTACATGCATCATGTTTGTGCTTGGTGCCCATGGAGGTCAGCAAAAGGAACAGGCACTGGAGTTAGGGAAGCTTGTGAATTGCAATGTGGGTGCTTGGAATTGAACTCGGTCCTCTCAAAAGCAACAAAGTGCTCTTAACTACTGAGCCATCGCTCCAGCCCATGTTATAAGCTCCTACAGGGCAGAGAATACATAAATTGTGTGTCTTTAACGTTTCCATGGTGATTGAGAACAAGGGTGGGGCATACTAAGTCTTAAACTTGTTAGATGAATTTTTGGAAAACAGTGTTTAATCAGAATATTTATAGAGCTACAGAACCTTAAATATGTTATAAATACCCCACAAATAGAAAAATAATAATTTCCCTCAAATTTTATTTGAACATTCTCACGACAACTGATTTTTATTGCTTTGAAAAGGAGTAAGTATTCCACAAATAGTGTCAGCACACATTAAAACACAGAGCACCACTCTGCTCCCCACACTAGTACCTAAGAACGTCACAGACAAACAGTGAGAATGTTACCCCAAACGGTCACGTACAAACAAGCTAAGTTATGAAGGTAGAGTTTCTGAGCTTAAATGTCAACATCTGTGAAAGAATTAAGATGTTTGTTCTGAAAAACCACGGGCCACTTTTAGCCAACACAAATCAGCAGCGGTTCCCCTGAACCTAAGTGCTGTAATAGCAGGATGTGTGGATTGGGTGCGGGAGGTGAGGAATGGGAGCTGTGGCTTAGGGCTGTGGAGCATTGCTGTGAGGGACTGGCTGACTTCTGATGGCTGAGCTGTCCCTAAGGTGAGCACTCAGCAGCAGGAGGGGTGGGGGGCGAAGAGAGGAGGAAGGCCAACAAGGGGTGAGGAAGCCCATGCTGGTGTTGAAGACTGAGGAGGAGGTCATCCTTTGCTTCTGGGTTTAAAGATCACACACATCTCAAAATGAGCCTTTATTTCATTTGGCTGAAAAACTCATTAAGTCTCTATTAGAAATCAGCTTCATTCGAGAGAAGCAGAAAAACAATAATGCTGATTCTTATTAAATTTAACTAATCATTTAAAAAAATTCAAATTTCCCACCATGAAGTATTGTACAGCCCCTATTAGCTGTCCTTAGAAGTAATTAAAATTATTTTTATTTTATTTTGTGAGATTTTTTTTTTTTTTTTTTTTAATTTAAAATGAAACAAGTTCACGCCAGTCACAGGAACGACCTGGAATAAGCATCAGCCGGGAGGAGTGCAAGCTCTCTTGACTTCTGGCTGGAAAAAGAATGTTGCCACAGAATCTGTTCCGCATCATCTGAATGCTTGAAACAAGAACACATAATTTTGAAGGGGGAAAAAAGTGTCTACACTTAGCTAGAAGGAGCAAAGTTGTGTTAGAAATAGCTTCTTGTGATATTTTGGTCGGTTTCTGGTGTTTCTGGTTTTTGGTTTTTTTTTCCAGCAATCAATGTAATTATGCAGTGCAAGAGGGCGGTATTTATGCACCTTACCATTTATATAGTGTACGCAAACAGGGCTGATGGACACACGGGTCTGTGACCACATCCTTGACCTCTCTCTGTCTCCCAGGAAGCCCACGTGCAGTCTCCAGGCTAGAGCACTGACCTCCAGTTCAGTTCTGTCTGTGCCCAGTGCCCAGTGCCCAGTGCCCAGTGCTCTCTCTGTGCAATGAGCCTAGTCTGAGCCTCAGAAAACTGTTCCCATGAAGGAAGTCAATACGCTAACGGTCCCAAAGTGACTGACATGATGAAAAAGGCAGATATCTCTCTCTCTCTCTCTCTCTCTCTCTCTCTCTCTCTCTCTCTCTCTCTCTATAATCTTTGTAAAGCTTGATGCCATATCTAAAGCCCTGCATTATTCCCTGTGGCTAGTTTGGGAACTCTGGGGTCTTTACACCTGTAAGAATATCCCAGTTTGCCAAATCACATAAAAGTGACAGCGTGTCATCCTTTTTTTTTCTGAAGTGTGTTCAGATGCCAAACTGACAAAACCTAAGGACCAAGCTGCAATGCTGCTCAGGTCAGTCAAAGCAGAACCAGAAGGGCGTGTTAATTTTCACATGAGTGCTCTATGGCTGGCATCCTTGTGAGCAGCGTGTCTGTTCCAATGGGCTGATGGCCAAAGTCCTGTTACTGTGACTCAGAGCAGCTACACACCTCGCCCATTCACACTGAGGACTTTGGCAGCACCACTTACACAAGCTAAGAGATGTGAGTCAGCATTTTGTGGTGCATATTTTCCTGTGTGTGTCCCTTATTTAAAACTGGCCTAGCTCCCAGCAAGGTTATATATTCTATGTAAGCTGGTCCATCTATGATGAAGAAAACCAATCAAGCAGTCCCTTTTAGGAATATGACTGGTAGGGTGAAATGCAGATTCTAGCCTGTGATAGCATTCTAGGATTTTTGACTATTTTGGATAATTCTGCTTTCAAAACTCATCCAATATAAATACATCATGATCACTTTGCTTCAAAACTCTATATAGTTAAGTATACTGTTACTACACAGACATTTATTTCTATGTATAACCCTCACCTATAGAAAATTCTCTATACAAATATATAGTGTGAAGATGTCAGTCCAACTTGCTGGACATGAGCTACAGACCCCCACGAACCTCTGTCCCCACCTGCTGAAAGCAGCAGGGGCTCTGCCATAACCCATAGGTCGATGCAGAAGTATGAGGGGAAATGCTTGGCTGGAAGAGGTAGTCAGCACACAGCCTGAGCAGCCCATCCTACTGTCAATCACACTGAGTTGTAGGAAAGAATGGAGGGGAGCAAGCCAGCCCAGGCAAGGAAGCTGCCCTGCCATTACATGCACACGCCTGGACTTCACAGGCACAGCAGACATGGCAAGGAAGCGATGTCTGGGGCCATCCTGCAGGCTCTCAGAAGTGAGCACAGAGCGCAGGTCACCTTAGAACAAAGGTCATTTTGGCGAGCTTGGTCTCTTCTTTTCCTATCCTATTACTCCTCACTCCACTCGTGAGTAGTGCTCAGCTGTGGCCTGGGAAGCAGCTTGACTTCATGAGGCCTTAAGCAAACTGGGAAAAATCCATCATGAGCCCTCACTCTCAGGTTCTAACACTCATCGTCATTGCCCCAGTTAGCCCTCAGTTACAGTCGTGGACAGTGTGATAGGGCTTTGGGAGTCGTAGCAAAATAACCTAGGATAATTAATAATAATGAGAGTGAAGGTGAGGAGGCAGGACCAATAAAGCCATGTTCCTGTCTCTTCTGAGTCGGGCTAACCTATATGTTCTTCAAATACGCTGTGAACCGTAGGCAAGCCGTTTGTCCAAACCTCAGTGCATCGGCCTCCCTGAAAGCTCAACGTGAACTTTGATACAATATGCTTTACAAACGGTAGAAGACAAGAAGACAAGAGTACATTATATGTGACTGCCATATGACAGGCAACTTTGACTGGGTATTCTGAGAGGGAAAAGATACATTATTTTGGCAGCAAGAAAAAGTCCTGCCAATGTGCATCCATGTAAGTGGCCTGTCACTTTAAGAGCTGCAATAGGAACACCTGTACCAGTTTTGTATTCTGTTGGTTCTTTTCAACTGATTCTAGGTTGCCCCCTGGGAGTGAGCCCTCCACCAAGAGTCTCTTTCAGTACACAGCTAACTCTCTCTGTTAGGCATGCCCACCCCTGCTCTGCCTAACACTGCCTCCTTTGTACTTGTCTGGTGAACTGACCAGCCACCCAGTACAATGGCCACAATTACTAAATTACACTGCCTGTCACTGCTTTTGTATCACACCTCTAACAGGTGCCATTACCATGATAGGCAGATTGTAATAATCCATTCACAGCATCCACCGCCTTAATAATGTATTTTTTATTTTACATAATCTGTGTGAATGCCACAAGGCATGTGAATAGTTAGTAAACACACAGGCCTGAAAGACTGAGCCCCATGGAATGCAGCCGCCAACAAAGGCGCCCAGGACAACAGACCTGAATGCAGCCACGTTCCTGATAAAGCGGATATGCTTACAAATACATCCAGTGGAGAAATGGCCTCCAGACTTCAGAGTTTTCTAAAACAAACTTATGGACCCGACAGAGTAAAAACCCAGGGTATTACCAACCTGAAATGGGTATCTGTGCTTAAAATTACATATGGTGGCCAGGTGAGTAGAGCCATACCAATCCGGAGTGTGGCAGGGGCCTGAGGCGAGCCACTGCGCCTGCTCCTGTCCACCCCTTTGTGGCTTCCCCTTGGCCTTTACCTCTGGAAGATGTCTGTATGCAGCTCAGGTCCACTGCTCAAGCTCTCCTACTTGACAAAGCTAGCGTGTCTGAGCTACTAGACTATTCTTTGGTCTTCTGTCTAATTACTGTTGATGGCTTCTTTTTCATTGGTTTCCACGATGAGACAATGCCCAGTCATCTCCACATTCTCTATCTGCTCTTCCAAACTCCTCTGCCTCCGAAATGCTCAGCTGCTGTCTTTTTCCTTAGTACCCTCTTGGAGAGATAACTTACTCCATTGAGTGTAAACATGCTCCCACAAACAGCACTGCCTCTGACTGTAAGTGGAATACAAACCAACTTTCATCCCTTGGCTAGTTTGTTTAATCTAACCTTGGACAGGGACTAGTTACCCCTTCCCCCCATGCCTCTTTTCTCCTTACTATATAGAAATTGGCTGCTAATTAATTTATAGCACAATGCTTTCCTGATGCTTAAACTTTTAATTCTAAACAGGCAAAGATCTGTTCCAACTCGCTTAGAGAGATTTCATCCTTGCACATGGATGAAAGGGGAAGTATAAGGAAACAAACAAGCCGAGTCTCCCAGGAGAGCTCTCATACATGAGTTGTCTACACTTCTGTACTCCTGCTTTTCGTCAGTGTCCCTGAGTCCTCAGCCACGCTGCTCACATTCTGACAAGCATTCACCACTAATGTTCAGGCGTCACAGTCTGTCGGATGCCAGGAAGTGAAACACACCTTAATTTCAGAGCTCTTAAACCGTGGAAATGTATCCATGTCACAACCATAAGATACAGTACTCTGCATTAATTTTATTGGGTAAAACTATATCCACCACACCAAACTCAAGACTTTAGAGACACTGTTTAGAATGATGTTATAGACAGTTTAGAATGGTATCTAAGACAGTTTAAAACATGAATTCAAAAGGTGAGGTGTTTTAGTAATGAGGCTACATGAGGAGGAGACCTTCGATCTTGCCCCTTACTGTAAAGCACAGGGAAGGAAAGTGATCTGCAAGCACAGGGAGGGTCCCGCAGGAGCTCTACCGGCCAGCGCCTCGGCCTCGGACTTGAGCAAGCTCTAAGCTGTGGGAAGTGTGTGCTGCTGCAGCCTCCTAGTCTGTCCTTCCTTAGAGCAGCCCAAGCTGAGGCATATACTGTATGAACCTTACCTGACAGCATCCACAGCATGTTGTCTGTCAGTGAAAGCCTTAGCATCCATCTTATCTGGCTAGAAAACACATGCTGTTAAATTAGACCTAAGAGTTCTAAATCCATACATCACAAACTACAGACTGTGACCTTGAGGACAGATTATAAAATGAATTTAGAAAATGAGACTGGTATTTTTTTTTTAAAGTATGTTATTAGAATACATTAGCACAGTTAGAAAGAGTAAATGCTACTGTAGGAAAATTTTACCTCTATTATTGTATGCATGATATGAACTGTGATATGAAACACACACACACACACACACACACACACACACACACACACTATGGACCATTACTTAAAAGTTTTAATAAGCACACAACCTAACTTCCATTGTCTGTCAGTCCCAGGGATAGACATCAGGTGAGAGAAAGCAAAAAGATTCTTGAACAGTGAACTCCCAAGAGCAAAATCAGTCACTCATTTTACAGATACTCATGTGGTGCCTGTGATCGCCACCAAAGAGCGAGCGACCCAGTGGTCAGCGAGGCACAGGGTCTCTCTGGCTGGTGAAACTGCTGGAGAATCGGAAGACCAACAGTGACTTAGTATCTCCATCTTCTGCTGCTACCGACTACGTGTGTGAACACAGATAGGTCACATGATACCCAGCCTCTACTATGTCCTCTGTGAGAATGGCATGGCTGAAATAAACCATTTCAAAGAGAAGATGCAGACAGCAAGTATCAGTAGTGGGGACCATCATTCAGTTGATCCTTCTACTAGCCATGTGAAGGGTACCTAGCATCTGCTTCTACATACTGGAGATTTTTTATAATTAGGCCAGGACATTGCCGCTTTATCTGACCCAATGCAATATTTAGAAAACATTTATTTATTTATTTATTTATTTATTTATTTATTTATTATTTATTTATTTATTTATTTATTTAGGGTGTGTGGATATTTATTTATTTAGGGTGTGTGGATATTTATTTATTTAGGGTGTGTGGATATTTATTGTGCCTGCATGCACAGATATCTGTACCACATGTATGCCTAGTGGTGTGATGATCTCCTGGAACTGGAGTTACAGACAGTTGTGAGCTGCCATGTGGGTTCTGAGAAGATATTGAACCCAGGTCCTCTAGAGGAGTAGACAGTGCTCTCAACCACTGAGCCGTCTTTCTAGCTCCCCACCCCCCAGTGCAATCCTTAGGATGACACTAACTGATTTAGTTCTGACTTGTTTATGGGATTCTATGTTCTGCCAGGGATTAAGAGTGGTACCTGCCATTTGACATATTCCATCCATCACTTAGCATGACAGACGCTTTAGCAATAACAACGTAAACAAAGTCTTATTGAACTAATGTCATTGGTGAAAAAAAAGGAAAGTTGAGACAGGCTAAGCAACTACTCCAAAGTCACATAGCTCTTGATGACAAAAATAGAGAGAGAAGCCCAACGATATCTAACTGCAACCATCAGCCTTCATTAGCAGCTGACCACGACTGGTCACTAGGGAGGAGTGACCAAGACTGCTACAGCTTTCGAGTGGCTCTCACACTATCGTCTGTGGGCTGATGCTGGGAGAATATCTAACAATAAGAACACAGAATGATGCTGAGGATGTGCCCATCCCCCCCTCCCCCCAGTGCTTGGCTAGCATCCAAGTCCCTAGAGTTCAACCCCCAGGACCACGTAAACCAGGGATACAAAACTGGTATCTCACCACTCAAGAGGTGGAAGCAGGAAAGACAGAAGCTCCAGGTCATACTACAATGTCTCAGGGTAGCCTGGGATATGTGAGACATTGTCTTAACATACACACATGTACACTCACACACACACAAACACGCACGCGCACTCATACTCACTCATACACTTTTCCCCTAAAATATATTTTTATTAAAGGCCAATCACTTGTTCTGAGATATAAATGCTGCTTAATTTGTAGCATTGAACTATTCTTTTCTCTATAAATGGTAAGAATTATGTACTTCTTTAATTCCACAGACACACCATGGCTACTAAGAGAGACACACAAACAAACAAACATGCAAAGTGCAAGGATTCAGAGATGCCCAGCCCCTCCTCTTCATCTGCTTACACGAATAATAAATAGTTAACCTGCAGGTGACATTCCTCAGGCTTGTCTGATGTGAATTGTTTTTAAACTTGTTTTTAAATTCAAATATCTGCAACAAATGATTCAAGGTGTATAATGAGTAACTTAAAAATGAAATTAAAAAAACATAATTAAAATTATAGCATTTCCCAAGAACCTGCAGAGATTGGTAGGAATGAACGGGGTACGCGCAAGAAAAGAGGCTGAACAGTCAAGCGTGGATTGGACCAGACCCTGAAGGGCCCAGGCACCACCTTGAACACGGAGACCATTTCTCACCGAATCCAAGGGTAGCAGAAGGCATTTATCTATCCCTTCATTCCTTTCGTTTCTTTCTGCTTTTTTCCTTTTTATTTCTGAGACAGCTCAAGTTGTCTAAACCTCGAGATCATTGTGCGTTAACCTCCTGAGTGACAGACAGCAAGAGTACATGTCACATCTGCTCTCCAGCTCATTTCCCAGTGATAGAAATCCATCTCAAATTAAGGAAAGAAGAAACACATGAAGTGGGGAGAGGAAATATAGATGAGTGGAGAACGATCCCTGGTTGCTATTATGTAGTGTGACTGATCAGCTGGGCTAACTGGCCTTTTAACAAGTAGATTTAAGATATATCTCATCTAACATCCAATATTAATTTATTTTTGAGCTTGCTAGAAAATATAGAGAATCTTCAGGAAAACTGGGAAAAGCCACATAGACAGCAGAGTGAGAAATACGCTCTGGATTTCTCGGCTTTATCTTTTGCCTCTAGGGTGGGGAGTTCAGGATGCAAATCTTTATCCCAAGTGCAAATATCATTGTTCTCTGATGTCTAATAATGGAGCTAGTCAGAAGTCACTGTTTGATATTTTCGAATCAACATAATAACCCTGTGGTGCATCCAGAATCCCGCAAGGTCACTGGGTGGAAGGAACTGAAACCGGAAGCAGAGGAAGGCAAAGAGCCTACTGTGTGTCACAGGGCAAACTGCATAGCATGGCATGACTTGCTCGCTCTGGAGGTGGTGAGCTTTGTGCTGAGCGTAGCTCCCAGTCATAGCTTTTTGGCTAGCAGGACTGTTTAAAACACCAGTGCTTTTGGCTAAGGGCTTGCTCCTCAGGCCCAGGATCATTCCCTCCACTTACTCCACCTCGTGTGACTGGACTTCATCCCCGGATGAACCAGCTCGCTGCTCTCATACCGTGGTGAAATAGATGTTCTCATTTCACAGCGATCCTGCTAAAACCCATTTCACTGCCTCCTTAAATAATGGACACCATTTCCTTCCTTCCTTCCTTCCTTCCTTCCTTCCTTCCTTCCTTCCTTCCTTCCTTCCTTCCTTTCTTTCTTTTTTTTATTAACTTAATGCTACTTTTACAAATGGACTCCCTGGGCTGTTTACAATTAGTAGGCTGGCTCTTTCTTTAATGACAATTCTCTTCTTATGATGTCAAGTCTCCTCTAGCTCTTCCTTTCAAGATAAAGAGATAAAATAAGCAAACAAGTGCAGGATTGCAAAAACAAACCTCTTCTGAGGATTTAAGTGTGAGGCTGCTACCAACAGCGCCCACCCCACCTACACCTTCCATGAGGATTTAAGTGTGCTGATGCTATCAGCAGCGCCCAACTCCACCTAT
The DNA here is from genome assembly GCA_028551405.1 of Uromys caudimaculatus. Classification (NCBI taxonomy): domain Eukaryota; kingdom Metazoa; phylum Chordata; class Mammalia; order Rodentia; family Muridae; genus Uromys; species Uromys caudimaculatus. Next base: position 5,615,344 of record CM052703.1, read on the forward strand.
ACCTTCCATGCTGAGCCTATCTGGTGGGACAATGCTGGCATTGTCTTCCTTGAATTCAACAATGACAAGGAGAGACAGGCTTTCCTCAAGTCACACAGGGACAGGTAACTGACGAGCTAATAAACTGCTTGCTCGCAACAGCTAGCTTAACATGTAGGGTTAGCAGGGGTTCTTCTAAGGCACCCTAAGATATGTTACAGAGAAATAAGCTCCCTTAGGACAGACACTGGATTCATGGAATACTCCTAGTTTTTCCTTTAAAGTTTAAATTTGGATGGAATAAGACGTATGGGAAGATATTTACACAGAGCTTGGGACAAACAAAACAGAACGGGGAACTGAAAAGCCCATATGGGATTCTGAAGAAGCCACTTGGTCTCTCAGCTTCCATTACTTGCTGCACTGTCTCCCCAGCCCCAACATGTGTAAATTCTCACAACACGGTATCAGATGCACAGGAACGACTCAGTAAATGTTTCTATGACTGTTAAAATTCTTTTATTTTCATTTTTACTACAGTTCTTTTAGGATGAATGTGTAAAAATTCTGAAATAGATGGTGAATTCCTTTATTGATATAGAAAATGGATCAAAACTGTCCTAGGCAGTGTACCCCAGTAGTGAAGTGCTTGCCTGGCATGGTCAACGTTTGAGTGCCTTAGCACTCAAAACATGTGTCCCACTAACCACATAATATTCAACTGTTGTCTTAGTCTCTCCAGAGGAATGAACTACTACATGAACAATTGCTTCCTCTGACATTTATACATTTTATTTAAATACTTTGCCTTTCTTCACTAAAGGAGCGACTTTAAAAACTGTCCTGTGTCAAAATATGGGCCAATACCCACTGAGAAGTGGATTGCATTTTCTACTCATCTCCCAGCTGGAGATCAGACCCTCCCAGCAGGGCAGGTCCTGGCTTGGTTCTTAGCATCCCCTTCCTACTGGGATGCCAGAGGAAGTGTCCTGCCTCAATTCCTACATAGGAAGTCTTGCTTTGCTTTTTGTTTTGTTTTTGCTTTGAGAAAAGAATAAAGATTGAACATTACCTTAAATATGCAACCTTCAGGCAGCCATTGGTTTCTAAACCATTTTTCCTGTACCGAGTCGGCATATACACTTTGCTAAGTTTCAGTGTATGCTCTGGTTCCATTTTTCACAAAGGGTAGTAATATATTTGAATATGAGGCCCTTTGCGACAGCATTTCAGCTTACATTTGAAAAAGGACCAACCAATTTAAGACAATAAGCCAGGAAAGTGTGTGGGACACCATGCTATGGGTGTGTACACAAGTGTCCCCCTATGCTGAATGTCTGACATGAGCAGAGAATAGCCTGACTAAACACCCCTCAGAGAAGACATTTCTTTATAAATAAACAGACTTTGCTGACAGGCCAGGATGCTTCAGAATGTGGGTTCTTCCAGGTCCTGCTGGTTCAAAAGTAGAAGTAAAAGCCCCTTTACCCAAAGCCACTGCTCAGAGAGAACAAGACTCAGGCTGCCCGGCCCAAGAGCCCAATCTGGCCCACTTGAGTTGGGACACAGAAACGAAGCATACGCAGGTTCTCATCTTCTCTCAGAGGCATGCTCTCAGTAACCTTATATCCTACCTTCCCAGCTGTGCCCTAGACACCACTTTGTTTGGGAGCCTCGTCCTCAAATGCAGAGATCTGGCAACAGTGGTACAGATGACAACACCATTTTCCAACTCACTCTTGGGAGAGGAAGGAACATAGCTCAGTCTTTTAAAAAGAGGTGCAACTTTCAACTCTGCTTTGAGGAGTAGATGTCAATTAGGGTAATTAAACACTCTGGCATGCGATAATGAAAAATGGAAGACATCTGACTTCGGATGTCCCCTCTTTAAGATTGGGAACTTGACCTCCCTAGACCTTGGTGTTCTCATTTGTCAAATGGGGACAGCAGCAGAAACATTCTAAGATAATTATGAAGGCCATATGAGGTATATGTCTCCACAGAAGGCAACAAACAGCTGATTTCTTTCACAACTAATCTACTTGGGTTTCTAGAAATGATTTCGCTAATCCATTGGATTGTAGACCTTGAGTGGGTCTCTTCCACTGAAGAGAGACATAAAGATGAACAGAGAGAGACAGAATGTAGGAGGCAAAGCTTGAAGCCTTCAAATCTCCAAACTAAATAAATACAAGTGGGTATAATGCGACCATTTACATGATTTTTCAAAGAACACACAGCCAGACCATACCATTTGTAGTTGCCTGGTGGCTGCTATAGGATAGAATTGGTAATTATGATTGGAACGCTCCATCTTTCCAGGAGAGTTGTCTGCCATCTTTTAGCTGCACACCTGGAATGTAGTGCTAACAGACAGAACAGACCGTACCATGTATTAGCATATAGAACTCCTCGTGGGACCTGCAACGTGGTGCCTATGTCTGAGACCACACACTTCCCTCTGCACCACAGTACAGACTACAGCACACTTCTCTATATGGAGTTTCAGAGCTATGAAGCAGCTATGAATAATACCTTGGGTTTTGAGATGAATTCTGAGTACATTTTGAGAAAGATGATCAAAACCATCATTTCCAGAAACTGAAAATCCATCTATTCATTTTGAGATTCAGTAACATCTAAATACCACTGCCTATTATAGATTACTGCTCATATAAATACCAATTCTTTATACTCTTCTTTAATCAAAACAGTCTTTCCCTCCACAAAGTTTCACATGATCTAGAGTCATTTCCAGAGGCAGTTCACCGACCCTTGGGGAAACTTGATGCTATAAACCTGTGGTGACTTCTGGATTTGCCTAAGTCATCAATACAGACAGCATTTACAGTTTTCCACATCTTATATGTGGACAATCAGACTCCATAGATTTAACAAATCAGAGACTGATAGTGTCCATTACCCAACTTGGTAGAGTTGGCCTATAGTTTTGGGTACAAGAAAAATCACTGACACTCCTCCACAGAAACACTCCTAATGCTGTGTTATCAAGTATTCATTATCAGGAAAATATTTCATTACTACGAGGAATTGTTAGCCCATGCTCTACATTGCAAACTGCCCTGTTAGTTCTACTATAGTTGTTTGAAATCATAAACACAAATGTAATCAACAATACATATCCATATATTTTTGTAGTAAAACAATACCTGTCATCATGTGCATGAATTCATAAAAACTCTTTTCCAACAAGCCACACTTTATAAGTAAATTATGTTGTAACAGTTGAAGTAAATAGTATACTATCTTTGCAACAAAATATGCTATGCAAAAAGCTTTGTAAAAAATATGCTATACTACAAAGAATATGACTTTATTTGGTCTTAGGAACATTTTTAAAATGATGAACTTAGATATATTACTATCAAGCACAAACCAGCCTCCATCTAAACATTAGGGAAACGTTCCCAAGGCATAGCTGCCTGACAGACATTTTCTGCACTGTCGTCTGAGGAGGTCTGTGGGTAATGATAGGTGTTCTGAGGTGGATTTTAGGACTGAAGCAAGTGAAGGCTCGCACATGGGAAATCCACGCCCAGGCACATGTGCCAATAATACTTGTGGATGCTTTGCTATGAGATAATTATAAATCCCATGTTCACATTTTCATTTTCAACCTCCAGTATCACCACAGAGGCAGCTCCCATTCCCCAGGGAATGACTCTATTACATGGGAAAACAGAGGTCTTCAAAGGCTATCTGTGCAAAGAAATGACTGTAGAGCCCTTGGTTCAGAATCTGCCAACTTACAAGACAGAAGAGAATGAATGACATTTAAATCTACACAAACACTTGAATCTTTTCAAATGTTTGACAAAAATGTTGGATTACTCTTCAAACTTCCTTTCCAAAAGATAAAAGCTAAGAAACATTAGAAGTGAAATATAATTGGAATATAAAATATTATTTTAAAACTATTCTTTTAACTTATGCTTTAATCATTGAAAGCAACAAAGACATTATTACAGATTTTCCTGTTAGCTGTATTTATGGAAATAAAAGAAGAAAATACAATGTAGCAACAACAGCAAACTGGTTCTTTCTTATATTTGTTTCAAATCTTACATTAGGAAAGAAAAATAATTGACTTCAGAAGATTTTTATGCAGACATGCTAAATAAATTTTAATATAAAATTTCTGAGTTTTTTTTATATTTAGTACATTTAACATTTTATAGTTATTTTACAACTTAATTATAAATAATCTTCAATAGATAAAAATAACTTTAGGCATTTAGATTATAATAAATATTTTTCACGAGCTAGGTTTTTAAAAATGTATTTACTTATATCTTTAGAAAATAATGAAAATATGTGTTCTTGAAAGTATGAATTTAAAATTCTTAGAAAGTATCTTAAAATTTGCAAAAGAGTTGTATCAAAATATCCTCTTTTGCTGTAGTAACTAGAGTAATACACATTAAAAAGGACAGTCATCTTCACCCCATGTGCTACAGGCAGCACAATGAGCGTTTTGTTGACTGGTGGCTCAACGGCGCAGCCTACGTGTGGAGAGGTGTAACAACGAGAACGGAGCCGGCTGCAGCAGGCTCCCAAGTTCTAAATGAGGGCTTGAAAGTAGAATGTGGCTTTGGAAAACATCACAGGCATATGAACCTTCTACTGTACCATTAACTTCCACTGCCATTTTTACAACTACTTAAAGTAAGTGAAAGTAAAGATTAATAAGACAGACATAAAAAAAGATTATTTCTTTAGTTTTGAATGGCCTTTGAATAAAATGAACATTCTTTTCCCTCCACTTAAAACACACACACATACAAAAAACAAAAGTACAAAAGCATACTGTTCTGGTTAATAGTCTTTAATAGTTTATGTATATTAGATTAACATACAACATTGGTGTTCATGATTCCTTTCAGGTAGTAGTTTCCTCAAAAATTCCAAACATAAACATTTATAAATTCTAGTCATGAAATCATTCCAATTTAACAATTGCATTTTGCTGATTAAACAGACGCCTGCTGCTTTATGGTCCAGGTGATAGGAGGGGTAAATAAGATCTGTTCTGCCATCTTAGGTATGAACTTGATAAATACATTAACTTTCCTAAATTCTTTTCATCTCCATATAGCATGGCTCTCCAATTAAGTATGGAGGGCTGTTTTAGCTGAAGGCACAATAACCCTTTACCTCCCACAACCTTGTTAAGGTAAATATCGAAATGTGCATATTTGAAATATTAAACTAGCCAGTTTCCACAGAACATATTTATAAACACACAATATTAATATTATAGTGAGAGAAAACTCACTCAAACAAGGTTCCTTAGGTGTGCACTGAAAGCCAGCGTTCTAGTGCATCCAATAAATCCCCTTCCTTGTTATTTATGTATCTTTATCTCTTTTAGAAAGCCAGGAGCCATCACTTAGGAAAGACCTCACCACAGAGCTCCAACTCCCCTCACACCGTGCAGAACTGACTGTTAATTCTAACGCCGAAAAGGGCTGTGTGATTAAAAGTGAGCTCATTCCTCTTCTCCATTATTGTAAAGGGGGTGACCCTGTAAATTTACTCAGGCTGTTTAAACACACAAGTTGTGAAAGCACGCAGAGGCACCGTGTCACAGACCGAGGGCGACCAGGAAAGCTGCCTCAGCGACACTGCAGCTCAGCGGCTTCAGCCTCACAATATGAAGGTTTTTTAAAAATGTACTTCACTCACGCAGGAGAGGTCTCATCAATGTGACACTGACTCCAGGAAAACAAACTAGCAGTGGAAACGAGCACAAAGCGCTGAGAGGCAGGCAGCCTCTGTGCTCGCCACTCAGTCATACGCGGGGCTTGGTTTTCTCTTCTGTTGTTCTGTTAGAAATCAACGAATGTTGAACAAAACTATAATTCCAGAAGTTCTTTTCATTCTGTAACAAATGTGGTTATACTTGTGTTCTCTCTCTCTCTCTCTCTCTCTCTCTCTCTGGTGTATGTATGTGTGTGAGGTCAGATTTGTTATTAAAAACAGTTTCTAAACTATTTTCAACATCTATTCCACCCTACTATTTCATGAGCCACAGTTGTTTTATTTTTCTCTTTAGTTGACACTGTAACCTTAGTGTTTCAAAATAAATGTATATAAATTCAAAATAATGTAATTTCTTGAAAATTACATTATGAAAGATGCTACAACTCACAAAGCTACCCATTAAATGTGGAAGTTTAGCTGACCCCTTACCTTTTGCCTTACAAACAAATCTTGCTGGCCCCAAACCTTACACTCTCCAGAAGAGCGGTTAGTCCAAGTCTGAGGATCATTCTGCTTTGAAACAGAGTTATGGATATGTTAAAAACAACCCTGAGGAACAAATTAAAATTAAATTTACCGTAGGTCTGCCTTCAGTAACTTCTCAATTTAATTGTGTAAAAACATATGGGTGCTAATTTGACATTAATAAATTAAGACCATTAGAAACAGTCTCTCAGTTTGGTCTCCAACAGTTGTCAAGGACTCTGTCTTCTGTCTGCATTTCCTCCAGCCTTGTTATTGTCTCTTTGTTTAGGCTCACAAGTCTAATGGTAATGTAAACACAGTCAGTGACACATTAGGGCAGACCTATGGAAAGGCCATCGGGTCTACTGCCAAGTATGCAATGAGGCTACAGCCCTGAAATGCTAGAGATTACTCTTTTATATAGAAAGATGATAAATGAATTAGTCTCTTAAAAATTTCTCAAAATTCTTTGTTTTACATACAAAGCCCATCAAGGTCTGGAAGCTGAACTTCGTGCTGCATGGGTTATAGTCTGTCTTTGTGGTCTTGACTAGGGATTGTACCTTAGCTACGGTAGTTCAAGCGTAAAAATACTTTGTATATACTGTTGCTAGTGACCCTCTAAATCCTTGAACCAACTGTGTCTTCTGGTGTCACAGAAGATAATGCCAATTTATTGCAATGTGTGGCTTTTTTTTTAACTGATTAAAATTAAGCCTTAAGCACGTGACAATGGAATTAGCACATTTGGAGTCTGTTTTCCCACATCCTATTTTGCGCCAGTGTGGCTGGTCCCTGCAACTCTACGCGGGTGCAATTTTAATGATTTTGCTGTGTTTTGATGTTCTTAGGAAAAAAGCCCGGCTTGGTGTTTGTGGAGAAGGTAGATACGGCGGCTGAAGAGCTGTGATTGGGAACATGGTGACATCGGTGCTGCTTTCCGATAGGATCGGTGTCATTTTCCTCTCAGCGATAAGACACCTCCACTGACAGTGGCTGATTAGGGGAAATTTTATTATAAAATTCACTTTTATCGAATGAGGATAGAGTGATAAATGGTTCAGCCTCAGGGAAGGAACAGGGACACATTCCCCATTTCAGATCCCCCTTCCCTTCTCCTCACTTTCTCGCTTTAGAGATGACTCCATCTTAGTTGTTATTAATGGCATAAGAGGGGCCCCCACGACACACGATTGTTAGGATAAAACTGTCTGAATCAAGAGACACGTTGTTATAAAAGAAAATCTATTTTTATATAGTTATAAATCCTCTCCTCTCTCCTTCTCTAAAAGATTGCTTTTTCAACCTTTTCTCTATTTTCTGGAAGTTACCTGATATTTGTTACTTAGGAAAATGTAACACCATAGAAATCAAACTGAAGTAATCTTGGCTCAGTTATCCTAAATATACTCAATAGCCTCAGAAATAAATATCTGCTAAGCATAGCTAGGTCATGAACAAAAGCAGCAGCAGATTGTGACTGCTTGATTCTTAGTTGCATTCTAATAACCCAGAAGAGGAAAGAAAGCCAGTCAGGAATGCTTCTGTGGGTAATCAGGGGGTGATGATACACCAGTCCCCAAGGGGCAAACTTACTAGCTCACTCCTGGAAACCATGAACTAACTCAAACGCTGCCCAACAATTACTTGAACGTCACCCAAAGAATAGAAAATATATGTGATACGCTTTGTTCTAAAAGACTTTTTCCTTCTGATGAAAAGTTAATTAGTGCCTCGGAATAACCATTCTGGCATCATAAAATGACATGTGATGCCACGTGGCCAAGGGCCCCATGGTGCTGGTGAATTTGAAACATTAAAGAGAATTTCTCAACAGATTTCTAAATTGAGAGGTGAATATTAATGATGAAAACAATTCAGAAAAACCTTCCTTTGTGGGGGGAGACCACTCTGAGGACAGCAGTCTCCACGTGTTCCTAGGGCCCGCCTCCTAAACTTCTCTCTAGAATTTTCTCAAATGTTGACGTTAGTATGATCCATTTTGGTGTGCAATTCCATATTCCATTGCAATGGAGTTTTTCAAGTGTCAGTGAGCAGAGTCATGCTAAAACATGTCACTTCATTTGAGCTAAGTGACCAAATTAACAAAAGAAAAAGTGCTCAGTTTTCCAGAGTCAATTCCATCTTCATGCTGGTCGGTGCAGAGTAGCTGTTGTCACTTCCTTAAGCCACAAATAGGAAAGGCTCCAAATAACAAAGTGTCAGCTATTTAGTGCCCCAGGCCCAGCTCTTCCCTCTAGACATTTTGTGCCATGGTTTCTATGACAAACTTTATACTGAAATTCATGATGAAGCCACATTCCCACACTGCACCCCAACTATCTCTGTTAATTGAGTCTAATTATAGCCTAAGAACAATTATCAAAGTAAGCTTAGGAAACCATAACTGGGAAATAGTGAACAAGAAAAACAGCTCAACAGCTGAAGCATGCAGCAAATTGAAAAGAGAGTTCAGACTTGTTATTGGCTTAGACTATTTACCACCAACTGCTTATTAACGAGCACATGCAGATGCCGGGAACACTAGCTTAAATAAAGAACTCAATTATAACTTTGCCAAGTAAGATGTAATGTCCTTTAAAACAACAATAATAGTATTTTTGAGAGAACTTTTAAATGCTTTAAAAGTTTTCACAATGAGAGGCAGATAAAAATTCAAAAATGCCAAAACCCACAACATACCTTCTGAAAGGCAGTTGACAAAATGACTCTGACTAGTGTAAGGCTGAAGGCAGGTAGAAACCTTTTGCAATAAGCACCTTTATCTGTAATAAAGGAATACATTTCAATCATTTCAAGATGCTTATGTTCTTCTGGAGCTGACAAGCTCCAAAATGAAAAGAAACCTGAGCAATGGATTAACGGCACTGATAGCAGTATAAAGAGGAGGCCCGATAGAGTGGGGCCAGCTCTGGGTAGGATGCTCATCTCTGACAGGCAATAGTAAGATAGAAATCCAAGTAACCAGCAGACGCAGACAAGTGCAGCATGTGAGTGCAAGTATGCGCAGCCCAGAGGACAGCATGTAACATCATTTCCCTAATCTTTAATTATTAAAAAAAAGATTCTAAAGACTTTATCGCATTAAGATAAATCTAATAATGAAATGTCCTAAAAGAAGTCTGAATAGAAAATCTCTATTTAAGACCACCAATTACTATGTAGCACTGATGTAGACAGGGGAGTTCCAGGTGTGCAGTGGACTGCACTCATAATGGCAAGGACCCTGACCAGGCCAGTAAGAAATAGATCTGATCAACTAGCTTTGCGCTTCTCACATGGCCTAAAAGCAGGACACATGTTTACCTGTAGGTACTCATGAGTACAGTTACACACGTGTGTATCTGTTCTGCCTGATCTCCCCGAGATAAAATGAGGTATCTTTTCCAGGTCAGGAAATGTTACTATGTTTCAATTGCTTTCCCATGGAATACTCAAACAAAGGTGATGTCTTTTGGATGATACATGTAAGAAAAGGTGTATGTGTCAACAGGTGCTTCCTGTTCTGTCACCAGCATCACCGAGAATGGCCATGCACATCTGTGTGCACAGAACAAATATTTCACTGAAGTCAAAAGGCTCCCTGATTAGTTAGTAGCAAGTGGCTGGGGTGAAGAGGGAATAGCTGCTGAAGAGATCATCCACGGTGGAAAGGTGGCAGAGCAGGACTGCAGCACCGGGGGAGCACAGAGGGTGAGGGAGGAAGAGGCAAGCCCCTTCTGTGGCTGCATTGAAGTGGGAAGGAGGCCTGCGGTGAACAAACTTCAGATGTGAGGAACAAAAGGGCAGGTTTCCTGGGCCATCACTCTACCTTTTCCTCAGCAGAGAAAACGGTGAGGTCTCAGGATGCAACCCCGTGGAATTACCTTCAACAGCCTACATTTATTAGTTAGGTTTGTCTTCCAGGTATAAAGGGTAAGTTGTTCATTACTGTGTATAAAACAATTAAATGGAACGGTACTAATAGTCTGTACTCGGGGGAGATTTAGAAGCTTCTGTTCTTTATCATCTAATCTGTACATCAATACAAGCAATAACCAAAACATTAAGTCACTTAATAAAATTTTTTAAATTGTGCTCAATAATCATTAATGTGGCTTAGGTCAATTTACACCCCCCCCCCCATTCCTTTAAATGAATAATTTGGAGGACGGTAGTTCCTAAGCTGATGGTGGATCTGAGGTTGCCAGTTACAGGAGTACTTAGGCGCCCATTGGCACAGCAAGATTCAAAGCCCTGGTAGGCTTCAAAGAAACACTTTTTTTTTCCTCCTTCTAGAACTCTTTGCTTTCTAGTAAAGCTGCAACCACAATGTTCTTTCTCTTAATGCCACCATAAAAAATCAAAACACTTTAAAACAAATTGATGTACTCTTTAATACAGTCATCGCATCATCACAGGGCCCTTGCACCCTGCATGGTGACAACCGTAGGACGCATGCCACACATCTCTTTCTTTGTTGCCTGCTTCAATGCTTAAAGAAAAATTGAGAGAGTGTGTGTGTCTCAATCGAGATATGGCACCTTTGAGTGACAAGACCTAATCAGCTTATCTCGACACTAATAAAGTTGGGGCCTGTGGTGCCGGTCTATGGCCAGCACCAAGTGAACTTTTACTAGCCAGAGCCTCACAGGTCAGGCCTCAGCCTCTGCTTCTCTAAGCTGGTTGAAATCAATTCTTAATGGGGTATTTTCATCTTGATAAATCTCTATAGTCTTCATTCATGATGGCTGTGGAGGCCGTTCAGCTGGATGAACTGCCTCAAGTAATGGCCACAAAATCACTCTATGATATGTATTTGTGTACATGGAATCAATAAGCTATCTTTTCCAAGCTCTCTGTATGAAGCAGAAAGTCACTTCTTCTGAAATACTATTTTTCATTTAAGTGACTTTATTAATGGAATTTTTTTTTCAATTAAAGGATGACAAGATCCTCTGCACATCAGGAAACAAACAGATCTGTTTACTAATGTCTGTTGTGCAACAGTATTAGCCTGTGAATTCCCTGGGATGGGACTCCGCAGCTGACAGCCTACCCTCTGTTTTCCCCATGTCCGCCACTCTGATACTCTTGTGAGCCAGACCTGCTCACACTAGACATTCACTAGATGTCCTGATTGACTGATGGGAATAGAGACCACAATGCTGAGAAGTACACACAGGCTGGAGGAGGGAAGGTCATTACAAAGACACACATGCGTTTTCCTCTTTGAGTTAACTTCTAGGTAGCCCTTTCAAACCAAGGACCTTCCGCCTAATTCAAGAAAAAAAAAGTGTGATTTTTTACTATTTGTTTGTAACTGCTATATAAAATCTAAACTTTACAGGTAAGATATGAATAAATTATTAAAGCATCGTCTGATTCTTTGATATATGATGGAGGCCTGTAACAGCACAATGTGCAAGGTGAGAGGCACACACACTGGGGTGCGCACGCACACGCACATACACACACACACACACACACACACACACACACACACACACGATGGACATGTTTACTTTACCTTTCCTACACAGTTATCTGAAGGGATAGTTGGACTCTCTTAATAACGCAGCCTTTGGAAACAGAGTTGAGTGTTGAGGAAGCACTTTGAAATGATAACAATTGTCTAAGTATGATCACATATCTAGATATGGATAAATAAATATATCATATAAACATGCTGAGATATAGCATGGTCCCTGAAACCATTCAGAAATGCTGCTTTTAGACCGCAGTGTGTCTGAAGAGCTGCAATCACCTGCATCAGACTCAGCAATCCTCAACACATTCCCAGATGAAGTCTTCAGAGGTGCAGGAAACCTGCAGCAGCACTCCCCTCTCACTGTAGTCTTCACGCTGTAATTGCTCTACACAAAATCCACTCCAGTCATATCACTCTATATTATCTCTACTGCTGAACATCGGAAGATAATTTTGCAATAAAATTTAATTTATAGAGCTTATTTTCCACTAATCTCCAAGCAGAGGGAAAATGAAACTGGCCAAGTCCCACACTCCATGCTATGACCTGCATGGTGATGTTTATTTCTTGAATAGTAACAATCCAAACATATCAATTTTATCAGATTGAAAGGCTAATATATTTTAAGTGTCAAAACATTATATACTAGGAAAGAAAGTTAAGCAGGCTATTAAGAATATAGACTTTAGTTCAGTAGTAGAGAGTTTGCCTAGCCTACACAAAGCCTGGCTCTATCCTCACCAATACAAAACACAAGACAAACCAAAAACTGAAGTTGCAAGCTCTCCTTCACCAGGCAGTGGTGGTGCACACCTTTAATTCCAGCACTCAGGAGGCAGAGGCAGGTGGATCTCTGAGCCGGTCTGGTCTACAGAGTGAGTTACAGGACATCCAGGGTTACTTGGAGAAACCTTGTCTCAAAACAAAATGAAACAAAGACCATGTATGAAAGAAGGTAAGACTCTTCAGGTGATAAGGGCCCATAGGGGAGAGCTTTTCCTCCCTAAGCTATGAAACAAAACACTTAATTTAAAAACTTGGGACAGACAAACTTATTTCATTCAAATTATTAACATCACAGCATAGTCAATAATATTTTAGATTTTTCAACAAAAATGAAAACCAGTAATGACAAATGGGATTAAGTATCAAGATTCAGTTTTCTGTGTAAAATGATTACCAGATTTATAATCCACTGAGCTCATTATTGCTCTCAACTTTAAAATTCAAATGTATAGATTCCATGCAAATTTTGGAGAACAAATTGCTACTAGATTTATCTCAACAGGCTATCTGGCTTCTGTTGATTGCTCGTGTTTTATAAAGCATCCATCTCTAAGTATGGTCTCCATGAAAATGAGCTTAATTTCATTTAGTAACAAACAAAGCAATCCCATTATTCAAGACTGAAATTGTGCTCTTTCTCCAATGTTATAGAATATCTAAAGAATTCCTGTGAAAATTCAAATTTTTTACCAAACTCATTGCATAATTAACAATGTGTGCTGCTTAATGAATTGTGATATTAGTGCTTTTTACTGGACTGAATGAGATCACACCTCTCTGGACCAGATTTAGATCTCTCTACCTTTTTTTCAAAGTTGTTTCACAATAAGGCCAAACTGATACTGAATCATTTACAAGGTCTTTAGAGTTGAAATATCAGTCATGTATGAACAGAACTTCTGTTCTGACATTTGAATTTTGGTACTAGACAATTCTAAGACATTTCAAGTTATGTAAAAATTGACATTTCCATGTTAATACACAAAACAATGATTTGAAAAGGACTGCTCAACCAATACATACAACTTAGATACTTAATAAAACTTTAGACACAGAAGCCCCTAAGATATTCCCCCAAGGACATTCTGTTTACCTGCTTATTCTCATCAAAAATGCGTGCTCTACACTTCTCTACATCTCTACTATTTTTACTGGCAAGAACAAAGCATCATTAATCCCTCTTCAGACCACACATTTAAAATAACATCAGTTTTGACATATAGTTGAACTATCTTTAAATGGTTTTTAGAATGTTAATTATGAAATTAAAATTCATGAATAGCATGAATCTCAGCCAGCTATGAGTTTGTAAGAAACTATGATAAATGACCTCCTTGTGCAACAACCATTTCTTTAAACCCCCAAAGGAAAATGTTGACCTAGACAGGGTAAGCTCCAATAGAAACAGAAAAGACTTTGTAAAAGATGCTGAAATAGAGAAGAAGAAATAAGGGACATTTTAGAAGCCTCCAATTGATGAGCAAGCATTGGCTTTTGTTTGAGGCCAGTAAGAGCTCTTTATCGATCACAAAAGTTAATACCTAGCAAGGTCAATACAAGATCTCGACTGTTGACAATTCTACTGTGGAATTGCCTTGCTTCTCCACAGAAATACTGTGTGGAAATGGACACACTGCGTCTGGAGAAACCAATAAATCATCATCATAGAATGCTTAAACAAAACAGGGCAAAGAAGTTACCAATGTAGAGGAGGTTTGTAACAACCTGGTCCTGTAGTTAGAGACACTTATCCTTAGGTATAGAGCCCAGAACTATGAGTTGGGAAGTTCACCAAAGAGAAGCAAAATAATAACTCATACTGACAAATGGAATCTCTGTGCAGTATGTGCATCTAAGAAGCTGTGATATGCAATAATTCTCCTAGAGTAGGTTTTCTGGCACTATTCAAGTTCTGTGTGTGTGTGTGTGTGTGTGTGTGTGTGTGTGTGTGTGTGTGTGTGTGTGTGTGTATTTGTATATGTTTGTATGTGTGTATGTGAGTATACACATGCATCTATGTGTATGGGTGCATCATCCATGTGGCAGCGAGATATAACCTTAGGTGACATTCCCAGAAATGTCACCCACTTCTTTTCTCTCTCTTCTTTTTTGAAAAGACAGGTCTCTTCCTGGCCAGGAACACTTGGAGTAGGCAAGGCTGGCAGGCCACAGAGACGCAGGGATCTGTCTCTACTTCTTTACTGCTAGGATTACAATGCATACTACCACATGTGGCTTTTGGGATAGGTTCTGTATATTGGATTCAGGTCTTCCTTCTTGTGAAATAAGCACTTCACCAACCATCCTTACTTACCTCCTGGCCCCTGGAACATTCTTTATTAACTGAAATCGATATGGTATAACTGTTTCCTTAGTTTTAAACTAATGTCCTTTTTCTGTTTCAGGGTCTCATCAAGAGTAACATATGACTTTAGTTATTATGTCTAAAGTCCCCTTTGTACAGTTTGCAATGTACTTCACACATGCTTTAGACATGGAATATGTAAATGTGCAGAGTTTAATCTATTGTCAACAGTTAGACAAAAAAACATGTAGAAGAATTATCTTTTGTTACAGATCTAAGGAATATAAATTTATTTGAGAAGTGAATAAATAGAAGTGCCTGGTAGAAAAGAAAGTAAACAAGATTGGATGTCTTAATGCATATATTAATGTTGATATAGACATCAGGTATTAAAGTCTTGTTTGTCACAAACGCTAGAAAAATTCCAAGCACACGTATGGCCTGTCACCGATCTACCCACCCCTTCCCCCCTGTACTCCACCTAGTCGGGTGTTAGCAGCTTACAAGGCAGTGAAGTAAGCAAGAAATAAGACAGCGTGGCTGGGGCACAGCTCCCCTCAATTCCTTCCCCCTGTTATTACATAATAATAAAGGTGAGAACATGGCCTCCCCTACACTGTTTGCTTCTTTGGACACCATTATCCCATGCAGCCATTGCCACTGGGCTACAGGCAGAACTTATGTGGAACTTAAAGGACAGGTGTCTTCCTTTGTTTTCTTGGCTTTGCTGTTGGCCAAACGTAGAGGACTCTACAACCTAGGGTGGGGTAGAGCCTCAGAGGAGAAACTTGAGTTCCTGAACCACTACATGGAAGGCTGTCTGCTCACCTGGAACACCTGCATTGGACTTTTCCAAGAGAGAAACAAGCATCAGTGTGACAAGCCACTGTGAGAACTGCAGTCTATTTGTCGTGTTCAGCCATGCAAGTGGGAAATGCTGACTGAGCACCTGTGCTAGCTGTCTATAGTTTACCTTCTCCACTGGCAACAACAGCCTGCACATACGGGACCTATAAAGCTGATTTACACACTAGGAAAGAACCAGGAAGGTTAAGGGAATTGCTCCATCTCAGCTATTAAGTGGTAAGGTTATCAATTGAACCAGTGTCTGTCTAGCTGCAATGCTTAGTGCACACTCTACCTTGTTCTAGAGTAGGTGATATAACCTGACACGTGGAGGTGAGCCCACACTTCCTGCATATCCAACTTTCATCCTCAAAGGAGAGTGAAAACAGCCCACGTGCTTGCCTTCCTTCTGATGTGGAAGACATGGGACTCCCAACTTACAGAAGGCAGGCACGAGGTGATTAGCTTGTCTGATGTTGTTAGCATTTTTCAGAGCAAGATGACGCTATACACAATTTTGGAAGAGAGATACACTGCCCCTTTGTAACCTGCTGATAATCTTACAGTGCTTAATTTGAGCAGAGTCTGGCAACTTGTGGAGGGCACAAAAAAGCTGCTGCTGCATGAGGTTTACACTTCACAAAGGGAGAGCAGAAAGATGTGCTTGTTCTCACAACTGTGCAGATTTAAAGAACTAGATGGGGTGTGCATTCTAAGGAAGGACCGTGCACACAGCAATAAAGATGAGGTCCATTGTAGTAGGGAAAAGTCACAGCTGGCAGGCAATGTGAGGAAGGCAGTAAAACATTGGGCCATCTCTACACTTAACTTTTAGAGACTGTGTTTTGGCTTTTCTAAAAGTCTCCTTTTCATATTAACAAAGTCACTCCAGTCAGTTTCTTTAACTTGCCCACATGAAGACTTTGAATGACTTTGTAAGAGTCTTCTGATAACCAACTATAGTCAGAAAAACCAGCGTCCCTTCTATACCTGCGCAGAATTCTTAGGGCAGAGTGGGCTGTTTGTTTGATTTTATTTTTTCAGAGGGTGTTTGTTTTAATGACAGGTCATTATCATCAAGAGATCTGCACAGAACACTGAACAGTATAGATCATTAAGACAGGCTGATGGGAGAGAGAAACAAAATGGAAGGCCACCTCCCCCCCCCCCCCCCGAAGCTCAAGCTAACAGCTGTTGGGGAAGTAGTTAGGAATCAGTCAGCTCAATCTGAGCCAATAATTTCCACTTCAGATAAATTAATCTGTTGACCGACATCACGACAAGATGGAGTAACTGCATGCTGATGGGGGTCTGTTGCCTGCCTGCTGTGTCCCCATGGGCACTTCAGGAGTTTCCTAACACTTCGTACTTTCTGTCCCCAAGACAGAGCCAGGAGCTGCTCCTTCCAGGAAGACAGATCAACTTCCCTACAGTGGGGCGAGTTTCTCCTCTTTCACTTCCAGGTGTAAATGTGGCTGATAGCAATAACTTACCCAGCATTCGTCTTGCTATATTAAAAATAAACCACAACCCAGTGGGTGTCCAACGAACTCCACTATAATTTCTTAAGGGATCCAAACTGCTAACCAAGTATTAAGGTCCCACTGTGGTCTGTTTAAGTGTGTATGTGGCCAGTAAGAAACTTTAAAAATGGATGCGAAAGATCAGCTGGGCCCTGAAGATGTTTTCTGCATGCAGATCTGGAAGCTCCCACTGTGCGCCAGGATACTGGACAGTGAACGCAGAAAACTGCGAGTGTGGGAGGGGACGTCAGAACTCATCACCCAGCAGCTGGCTTCCTTGTCTGCTTTTAAGGTAGTTTCTTCCTGTCTTTAAATAAATAGGTATTTATTTAACTATAACTTAGAATTTATATCTTGAGACACAAAAGGGCAACACAGTGGCATTCATGAAAGTGGGCCCAACACGACAGCCTCTTTGATAAGGGCTTTCCTTGGAAAGATGTATACTTCGATAAAAAATATATATATATATTTAACTTTGTTCTTCTGTGGCAATGTTGGAAAACACTGTAGCCCAACAGGAAATACAGACGAAAGCTTCAAATGTGGAACGCACACAAAAAGCCACTTTTAAAGCTCATGCCCATCAAGTTTTCCACTCCATGGAAGTCATACTCAAAGTCTTAGACCAATGCCAACCCACGCTGGGAAAACTCTGAAGCATCCACCTCAAAAAATTCTGTTAATACATAAACACAGCTGAAAAGAAAATTTCTGTGCACTAGAAGTCAAACTCAAAGGAGAAGAAACTTGATTTTAAAAAAGAAAACCCTATACAAAGTTATGCAAGACTGCACAACCAGGCATACGCTTAACAACTCTTGCCTTGCATAGGAGAGCAAATCGGCATGGCCGCCATCTGCCTGGCTTGTCATTTTTTTCTCAGCTCACAGAGACACATGGAATAAGGATGGCTTCATGTGTATCTTACAAACCAGCTGGAAAAGTGATAGGCATTATGGGATGGGGTACCTTTAAAAATGAGTATTGTGCTTTTGAATGGATTACAAATGAATGCTATGATTCTACTGGATCACCCAACGAGAAGGCTCTCCAAAGAGGGTTCAAGTGACATCCTTTTTTGGGAAGCTTTCCAATATCCCTGAGAATGATATAAAGTAAATCTAAGTACAGGTTAGCAATACTCTTTTAGGGCCTCGCCCCAAATGAAAACCTCGTCTGTCCTTCCCTGGCAGGGCCCAGCTCTTAAGACACATAAGACTTTAGCAGTTGGTAATTACTAAGTCAGTGGTTAATACAAATTTTAAAACGACGTTTTTGTTTGGTCGGTTTTATAATTGGGCAGACTTGTAAGAACTTACAAGATAATGACGAGCAACCTCTTCTCACATCCGGGAAGAGAAATACTATCCCGCAGAAATGCCCCCCCAGGTTCCGAAAACACCCTGCCATCCACAGGAATGGTCAGAGGACCTTTCTCTACAGATAACTTTCTGCTCGGCAGTTTATTTTCCTTTCCATAGCAAACAATTTTCTCTAAAATACACACAGCTGGACAGAACAGATCGCTAATAATATCTAGTTGTGGGATCCTATTCTCTGTTCTTACCTGACAGAGTAGCAAAGTATTAATGTGTTACTTCTGCAATAATTTGGATGTGACAGCCAACAGTGGCTCTCTGAATTACCACCTGCACGTAAATCAAAGGAGTCGGCCAATAATCGGAGCCAGTGATTGTGGATGTAGTGCCCTCTACTCAAACGAGCCAGGGCTGTAATGCTAGATGTGTCTCGTGTCCCTGTGAGTTTTGATGAATGAGAAATACAGCATTTCCCTTTACATGTCATCTTACTCTCCTCTTACCAACATGAGGGAACATGAGGGAACGTGAGGGAACATCAGAGAACTCCCTTTAACAGGGGAAAGCAATTCTGAGGGCAGGGTAACAGCTCTGGCTCTAAATAGCCAAGTCTTACCAAAGGCCTTGTCAGTGTGTTATGGGCCAGGAGAATTGTCCACATGCTGGACCTCCGGAAGGAGGACTGGCTTTGCTACTAGCGAACTTAAAGTCTACTAAAAAAGGTTTCATTTATTGTTTTCTATCAGCATGTTTTACTTTACCAACAATCTTTTATGTATCCATATGTATCCATGAACATATTTAATGGTTTACTAAAAATTTTTTTTCCATTTACTTATTTTCAGGAGTATATGCCATAGCAAGCACACTGGGGACAGAAGATAATTTGTGGAAGTCAGTTCTTTCCCTCTACCATGTGGGTTCTGGGATGTAAATGAGATCCCCAGTGTGGTGCCAATC
>CM052703.1:5635304-5659713 GCA_028551405.1 Uromys caudimaculatus
ATACCATCTACTTTCTTTTTTGAGGCAAGGTCTCTCATCGGCTAGTCAGTAAGCTAAGCTGGCAAACCAGCAAGCCCCAAATATCCACCAGTCTCCACCACTCAAATACCGGACTAAAAGTATGTGCCATTACACCATTTCGGTTTTATTTTGTTTTGTTTTAACACAGGTTAAGGGCCTTTGTTTGCAAGACAAGCACTTTACTAACAGAGCTTTTTAATGTTACAAATTATCAAATTCAATTTGGCCTGTCCCTTCTTTATCAACTTCAACTAACTTGTAACTTGGTCAGTTACTGCCAAGAGAACGGGATCCAGGGAAGTGGCTTGATGACCATTAAACTCAATGCCTATCAGGGCGTAAAGGATTAAGTAATCATACACTGTGAGCATGTGTCCTCTGCTCAGTGACTGCTCGAGAAGAGACAATATTCAAGAATAACTTAAAAATGTCAACAGTGATGCAAGAACTTTTAAAGATGAATGTTATAATTTGTTAGGAAGCAACTAGAAATTAACACAACATACTCTCTAATCTAGGCACCCTATCCTAGATAGTATTCTTTTTAGGGTCTTGTCAATTATCACCATCAAATTAATAAACAGAAAAGTTAAATTTTCTGTTAAAACTTTTGCCAATTATCTTGAACGTTAACTATTTTTTTTAACTGATGGCCATCTGTTGAAATGATAAATATTTTATAGTGCTATCTTGTTTCTGTGCGCTTAGATAGAAAGGATCTTATTTTCCGTCCTAACATCTTATGAAATAGAAAGAGTCTAGTGTCAAGTGTCCTCTGGCAAGTATGAGAACACACACAGATTGGGGACCTGGTTCTCAGGGCCGCACAGCTGACCAATGACAGATCAATAGTTGATCTTCTCCCTCCAACTCATTCTCAACATTGGGCGACAGTTCCTAGATTACTCTGCTCAAATAAAATGTCAAAAGTATTCCAGAGAGGGTGAGAGCAATAGGACTGCTGCTCTTCCAGAGGACATGGGTTCACTTCCCAGCAACCACATGGTGGCTCACAACCGCCTGTAACTCTAGTTCTAGAGGCACAAGCACGTTCTCAGTGAGCGCACAGACACACATTCAGGGAACGCGCTCACACACATAAAATAAAAACAATGAAAAATATGTCCAAAGCCCCAAACAAGGTTGTCACATTCACTGTTTTTCAAGTAAAGAGGTGTATCAAACTTGTGTCTACTACTACTATCACATCATTAAACTGTCCATGTTTGCCTGACCTTATACAAAACTGTCATTTTAGACAAAATGCTATTCTTAAATTGATAAAATATGCATTATGGAAAGCCATTATATTCTACCTATGCTCTAACTTTTTCAAACCCCCTCTAAATGTGGCGCCAGGTCCAGGCTAAGGCCGTTCTTGGGCAGCTGTGCCCCATCTTCTCCCCTTGCACTTCCCCATGTGGAAACCACTGAGTGTTAACTAAGTTCCCTCTTGTCGGGGATGCAGCTCAAATGCAGCTCAGTGGCAGGGCATTTGGCTGCCGTGCATCAGAGCCTGGATTTTATTTTCGACATTATTTTTAAAATTTGGGGTAGAAGGGGGGGGGGCAAGACCTGAGTTGGTGAGAGTGCTTGTCTAGTATGCACAAAGCTTTGGGGGGGGGCAAGACCTGAGTTGGTGAGAGTGCTTGTCTAGTATGCACAAAGCTTTGAGCTCAGTCTCAAGCACCAAATCTCAAGTATGGTGGCCCAAAGTGTAACTGTGACCCCTGAGAAGTGGACGCAGGAAGGATCCCAAGTTCAAGGCTATTCTTAGCTAAATAGTGAGTTTTAGGCCAGCCTGGACTATATGAGATCCTCTCTGAAAAACTGCTCTATTCCCTTTCAAATGTTTTTCTTCTTCCATCTATAATTAAATGATGAGATTTAAAATTCATATATGGTCAGGACACAAAACTGTTGACATGACTACAGTGAGGACCGACAGGCTCAGGAAACGTTAGCGACACAGTACCTACCACAGCGCACTGTGAAAGCAGGCAAGTCACTTCTCCTTTCCCGCTCTACTTTCTAACTTACCCAAGTAAGTGAATCAGCAAGCTGATGCTTGTCCAAGCACAGGCTGGGGAGCATCTGTCCTAAATCCCACTTGTGTTCCTCCTCTCAGACCTAATTCTGTAGTCTGCCCAAAATTCCCAAGCTGTGTGACACACACACATTTAAGTTTATAGCCTGCTGTTGTCTTCTCAGCACTGTGCTCCTCGTATGTCAGAAGGAATAACTGTCAGCTCCCATACTGCCATAACCA
Source organism: Uromys caudimaculatus (assembly GCA_028551405.1). Taxonomy (NCBI): domain Eukaryota; kingdom Metazoa; phylum Chordata; class Mammalia; order Rodentia; family Muridae; genus Uromys; species Uromys caudimaculatus. Next base: position 5,637,595 of record CM052703.1, read on the forward strand.
TGGCCAATGCACAGTCTTCTCAAAGGGCCATATTCTTTGATGATCCTTCAGTGTGGGGAAAGAGCCACATGGATAGTGAAGTGAGAGGCTGAGACAGCCACCAAAGGCCTAGCCAATCAAGACCCTGAGGTCGCTGACACAGTAAGACTACCTACATGTTCACGCCCAAGCCAAGCCCATGGAGTTCATCAGTGGATGCTGGACAAGGAAGGCCCCTCTTTAATCAACATAAAGTTTAGTGGAGACGGTAAGAACTGTCCAAAGAGCACACTCCCTTTCTATTCCTTTAAAACAAACAGATCTCATACAACAAAAAATGACTTCTTACAAGATAATCACGTACCATCAAATGGCCACACAATAACAATACACACATTTCTACATGTATTTTATAGCATATAAAATACTTTAACATAAATATGCTATTATCTTAAGAATTCTGAGATGTGTGATTTACTTCTATTTTATTGAAGAATAAAGAGGCTCAGGGAAGTGAAATGATTCTCTTGGTGTCAGAGAAATAGGAGAACTGGAAGGCGGCTCCTTCCACTGGTCATGTACCCCCAAGAGTCTGCTCTAAGGGTGAGCTCCAAACCAAAAGGACCCTGTCAGGGCAAAGAGTTCACCTGTCAGTAGCTTCAGGAAAGCAGCAGTGCACACTGGTAAAAGCTGGGAACATGGCAGTCTTCCTCAGCTTCCTCAGCATTAATAAACGTACAGTCTCCTCCTTTGGTCCCTTAGAATGCAGCGCATAAACCAACCAATGCAGGGTGACCATGGAGTAGAGCACACACACCGGTCATTCAGAAAAGCCGTTACGTGCAAACACGTTTATTATACTCACTCTTCAGACAGTAGATGTTTAGTAGGATTAGACACTAAATTAAATTTTTTGCAGGAAAATTCTGTTAATCACGTTTTTTGTAGCTTATACACTGGGCAAGAACAATTTAAAATATACAAAAGACATTATTTATAATTTGTAGTTTAGAAAACAAAAAGTGTAGTTGAAAAATAAGAAACTCATAAAAACCAAGGTATCAATTATGCTTGTTGCTTAAAAACACTCACTGCATGAAATACACACACACACACACACACACACACACACCCCTCTGTTTAATTTGAATAGACTAGTCTTAGAAAAATTAGGTTGGTTTTCTTTACAATATGACCACTGTTAGTTCAAACCAAAAGTTTGAATAGTATATAACCATGAATATTAACTTTGATATTCTATAGATATTTTCATATGTGGTCAGAGGTTCTGTTTGTGGCTTTTATAAGATAGAGTCATTAAAGGGGCCATTTCCAACACTGAGAAAAACAAGGGAAGTAAACTAGGTGTTGTTACATCTTTGTCCTCAGCTCCTTTCATTTAGAATGATTAAAATGCTAATTTTTACACATATGACTAAAACCCAAGCCACAAACAAGGGAGACTCTCCATCATTGCGGGTGGGTAAACTGACAACGTGTAACTGCACATTAAGACAAATGTAGAATTTAGACAAAGTATCCAGTCTGCTTTCAGATGTAGACTTTCAAACCTCAGGAAGGTTTTCAGTAGATGTCATGCCTTTTAACTTGAAAAAAGATAAGCGCAAATAAGCTCCCAATTGTCTCCCCAATATGTAAACCACATCTCGGGCTGCTGTCTCTGCTGCTCCTTTGAAGTTCTGCTGAAATGTCATGTGTTGTGAAGACTGCTGTGCATAAGCAAGACAATTTGCTCACTTTCCGAATTCTTACCGGTCTCCACTGCTATCTGGTATCCAGCCTCTAGTCTCCGAGACGACCTTTCCAGCCTCTCCGTGTTATCCAGCAGATGTGCCCTCTGAAAGGAAGGGGGAGTCAGGAGGATGGCTACAATGTTCTTTTTTGCCTTTCTAAAATATAATGCCTTTGTATGTCTCAACATTAGGGTGTGGAGGATGTCTACAAGCCATTACAGTTAAATTTTAACAGACAGTTCATCAGAGGAAACACAATAGACAGATTTCCAATCAAACATGCATGGACCAGCCACTTATTTGGTTTTTGTTGTTTGTTGGTCGGTTGTTTGGTTTTTGTTGTTTCTTTTTTTTAAGGGGCCCCATGTTGTGAGCAGACACAGCAAATCTTACTCCACAACACTGAGAAATGCATGGAGATCCGAGCCAACTGGATCTTTCCTATTTTAACACAGAGGAGACACACACACAGTGCCGAGTTCCTTCTCTGTGTTTTATAAAATGCAGTCATTTCCAACACTCACTTGGTCCTTTGATTTCTGCAGATTATAATTTCTAAAGGACCATTTTATTTTTAAGAGAATGTTTCTTATTTTGGATGTGTAGCAAAATGACACACAGAACAACAGTGCTACTGAGACAGAATATTAAACAGCAGTGTTAGCTCAAAGACAACACAGGACAGCCAGCAAGGCACAGGGAACACATGGGATTTACATGGAGGTGCACAACTGCCAATTCATCTCTAAACATATGATGCTGGGTTTAAAGTAAACTACTAGCACATAGTGTTTGGGACTACAAACTAAAATCAGAATCAATCCTTAGAAATAAAAGTATATACAGCTCTTTTATAGTACATCTAATGGGCAAATTAGAAAACTTCCCTAACATTCTAAACTTTCCTGTCTACATTGAGACTCTCTAAGTATTTTTGATCCCACAATAGATCTACTCAAGTTACCAAAATACATTCACAGGCTAGCATGTCTATGGATGGATGGCATATGCATGTGGTGCACATGTACAGATGCTTACTTAGAAATATATGACCATGTGTGCCTGTATATTTGGAGGTGGGGCTGCTTATGTTTTTGCATAAATTAGTATCTTTTGCCCTCAAATCAATGTTGGTCAAAGAGAAAGGAAGCATGCAACCACAACTCTACAACTTTGTGTTATTGACAGATGTCACTTAAAATTGAAGCAATGCTTTCCAATAATAATAAAAAAGGAGGTGCCACGTGCATTATATGAGTGGCTGCCGAGTGCAATGATCTACCCTGCTCTAGTGAGCCCCCGTGGAGCCCCCGTGGATCTTGGGGGTGCAAGCTGTACTGACGCACACTTAAGCTAATACACCTAGACCAGAGCCTCCAGGCTCTAGCGGCCAGGGTGCTGACAGGATATCTCGCTTCCATCTTCAAAGAAAGGAAGTGATTAGTATGTTATCATTACCATTCAAAACGTGATTTCCTTATTCCCTCCCGGCACAGGTGACACATCTGAGATGCGGCCAGACGTTAGAGGCAGCTAAAGCCACATCAAAGCTTTCCTTGAAAAATTTTTTTGGGGGAAGTGTAGGGGGAATCATTAAAACAATGCTTTAGAACAGAGAAAAAGGACCTGATGTGAAGGTCAGGAAGCAGCAAGAGCAGCCTGTAATAATTAATAGAGATGTCTAATATACAGTGCAGAAATTAAGAGAAATATTGCCCCTCCTTCTAGAAAATAGATGAAATAAATAAAATGGAGGAAGGAAGTAAAAAAGCTTCTTATGTCACAAGAAAAGCAAAATTATGGAAGGCTTGCAACTGAGGAAGCATAGACAGTGGTGCTCTCTGTGCCTGCCATGAGGATTTCAAAATGAAACTTAATACTGCTACAGTGTGCCAAAAACTGTGCCTCTAATTCTGATTCGCCTTCCATACAGGTTCTGGGAGTGAAGGTACAATTTTCTCTTCTCTCAATATTGTTTTCTACCTAAACAAAGGACATCAAACTGGTTAATTCTCTAAAAAATATCAATCCAATCTGAGAAAGCAAGAGTATCTCTGAATTTTAATCCAGACAAAGACAATTTTGGGCTTGTTTTCATGTTGTACGAAATTCTAAATTCAAAGACGATATTTAGTTTAATAGAGATTTTTAAAAAAAAAATCATACACCATACTGGAATTGGATCTTCCTCTATGTTAATAATATGATGGAAAAATAAAAGCATGCTACACATGTAAAGAATAAAGTATTTAAATAAGAAACAATTTGGGGGATCCTAGAGCTAAACAGGGAAACAACATGCCACAATGGGATTACACACAGCACATTCTGCGCTAAGCAGTGGAAGCAACTGCTTCTTCCGGAGTGTTTCATTTTTTCAGAGAAGATCTGCACCCAAGAGGAGGACAAGCTTACGGGCAGCTTCCCAGCAGGGTTTCCCTTCACATTTTGAAACTTCTTCACTAAAGTCAAACTAAAATCAAGTTCTCGGAACAGCTGCGCTATTTACATTGTTCCCTCAGCTGCGTTGCCATCCGTCCGATCCACTACAGTGGCGCACGGGCTTTCAACCTGCCCCACTCTCCATCCCAAACTCGTTCTCTCACCCTCTTCTTGGCCCTTTTCAAAGAAGGTGAGTGAAGCTGCACAGGAGCTTCAGACAAAGCTCAGCTTGCCGGGCTGCAGGGTTCCAACAGCTCCGCACAGCCAACGCCAGATCAGCTCCCTCTGCGCTACAGCCCTGCCTCTAAGCATGCCCTGAAGAGAGCATTCCGAGGGGGAGGGAGCACACTGAATTTCCAAACACAACAAAACACTGTGTCCTCAAATAGGTTCTTGTATTTTTAAAAGAGGTGCAAGTAAAAATTGAGGTAACAGTCACTGTATGAGTGCAAACAGACCCTGACTGGGAGAAGAGCCCTTCTGAGCCATCTGCACGCAAGCTCGGCTGCATCACCAAATCCATAAATATTTGTGCTACACCCAAATCAAAGACACAGACAATACAATTCCCGAAATTATCATTCTATCACCAAATGATCTAATTCTCCTGATAGCAATTCTATCATAGTACAGCTTCAGAAACATCTACTACAGCACTGAAATTGGTACAACTGCTGATAAAGAAAAATAAGAGAAATTATAAGCAATAATATATAACACAAGATATGGGGATATGATTTTCAGTTTTTTTGCATGAAGAATTCCTAGGATCCTGCACCACAGCTGAACAATGGGACCAAAATTAGCACGGTTCTTATAACACACAGGAATTTATCCATCAAATCCCTGCCAATTCATGAACAGGAGCTTTGTGGAGTTTCTTTGCATGCAGTTTTATGTGTGTGAATGTGCGCATGTGTGTGTGTGTGCATGAGTGCATTCAACTCTATTGTTCATCTCATTAACGTCTCAACATTCAAGGTCCTCAGCAAAGGGTAAGGATCTCTAAATATACAGAGCAGACAAACATACCTCCCAGGGAAAGTAATGTCATCACTCATTCAGAGAGTAACCAATACTGTAACGAATTACATTCATTTAGTATATACATGCACACATATACTTCCATGGCTATCGGTGTGTTCTCTTTCTTCAGCTTATATGCCATTATCACTTTTGCTGAGCTAAAACATAACTCCTGCAGGACAGTTGTTCACCACTGTTCACAAGCCTCGGGATCAACACTCCAAACACTCAACAGAGTAGCTGTCCACCATAGAGACCAGCCAGGAAAGCTGTAGTCAATATGCTCATCCAAATGCAGAAGTAATTCAAACTACTGAGGCTGCTGTGAGCAAGAGGACTGTTCTAACGGCAATATAGTCAGCTACTTGGTGTCCTTGTGAGAAAACCAAACTCAATGTTACTGAATAAGATGTAATTATCTCTGAAAAAGTGAATCAAAGCATTTTTGGTGTGTTTGGACTTTGTGGAAAATGACAACAAACAGAACCATTTGGCCACAGTCGCTGGTGCTGTGCAGGGACTCATCAGGCCACAGAAGACTCTGGAGTGGCACAGTGGAACTAACACAGAAAAGGAGAACTCATCTGGGGGCTGTTTCCTACAGAAAGGAAAATGCTCAACAGTGAAGCAAGCGTTGCTGCTCTAGGGTGTTCTTGTACCAGAGCAAGGGCATGTGTGTGTTTCCCCACGGTGTTTTATACGGAACCCCGGGATCTAGCAGGTGGAGGGAGTTTTCAGTAAAATAAGTCAGGCTCGGGAAAAAAAAAAAAAATGAAGTCATACTAACTTCACTGAGAAACCAACACAAATAAAAGAAACATGAAGTCAAGCTCACAGCTCAACACAGCTCTGTATAGTTTTAGGATAGGCCTGCCTTATTCCTCCCCTTTTTGCTTTTTTGGCTTTAAAAAGTTTAACTGTCTCTCAGTGTCAACAAGGAACAGTGTCCCCACAACAACTAGAAACAGTTCTGAGAAAACGGTCAGAGGAGACTTCTGAAGTCATAAAGTCAATAGTTTTGTCAAATATACATTTCCCTGAAAAAAAGGAACACAAGACACTTCAGATTTAGAAAATAAAAACTACAAGAAACAGCTTAACTGAGGAGGAGAAAAAAGAAGCAAGCCACAAAATACTTACCTCTTCACGTAATTTTATCAACTGCACCATGAATGCACACACACACACAAAAAGAAGATAAAAAGGGGAGAAATGGCAGGAGAGGAAGATCAGTTATGTGACAGGATACAGAATTAACATTGACAATTCATCTGTTTACATGTTTAGCATTTAAAAATCACAGACAAACACATTAAAAGAACCTAAGCATAGACTACATGTGGAGGTTTTTGAACAAATAAAGATCACTTTCTCACACTGTCACATTAAACAAAGAGAATAGTGTGAAATTCTCTTTTAAAGTACATCTAAGAACCATCATGAAATAAAGGGGAACGACTTCATAGAAGTCTATATTATAAAAAAAGAAAACAAGTTTACTGCGTCTCTCTTCTAAGAATGCACCATTAGAGAGCATTTGTATATACAAGATTTCAGGATGTTTCTCTATTCAGAGCCTTGACAACTGATTTCTGATTTTACCAACAAATGAAAATGATCAATAGCTCACACTCTGGCCCCAGATAAGTATTAAAACAACAACAATAACCTACTATTATTTCCTGGCTTAATGCCATACTTGCACACATTGTAATGCTAAGACTACATTGGGATAACATTTCAGTTGACAATTAACAAAAGCACATATAAAGTACCTATCACAGCAGTTAATGTCAAGATTTGTGTTTTTCTATAATAATAAATTACTCACTGAGTGTGTTTTTATTTGAGTTTTTGCTTCTTCATTTTCTAGTTATCTTCATCTTACAAACTAGGGCATATCAAAGAAAGGAATCCTCTTACTGTGTTTGTTCTGTGGTCTGCTTTCACTAAAATCAAATAAAAGAACCACTCTTTCCACTGAGTTCTCCTATGGCAACGTTTTAATCCCTACCTTGTCCTAGTTCCATAACTGTAAAAGATACACCAAGCTCCTAGGCACCACGAATCCATGAAATCATAACGCTGCCCCATTCTGGGTATGTGTTTGACATCATTCTAAACCACAAACTTCACTGCATTGTTAAGATGACTACCACGGCTTCACAGTGCTCAGAAAAGAAGCCTGTGCCACAGGACCATAAGCCACACTCTAGGTTTGAGATTTGCATCCTCAGCCATTCAGGACTACAACTGATAATTTTTAAACATCCAAGTGCTGCAACATCTGTTACAACACTTGACATGCAGGCCAATAAATTAAGCTATTGCTTTTGGAAAAAGTGTTATGAATGGCTCACCATAATTCTCTCTAACGGTATCGTGTTTACCACAGCCTGGAATCTCAACACCTAATGTCTAAGTTTAAGGTGGACAAGTGTGCATTTTAGCGTACTCTGTTATTTCATGTTACAGGAAAGCACTTCAAACATAAAAGGAAATTCAAATTGTCATAAAGCCTTTACAGAAAGGGTTTAGAAATTATTGTACAGCAACTAGTCTGCACTTAACAAAAGTTCAAATGCCAAATGTTCAAAGCAGACACAAAGTTATTGGTTTTAAATATACTCCTTCCCTTCCCCACAACCACCCAGCGTAGCATCTCATCTTTCCATGTGGCAAGTGACAAATTTGTTCTTTAGATGAAGTTAAAATTTAAACTAATATACCTAGCCTATCACATATTGGAGTCTTTCTCTTTGCCATTTGAACAGCATGGCAGAAAAACATGAGCAGTAAATCTCAGAGAGAGACGATGTGGGAATTGATTGCAACGCTCTTTTCTTTCTGGGCACCATTCTTCAGTTGACTATGATACTTAAAGGGCCAAAGTTTAAAACTACTTGTCAGCAATGAAGTCCATTGGGGCATGCCACCCTACCGTAAGCAAGAGTGTTTAAAAATGCTACCCGTTTGCTTTTTCAATGGGTTCCAAACAAAAAAAACGTTCTATCTTGTTTGTGCTGCATGGCTGCATTCAAGCTCCATGCCGGATGGATCTGTAGCTAAGCTAGGGAACGGGAGGTTTCTAATCTTCATCTTTTTTTTCCCCTTAACTTTCTTTCTCTCTATTTCTGCTGGGGTGGGGTGGGCTGGTGTTTAGGCAAAGAGTTAAGAATTGAAGTAAACAAAGATGGTGGTTTTTTGAAAATTAACAATGCTTAGACTCCACTAAAAGTAGCGATTTGAACATCTTATTCAGCTCCTAGCTCCATCGTAGGCGCCATGAAAGTGTGCAAAATCATCATGTTGGCTTATGATAATCCGCATCTTTTTTGAAACAAAGATTTCTCCCCCAACTCCACCCGGAATGCAGAATTTGATACAAGAGGTAATCTGTTCCTTTGTGGGCTGAAAAAAATCTGGTTTACGCTGGTTTGAGCCAGTGGAATCTCTTGTGGTTAAGCCTTCTGCTGTGACTAAAATCAAAACTGCAGTGTGGAGCATCGGAGGGTGGGTGTACATGAGCGTCTCTCCGTGTATGTGTGTGAGGCACGTCATGTGACTCGCAGAACTCCCGAATTTTTTTTTTAAAGCTGATAACGCCACTGCCGTCTCTGTCCACATACAGATAACGAATAAATGCTGAACTCTATTAAACGCCCTTTACACATTATCGTGGGTCGAACACACAATTTTCTGAACTTATGATGACAGTCTATTTATTTTGCTAGAAACCCCCAGCACGAACGAGCAGATTTGTGCCTGGTAATGATCTGCTCTGCCGGGGCTATATGAAATGATACCGACCTTCTTCAGATCTTGTGGAATTAAATTGACCGACTTCACCCCCTGGTCTGTAGCTGAAGTTTGACACACTTTATGCACAGCAAGCCCAAATCGGAACTTAAGAGAACCTTGAGTTAAAAAATTAAGCAATCATTATCTGTTAAACATTGCCTTCCCACGAAAACTTCCTCATGGTGGAAACCATTCTACCTTTATATGTTTTTCTAATATTCTATGGAGGATTTTCTCTAAGTCACTGGGTCAATATAATTTTGCATATGACAACTGAGAGTCTATTAGAATCCAAAACAAGAACTTTGGATATTTTATTTGTCCCCATTGCCAACCTCCACTCTGAAAGCCTATATGGTTTATTCTATAATCTGTGTTTTGTCTATTTTAAGAATGGTTCTCATGATAGGAAATGAAGTTAAGAACTATTACGCTTTCCACTCTAAATACTGCATCACTGAATCCAACAGTTCAGCTCTAAAAGAAATTAAACATTGCACACTGGAGTACGGATGAAAAAGGCTTGGACACTTGTCCTCTGGAAGCTACAGACCTCAGCACTTAAAGTGCAAAGGAGAGTCTGCCCCACCACCCATTTTTTTTTCTTTCTTTTTTTTCTTTCCTTTCTCTCTCTCTCTCTCTCTCTCTCTCTCTCTCTCTCTCTCTTTTTAAAAAATCTAGGATGAAGTATATTTAATTAAATAAAATATATATGAATCCAAAAAAATATTCAGGGAAGTTGATCTAGAATGCAACTTGATGTACATTGTACTGAGGACATTAAACAGACACTGAGTAATCCTTAACTGTGGAAAGAGTGGTATTTCTAATCATGGAAGAAAAGTAAGTATATCCCCAAAGAAAATTACTCTCATTGACAGCTAGCTAGAAGACTGTAGCTACATGTGTCAACATTCGGTTGTAGATGTCTAAGAGGACTCACCGTAAACACCAGAGAGAGAGAAACTAATTGCTACTGTATTCATGCGTGTCCAAACCTTCACCAGGAAGCCACGGGATGGAGGAGGTGCATGAGGCGGTGGACATGAAGTCAGCACTTTACACGTTTGCAGCCAAAGTTACTAACTGTTTATTTTGGTTTTCCCCTCTGTTTTTCACTTTGTATATTTAACTGACAGATATATGCTAATTTAAGTTAAGGGACTATGACTAATTTTGCTTACAGCCAAGCTTTGTGTGTATATTAAAAGGCTGTCATAATTATATGACAGGAAGGCCAGGAAGCCAGCATGCGAACAACCAGCACAAACATAAGCTTCTTTCTGGGTAGTAGAGATTTTCTTATATGAACTATGGGTCGTCCACTCAGAACACCTACCTTCTTACCTACATAAAACTGCATATGAAGAGCCCATTTTAAACCCTCTCTGTAAAGAGAGACCCTCTGCCTTGACTGCTGAGTCAGAATGCCACTGACGAGAATAAAGTTATTCTCACATTGGAAGTCACTGGTTAAGAGTTTGCTCTGGGAAGAGACATTTAAATCCCTACATTATGACAAAGGACTTCAACACAGAATTTAATGACTTCATCGTGGTCTGGAAATTCTGCTCTGCATGGTAACAAATTATCCAAAAAGCTTAGCATGGTCTCTTTGAACTTTCACACCTCATTCCAATTTCAGGCTGAGAAGTTTCCGAGTCATAATCTACCGTTTGCATATTCTCATGACTGTAATTTGCCGTGCTGTATTTATTGAAGTGACAGGTCCTTACAGCTAACTTCAGGTTCCCCAAGCACTTTCAGAATTTGTAAGTTTGATTCATATAAGTCCAGGGGAAGACTATGCATAATCACTTTAAAGTGACAGAAATATAATTCAAAAAATTCAGGAAGCTTGAGCTCAAATCTATTTTTGTGGAATATTTTTCTTTAGGCATAAAAATCATACTTCTATGCAGGTAAAGCTAATATTTTGGGTGTATAAAACGTCCATTAAGAGAAGTGAACAAGCTTTAGGAAGGGTCTGTCAGAGAACTACATCATTACGATACAGAAGCCTGGGTTAGACAGGAACACCTCCTTCCTGGTCCTTCTCCATTAGACAGCAGCCTCAGATGAGGAAAAGTCTACAGCTTTCAAAAGAACTGACATGGGGGCTACATGCACACTTTCATTGTTGTTGTTGGGTTTTCGTGTTTTGCAAAAATAAGAAAAAGCGTTTTGTTTTTACAGTAGTTAGAGAATAAAATTGGGATTCATTCATCCAAAAGGCATGAGCAATTCAAATCTGACTTAAAAAGGCAGAGAACTTTTCCCCCCACTCTCACACGGTTTAACAGATTATGAGGAAAACCCTCCCGTGTTGTGGTACTGGTCACCTCTGCCCTGCCCCACCCCCTGGAGCTGTTCTCAGGACTCCATCAGGAAGCTTGAAACTGCAAGTCATATCTGAGCCACGTCTGAACTCAGGCTAATGCCACCCAAATAGTGAAGGAGATGAACAAAGCTCAGGGCCTGCTTGGTGACTCTTCTCCCACTTTGGGGGTAGCAGGATGGGTGCCTTTGTCACACCAGCTTCTTCCCAGTTACAGTGCTCACTTTCAGGTAGCCTGGAATTTAGTGCAGTGAATAGAGACCCCTTGCAATGGGAGGGCGACCCTGAACTGTTAGGGTGTCGGGCGGGTGTGCTACATCTCCCTGTCTAATCACAACTTTGCTTTTTTGCTCGGTGAGTGGTGCGTGTAGGTAGAGAGGCAAACCTTGGAACACCTGCCTTAGTAAATACACTCACTTCTGGCCTATGATGCTCTCTGTCACCCATCAGTCCCCAAGGTTGTGTGAGACTTTTTAAATTCAGCTCTATACCAAGGGTTTTAAAACACTGTTTTTAAACGTTGTGTCTGTCATACCTGTGTGACATAATGATGTCTGCAGCATTAATTCAAAGACAGTAATAGGATGCTAATTAGACTCATGGCACAACTGTGTCGTCCAATGAGGAGCGACATACAAGCCATAAGAACCTTTAAGAAGAAACTGTATCAAGTATCTCTTTCTGTATGCAGATCATAAGGTGCAAGCGGGACTGACCCAACCGCTATTGTTGCCGGTCATCTGACAGAAGTAGGGCGGGCCCTCGGCCTGGGTATCCACACAAGTCCCACACTGGGGCTAGCATTTGCATTTTGGTGAATGTATTTTTAAGAAGCGACACAATAGCAGTTGGGCTGGCTGCTGGATTTTGAAGGCTTACTTTCATTTGTTTTGCTGCGAGTGTTGATTTAATTATGCAGCATTCCTATCAAAGCTGCATTGTGTACTTTTTTATTCCTCTTACATGTGTTTGAGGTGAAGACCTTGGCTTTGTCTGCAAACAGCGTGTTTCAAGTTATTTCTTAAGTACTAAATAATAAAGAGAAGAGAAGAAAAGAGTTTTTTAAAAGATAGCAGACAGCGATCACAAGGTAAAGGGTTAAACGTAAGATCTCCGAGAAACATTTTGAAGTTGATTAAGACTCCAGCTTTGCATTAAACAGTATCGCTTCCACATGAGTTGCTGCTAACACTGTTAGGGAGCAGCTTGAGAGCCTGTGTGCCTGTGACCTCCTCCACCCTCCAGCCACCCACCGGGCCTTCCTCATTAGCATTCTACCTGGTTCTCGGAGGAATTCCCAGCATCCCCTAGGAGCTCATTCCGTACTTCGTCACTGTAGGCGATCCGTGACCTTTTCTATAAAACAAAACAAAAAAAGAAAGAAACAAGATGAACATTGGAAAGCAAACGCTAGCATCCAAGCATTACGGTATCAAGGAGGACCATCTCAAACCCTCGGGAGCCCCCTAATGGAAACCTACCAGCAGACACATGCAAGCCTAACTCAAATTCCAGAACCCAGGAGTTTAGTGCAAATCAGAAGTTTGGGTTTTTTAATTTTTGTTTGTTTGTTTGTTTGTTTAAAAAAAAAACAATAATGGAAGAAATTTCTGCTTTCTGTTCAAGTTCTATTACTTTTGATAAGTAGATTAGAATTATTGTATTCTTCTGCATATTGTTTGAATAAAACCACTAACCTGGAAAAAAATACATAGCTGAATTTTTTAAACTCACAGATTGTAATTAAAACAGAGTGTTTGGGAGTCTTCAGTATGAAATGCACGCACAATTCCCAGCTCTTCTAGGATGACATTCATACCACCAGCTCCACACTGGGATGCCTCAACAAGCACATCTATACTTCATCACTGTGATGTGACTGCCCAGGAGGAGAAGGGATTGCAAAGCCATGCCCCAGCTAGCAGTAATTCACATGTCTCCCACTCCTCCACAAATAACAGCCTAAAGAAAAGTAACATGGGTGGGTGGGGGGGACAACGGGAATAAGTGGAGCAGACAGTCAGACAGACACTGGTAAAGGAAATAAACTTTCCAATTCCAGCACCTAAAGGTAGGACGCTAGGAGTCAACATTTGACAATGAAATTGTATTCTTCAAGGACACTACCCTCACCTGTACAGCCAGAGGGATGAGGCTGTAAGCAACTCATGAATTATCTAAATGCACACATTTTGGGAAGCTGGGAGATTCTGAAGATTAGCTGTGAAACTTGAGTCTGGTTATTTGGCCTCAACTGCATCTCCACTATTTAAGGTTGTCGTCTCTGCTTCTCAATTAGAAAGTGGAGGCAGGAGGCTTGCATCCTTTCCTGGGCCTCTATAATCTAGCTAGGACTTAAAAGCTCTTTCTTGCTCATCTGTGATCTGGAAAAAGTACAACAGTTTCAAAGGACTACCTGTAACCCATACACAAGAAGCAATAGTAGCATTTCCAACAGATTTTTTACAGTAATCAATGAGCAATGCTGCTTGGTCTCACTTGGCTCATTATATCTTAAAATCATATTATTTAAAGGAACAATAGACAGGAAGAACCACTGAGTTTCAAATCATTTAAAAGGCTAGTCTTTCTCAAGTGAGTGCCTTTTCTGAAGCATAAAACACAGGAAATATATATATATTTTTACTATTTTCTCAATTCTCCCAGGGTGGCACATAAAAGAGAATTTGGCTTATTGCATATAATTTAGTTTACTGCTTTTCTGGATGTAATTAAGCAAATGATATGCTAGACCTAGCAGAACCCAGTTTTAAAAGGCTTACTGGAATATAAATAAACACACACACCACCCAGATATTTGTTTTTGGAAAGCAATGTAGTATAGTAGAATTCTTGCAGTAACTCTCCTTCAACTGAGCCTAGAATCTCTAGGTCCTGATGCTCAGCTCAGAGTCTCTTCTATCCTTAAACTACTGCCTCTAGAGAATAGCACAGAGCTGTAGAATCCCTGAGTGTGAAGAAGACAGACACCCACCCTGCCTGCCCAGTCTCCCTCTTCAACACTCTTTTCCTGCCACAACATTGTCTTAAATTTTAGCAGCTGCGATAGGTCTCCGTAAGAAGATAAACAAAACTACAGTGGTTTACAGGAAGAAGGACAAATTAGAGACATGAGTCTTGGTGTGTGGTAAGGACATCTATTTGTTATCTCTTAAAAGTTCAGAAGTGGCTCAACCCATTCATCTGGGAACTCACCAGCTACTTTCTTACCACAAAGAGCATACGCTTAGCCTGTTTGTCTTGCTGAAGCTACTATGGATTGCCCACTCCTACTGACTTCATACAGAACAGCATTTCAAAATGCTAAGCTACAAGGTCAGCTTATTTCATGATCTTAGTACAATACTTAGATCACACCAAACCTCTTTGTCCATTTGGAGATCCCCACCATCACAGTCTCAAATCAGCTAGGCAAAAGTATTTAACAGCGTTAAGGGGAATGAAAACTTCTACGACAGGCTGTGGTATCGGAGCTGCCTTGTGCATTATTCATTTCATCACAATGGGGGACTAAAACATTCCACAGGACGCAAAAATATCGTATGGAGATTGTTTCTGTTTTCTCCCCCTTTCACCAAAATACCAACAAATTGGCATAGATTGTTCAGTTACATTATGTTCTTAGTTAGATTTAGTGTACTTCAAACAGAGAAGAGATCCAAGTGCAGAGCCCGCACATCTAACCTTGGTCTGGTGAGGAAGCACTGCTTCTGAAAAGCAGCAATTAAGAGGATACTGGCTCGGCCAGAGAGGAGGATGCACCCACAGCGGAAGGGTGGTGACAAGAAAGTCACTCCTCACCACTGGGACTTAGTGCCTGGTCTTGGAAGGCTTTTCTGGATGTAATTAAGCAAATAATATGCTGAGCATAACAAAGTGGTCCCTGGCAGGATTGACTTATGGAAGGAAAAGGCATTTCATTGCAAATATCAGAAATAACTCCCCACGAGAACGGCACAATAATGCAAAAAATGGGACTCTGCACTAGAGTTCATTCCATTTTCCAAAAATAAAACAAACCCAAGCTGTTCTTTATTATGAATTATACTTGGAAGCCCTACACTGGCATTTTCTCATAATTTCTTAATATTTGAATTTTTAATGAGCTGAATATAGGTAATTAACCATAACTCAGTCTTTGAAATCATCACTGCACTGGTTGAAAAACAACGACTAAAGAATAAATAAAGATGAAATCATTTTCAATGACAAAGGGCATGTTTTAAGGATAATTGTTCCTACAACATCAATAAATCATGTTATCTTTTTTGGAATTTTAAAAACCTCATGCTCAATTACTAAGTACCTACATAATATTCTATTTTAGAAGATTCTAAGCTAATGAACTGAAACCTTTATTGTATCTTCATAAACCTAAAATATTTTTACTTTATTATTAAGAGTATAAAATCTGTACTTCAGCCAAATGCAAGCCTGAGAATTTGAGCTGGAAATGTCACACACTCAGCTACAGTTTGAAGGAACCCAATTCATAATGCATTTTATAAATAGTTAATGACTTCTATACATAAGCTAACCAGGCAAATCAAGAAATTGTCAACATTTTTAGTCTTAGTTGTCAGTTACCACTGTCTACCGGCGCTCTCTGTGTGGCTTCAGGAGAAGTCTGAAGGTCTGTGCAGTGTGTAATCTACTGCAGTTCCTGGCCTATACGATAACGTGCAAAACTTCAACTGACAATATTTCAAATACACATTGTGTGCACACATTCTCACACACATGCACACACTCACACTCATTTCACTTTAGTTATGTGCTTATGTAAAACTTACTCTTTCTATGATTTATACTTCATACTTCAAATGAACTAAATACAGTTGAAAAAAATCTATAGAATAGATATGACCAAAACATGGCAAATTCACAATAGATTTGTTTGCCTTGAGAAGTTGGAGGTACCAAGTTTCTCTCTCAACTCTACAATGATCACAAAAGTGAATGTGCAGTTATGAAAGCGAGAATTTCAGATGTCAAGAGATTTACGTTGATATGAACAGGATGCTTTTATACTGATTGGATGGTTTCCTCAAAGCCAAGTTCAAACACAGACACTTGCTCAGTTTGGTCTAGGAATTTGGCTTGGAATAACCTACTTACTTAACCTACACTTCAACATTTCCTAATTATGTTCAATGTGTCTGTGAGCACACACTGGAAAACAGGGAAGAACGTGAATTAGCTTAGTTTAAATTAATTAAAAATTAAATTAAAAATTGTCATCTCTGGCATACCTGTTGTATGACTCTATATGGGACACACAGTATCTGTAACCAAAATGAGGGTTCTACAGCCTACCACAAGCAAAAAACATAACAATGAGCTTGCTTTATTACTAAAGCATATATGAGAATTTAATTTCCATGGCGTGCACATGGCAAAGCAATTGCTTAAATTGCCTCACCTGGGAGTTTAATGCAATGTTATCATCAGACCGGCCACATTGTAAATAGATTTATAATGCTTTCCATGTGCTTGCTTGGTTGCATATGAATTAAGTAATGATCTGGTATTACAATAAAATCAGCTAGTTCCCACACCTGGCAGACAGGATATTTCACTAAATTAATAGCCACAGAGCTACATCACAAGGCATAGGAGAGGAAACCTTCTCAAAGGCATCTGACTTGAGTCTTACTTGGGAAGCAAATAACACCACGGGTCTGTACAACGCACTATACTGAATGAGCTGTTCAAGACGGTCTGTTTCTGACATCTGTATGACTGAATTAAGACTTTCTCATTCCCATTCAATCTTGGCCTAATTTCCTTCATTCAGGACTCTAATTACTAATCAGGAATCTGCAACAGTCACAAACACTGAGAAAGCCCTTCATTCTAATCTACATGCTGCAGACAGCCAAATAATTGATACAAAGTGCAATGTGGTTTTGGTGTAATGAAAGGAACAGCTTGTCCCACTTCCTAATCAAATTGGTCTATAGCAGCAGTAGTTAATAGATTTCTCCATAGTTCTAAAACAAACTATTCATGCAGGCCAGATTTTCCATTGCTTTTATCAAGTTTTTCAGGTCCTTATATTTAATAATGCCTATGGTTACCAGGTGATACACCTATTAAAACCTGCTATGCTTTCAGAGCCAAAGAAGTTAACTGCTTCTGTTGTAACTGAGATATCCACAGAATAGTATGAAATTATATTTATTACCTATCCATATGCCTGCTGGGCATCACATCTTAACTAATTTTATCTAGTTCTAATTAAACAACATCACAGCACTGCAATGTCTAGCTAGTAGTTTTGAAAATATATCTATCTTTGGCACTAAGTATTCAATTTCTAAGCACACTCCTATCTTTCCATGGCTAGGTTCATCCTTTCAGCCACAGAGTAACTTCTGTGACAACATCTCACTCTACACAGTTCAGAAAAAAGCAAAGTAAACTTGTAATCAATGGCCTGGTCACTGGCACGCTGCTAGGATTGAAAAGCACAAAAAGAACACAGACAGCACCTCAGTCAGTCAGTGATCTTGGTCACTGAGTATCACAATCCCCATCTCTACAACAGTGACATTAACAATTACTTCCTGTGGCTATTGCATAGATTTAAATATTTTAAACAAATGTAAATCTTTCTTAACACTTTGGCTATGATAACCGCAGGAAGCATGTTCCTCTGAATGCCAGCCGATAAGACACATAGTATGAAATGAAGCTGACACACACATGTCTAAGAATACAGATTACTACACACCCTTCCTAAAGACGCTTTCCCAACACACCAAAAGCTGTTTGAGGAATCCCACATAATTTGACTCAATAATTCTGATATAAATGGTGCTGTAATTGCAGATGGTTTAAAAAAAAATAAAAAACCTGACTGTAATTCTCCAATATTATTAGAGGAAGTAAGTTTCAATCTTTTAAGGAATTACTCCACTAAGCATGGTTGTCCTTGTTTAAAAGACAGTTTAGATGCTGACCAGTCTAAACTTTTGAGCTAACCATCAAGTGCCTGGTCCACATGCTGCCAGTACTTGGCATCAGTGAAGGGAATGTATACTCTCATTTTTATTACATATTTATTTACTTATTGTGTGCATGCGTGTGCATGCACGCACGCCAAGCTGCATATATAAAGGTCAGAGAACAACTTTCATGTGTCAATTCTCTCTTCCTACCACATGGATTCTGAGCTGATATAACTCAGTGATGCAGGAATGTATAGTGCCTATCCAACAGAAACTTAAGGTTAAGGGACCACACTCAAACCACCAGAGAGGAAATACTAGCACATCTCACTGCTAAGCAGCAACCACCAAGTGGGAAAACGTGAGAATACCAGATAATTCACCCTTCTTCGGGATGACTCCTAGGAAAACAGACTTAAATTTCTAAAATTTTTTGAAAGTCATAATCACTCATTGTTTTCACTTGTACTTTCAGGAATATTTGACATGTTTAAAACAGATATGTTTTGGCTGTACATTATGAGATAAATTATACCATATTTCTTAATTGCTTTCTAGAGTGAGCTATAATACACATGTGAATATTTATATGCACATTATGAGGTTACATGTGTATGTATAAACACAGAGACTCACACAAACCCATATGTAATCCATATGGAAAAAGAATTCTCTGGGCTGTGCACGGCTAAAATAGACTTTTATTTAGACTAGGAATGCTGACCACATTGCTGCTACATCATTTAATGATTTGCAAAACAGGCAGGCCCCTGACTCAGGTACCTGGACCTCTTCATTTCCTCTTGCAGCATTTCCAAACTTGGTCTGAGGTTTCTGACTAGCAATGGTATTTCAAAATGCCACAGGAGTTAGCTGGGATCAAGGCCCCACCTGCTTACACACGCTTGCAGTTTATGCCTTGTGACACTGATACTGAATAGGGTGTGGCTGTGTCTTAAGTCATGTTGATCTGTCCATCAACAATTGAGTTACATCATTCAGAAAATCAGCTCATGATAGAATGTGCAGATGTTAGTGTCAGCATCTGGATTGTGTGTGTGCAGTGAAAGAAACCCAATTCTTTAAAGTCTTTCTGAGTATAAAATAAAATAATTCCACAGACATAACCCAAATTGGAAATGATACTCTGATAAGCGAAAGCCATGCAGCAGATGTTTTGTTTGTATTAAACTCAACTATCAAAGCAGGACATAAGTTAGTGCAATTAACTCACACACCTATAATTTTTCTATGAAATATGCCTGGTATCCCTTGAAAGGCTGTCCACAGCATAATTTGAGTAATCCACACATCCAACAACAAATGATGCTGGGGGCTCTGTGTAACCGACACCGAGAAACTGTGGTGCTTTGAATAGGTATGGGCCTTACAGACTCATGTATTTGAATGCCTGGCCTATAGGGAGTGGCACTATTAGGAGGTGTGTGTCCTTATTGGAGTATGTGTGGCCTTGTTGGAGGAAGGGCGTCACTGTAGGGATGGACTTTGAGGTCTCCTATGCTCAAGCTATGCCCAGTGTGGGACACAGTCTCCTTCTGAGGCCTGTGGATCAAGATGTAGAATGCTCAGCTACCTCTCCAGCACCATGTGTACCAAGATGCTGCCATGCTTCCCACCATGGTGATAATGGCCTAAACCTCTGAAACTGTAAACTAGCTCCAATTAAATGTTTTCTGTGGTGGTATAAATATGCTTGGCCAATGAAAGTGGCACTATTAGGAGGTGTGGCCTTGTTAAAGTAAGTGTGGCCTTGCAGGAGGAAGTTTATCATTGTGTGGTCCTAATCTCAAGCTCCAACCCGTGTAGAAGACAGTCCTCTCCTGGTTGCCTTCAGATCAAGATGTAGAACTCTTGGCTCCTCCAGCATCGTGTCTACCATGCTTCCCACCATGATGATAACAGACTTAACTTCTGATTGAACCTGTAAGCCAGCCCCAATTAAATGCGGTCCTTTATAAGAATTGCTTTGATCATGGTGTCTCTTCACAGCAATAAGGCAAGCTAAGACAGAAGTTAGTACCAGGGAATGAGGTATTGCTGTGATAAGTGTGACTAAGATTTGGTTTGATTTGGGTTTTGGAAAGCAGTGGATTGCTTTAAGTGAAGCTTAACGGGCCATACTAGAAGAAGCATGAAAGACAGTGTTCTTGAGAGTGATTCGAACTGGGGGGGGCCTGGTTCAAGAGGTTTCAGAGGGGAGGAATTTTAGTATGTATCCTAAAGACTGTTCTTGTGATATTTTGGTAAAGAATGTGGCTATTTTTTGCCCTTATCTGAAGGGTCTACCTAAGGCTAAGGTGAAGAGATTCAGATTAATTGCATTGACAAAGGCAGTCTCAAAAATGCCTAGCATAGATTTTGTCCTCTGGTTTACTCTCATGAAGAGTGTTTTGATCAAGCACACCAAGCTTAGAAAGGAAAAATACAAAATGTATGGTTCAAGTAATAAAGGGGCACCAGGAAGTAGAATAGAGCCAAATCCCATGTTCTAGGATAGTAAATGGAATTAAGGGATTGGTGACTTTGGAGCAAAATCTTACCCAGCTAAGCTTTTATTGTCTATGTGTTTCCACCGAAGAAGGGATAGTAATATCATGTTATGCATTGTTATAACCTGGTTATTGTTTTCATTTAGACCTTTAATCTGGAATGAACTACAATCCAGAAATGGAAGGCATATCTGTGATCTAGATTTTGAGGCTGGAAGACAAAGGCTTTTGATCTGAATCTTGAGACATGGTGGCCAAGAAAAGCTTAGGTCCAGTAACCACCCACTGATGCCCCACTCACTCCTCAACTTGCGAGCAAGACTATCCTACCACTCCTCAAGTGTTCCCAGTTGCCCACAGGTTCACTCTCTGTCAAAGTCTACTGACTCTGGTTAGTTAAATAACCTTTTGATTTCTGATAGTTTTAGATTTTTATACAAGTGGCAATAAAAAGAGAGTTCTCATTCAACCCATATCCAGTTTGTCACAGTTAAGGAGTCATGTGTCCATCCTCTTGTATTTCTGTAATTGTTCCAGTTTCCAAGTAAGGACTCTTATGGTATATTATTTAGTAATTAAATATCTAGGCCGTACGTAAGCTTTGGCTTGGTCCCCAATTAGCTTGTAACTTACATTAACCTGTTTATACTGTTCTATGTCTGCCACATGGCTGGTTACCTCTCCTGAGTTTCATGTCTAACTCTTCCAAGGCTGAGTGGAAAATCTCCCCACTTTACTATTTCCCAGAGTTCCTCCCTTCCCCCCACACCCCGCTGAATCTTTTACCTTCTAATACCGCCTCATCTTACTGATCATCAAATTTTTATTTTGACCAATCAGAAGGTCTTTAGGCAGGCAAGGAAGAACAGAGACACATCTTCACACACTGCATGTAAACATCCCTACATATTTAATTTTTGATGAGGTTTCTCTTTCTAATCCCAAATCTCATCTCAGACCTCACAGATGGAGGTGTAACACGCCCTTAGCCCTTTTTTTTTTTTTTTTTTTTTTTTTTTGATACTTTATTTACATTTCCAATGTTTCCCCTTTTCTGGGTCTCCTCTTTGGAAACCCCCTATCCCCTCCCCATCCCCGCCTCCCCATCCCCGCCTCTATGAGGGAATTCCATCTCCCACCCACCCGCCCACCCATCCCCCTATTCCCGCCATGACATTCCCCTTTACTGGGGCCTCTAACATCCTCAGGCCCAAGGGCCTCTCCTCTCTCCCTGATGGCCATCAAGGTCATCCTCTGCTACCTATGTGGTCCAAACCATGGGTCCATAGATGTGT
>CM052703.1:5660213-5687053 GCA_028551405.1 Uromys caudimaculatus
TAAGCTGTAGAGGAAGGTAAACCCATTGCCATAAAGCTACAACTCAATTTTAGTTGCTCTTTTCCAATGAGTAGTCAACCTCTCGGTTACCCGTATTTGACACAACACATGAACTCTAATTATCTATCTTTTGCAATTAATCATCCGACAATTATCTTTCCTGCACTTATGAGCATCCAGCTGGGAACTGAGTTTTAATCTAAGAGAGAAAAAAATAGAGTATTCAGGTTTCTAACAAATTACTTCTAATTACCACAACCTTTTCTTAGTCATCCCAATGTAAAAATGCCTAAAGCTAATCAAGGAATTTAAATTGTTGGCATTCTTGCTGGTATTTTAAATGTTCATTTAAATTTCCCCAAAGAGCAGTTCTGGAATTATATTTTCCTAATATTCTTTAAACAAACATCCTGTTTGGCAGTACACAGGGAAGGGGTAGTTGAGGGTCTGGGAGCTTCTGAGGGAAAGGAACTTAAACTACTTTGAAAAGGCACCAAGCAGAATCAGACAGCAGAAACCCAAGAATGGTGTATCCATTACTTTCTGTTGCTGAGATAAAACACAACCAAGGCATCTTACAGAAGGAAGAGTTATTCAGTCATTGGTTTCAGAGAGTCAATAATGGTGAAGAGGGTAGCCAGGGGAGGGAGATCACCCTTCCAACCAGACATGTAGCACAGAGAGCAGTCAGTGGGCTGAGGCTATGAACTCTCGAAGCCTACCTATCCCCATGATATATTCCTGCAGCAAGGTTCTACCTCTTAAAGGTTCCAAAACCCAAACAGCACCACCAGCTGGAGAACAAGTGCTCAAATACATTAGCCTATGGGAAACACTTCTCAAACCACCACAGACGGTGTCTTCAAAGCGGAGAAATCCCTTCTGATAAGCCCGGGAGATTGGCTCAGGTGAGTCATAATCATGAGACTTGAGAAGCTGGGGATCACCTCCTGGGGGCTCTGGAAGTAAGGTGCTGTGACAGGGGCTTCAGCACCACCTGGAACCCTTCAAAATGTCATGATGCAAGTCTTTCCTGGGACTCTTTAAGTCCTTCCAAATTGGAAACTCTAGGGTAGGTGCAGGTCTGTGTGTTAACTAGCAAGTCCCTTCTGGGGTTCTGATACCCACCCAAGCCCAAAAGCTAATGGGCTAGCCTGACCACGCCATACTATTTAGATGCGGGGCAGCTGAATCAGGGAGGGGAAAGTAAAATGACCTCAGAGAACTATTATTCTTTTTTGCTTTCATCTAAAAAGAAGAAAGTTTTGTTTATCAAGGTACAATGCTATAGTACACACTTCTAGGTTCTGGAAGCTACAACCTAACATTCTGTAGATCTCAAACCAATAAGTGAAGACTAGAGAAATGAGAGGAAGCCAGCATCTCCCCTGAATTAAAGTTAGGATCGCTCTGACATGGACAAACCACAGACAATGCAACACTATGGTGGTTAAATACTGCAGTCAAGTCAGTCAAATGTCAGTTTCAAATGCTTGCTCAGCTGCAAGCCAGCTCAGTAAGACAGTCCCAGTCCCATGGCAAAAGCCTAGAGATCTGGTTTAGGTGATAAAGGCTATAGCACAGTCCTGTGTTATGACAGAAAGGAAGATGTTTGCTCACAGTCAGGAAAGCTTTACACCAGTTTCCTAACACAGCCCAACCTGCTCTCCTCATTTACACCAGTCCACAGCTAATTGGGCAACAATTTCAAATTAGAATATTTGATGTCCTATTCACTCACAAAATTCTTGAGATATAACCTTGGGTCTCCTGTGTATTAGGAAAAACTCAACCACTGAGCTATATACATCCTGTCCTTTATTATTATACATTGTTTTTCATTTTGAGACAGGGTCTTGCTAAATAGATCAAGCCTTAAACTCAATTTATATAGCCCAGGCAGGCCTTGAACTTGGGACTCTCCTATATTAGTTACAAGGCCAGCTGGGACTCAGGTCCGCTCCACTCCACCAGGCCTGGCTCTATGTGGAATGTATAAGCATTTATACAGCATGATGACAGTCATTCTTGTTCTAACTGTGTAATAGACTAGACCAGAATGACTAATTGTACATGAAAATAAAGCAAACTACAGGTCAATAAAAGGGCTAGAACCTACTCAAGAGCTCCAGGTGGGAAAGAGAAAACATCCAGTACAGGTCAGGGTCAAATCAGGGCTGTGTGTTCTGACAGTCTCACAACATTCTCTTAGTATACTTTTCGTAGCATGGCGAAGTATGGCTCAGTAAACAAACCATGCTCCTAACAGCTTGTTGAACATTTCTTCCTATAATTATTGACTTCTCTTCCTTAACAATAGACAGCAGGAGAGGTAAGGTCTGTATCTATTAATTATTACCAAAATATTCAAATAAACAAGATAAATTTGAAGAAGACAATTTTGAAACCAAACTACTTGGATTAAAAACCTGTTCTTTTCAGGTAAATACATTATAAAAAATATTCAAAGTAGAGAAAAATGTTATCAGCAACAAGATCAGTGGAGAAATCATGGTCAGATGGCACACTAGGGCCATTAGGTTACAAGCAGAAGTGAGGACTTCAGACAGGATAGCAGAGTAACAGAAAAAAGGTAGAAATTACCTTTCACAGATGACAACAGCAGATTAAGGGAAGTGGATAAGGGCAACTAAAACATGTCAAGTGATGTCTCTTAGGTATTATGGAGGATCACTAGTGACGTGAGTGCTACAGTGTTACAAAGCTGATCCAGTTGGCAATGATAGCACTGGTGGGACTCTAAAATGCAACACTATGAACCCCCCCCCCCACACACACACACAACTCCTGTCTTTGTAGGGAATTGTAGGGAATGTTTCTCAATCCAAGCACAGAACACGAGTACCTATACAATTCTTATTCTGAGATCACTTTGACTTTTAGAAAGTGGTACTCTCTCTAGCTGTGTTTTAACAGACACATACACAATGCCTTGATATAGATGTCAGGACATTAAAAATGGCAAAGTCAAGGCTATGATGTGGACAGAAAAATGTAGGTGTGGGGATCCAATGGTTATGGTGCAATGGGATGCAACTGAGTGTGTAGAGTGCTTTTCTACAGCACAAGAACTGGATTCAGCATCCGTCACTGCATGAACTAAGCTTGGAAGCACACACCTACAGTCCTAGCACAGAGACGGTAGAAGCCAAAGCTTCACAGTCTCAAGGTCAAAGACTCAGCGGCAGCCAAGGCTACATGAGATCTTGTCTCCAACAACAACAACAACAACAAAAATACACAAAAGAAAGAAAGAAAGAAAAAAAGAAGGAAGGAAGGAAGAAAGAAAGGGGGAAGAAGAGAGGGAAGGAAGGAAGGAGGGAGGGAGGGAGGGAAGGCGGGAGACAGACTGTGGCCTAGGAATAGCTGTGAAGGTCAGAGGGGAAAAGGTCTCTGTTTAAATGAAGAAGCTTTAGTTTGGGTGGTGTGGGAGCTTTATGCTACAGTATGAACCAGTATGTGTTCCTTGTTTGTATGGAACACAATATATACTTTAGATATACTGCATTATTTTTAATGGTTAATTGCTTGCAAATTATCAAATCTTAGTAATTTGCATACAAGAATATCCAAGATTCAGATTTCTAAAATGAGCTTGGAGTTTGAACAGAAGACCAGTCCATCAGAGACAGAGGGAGTAAACAGACAGGAGGGCACACCAGTCCATCAGAGACAGAGGGAGTAAACAGGCAGGAGGGCACACCAAGGCGCTAGTGTAAGGACATCTCCTTTGCAAACACAAGACCCCAATATGAAACAGGCAGAAGCCTCACTACTACAAGCTGATAAAAGCTGATAAAAAGCTACCTCCACTCCCACAAACGTAAGTTACCTGTGAAAATCCTCAAAGATGACTGGTGGCTAAGGCAAGAATTATGCCAGGCTTCTCACTCTTAACACTCGTAACCACGGGCTATTTCTGACCTATGCTGCTACTGTCTCCTATGATCCCCTCTTAAAAGATTTCTTTTATTTCTACAGTGTTACTTGGCATTTCTCAACAACTGCTCCTTAGCACAAACCTAATTGTAGTAAAGCGTCCCAAGGAATGTGTCTGCATAAAGTGGGAAGAGGGGGACCACCTTCCTTAGTTTCAGTAACCCAAAGGACTCTGGATTAGAGATGGATGCTACAATCTGGAGACAGGAAAGGAACACACACACACACACATGCACACGTATGCATGCATGCACACATAACATGTATGTATGTTTACAGTGGCAAGGTTTTATCTAGAAGTTCACAGGAGGCTCTTGGGTAGGAATCTTACTGCAATAGCTGCTTTTATGTACATGAAACAGTGATGATAGCAAACTAAGAAATATTTAAACTTCAAAATGAAGTTTAAAGATACATGCAATGCAAAACTCACATTTTTTGTACACAGAAAGGTTAAACTGTGAGATGTTATGCTGTCAGTGCCGTCTATAATAAGAGTGTACAAATAATACCTAAAGTTGTCACCTGTACACTCATACCCAGGAGCTTAGGAAACAGTCAGTGCAATTTAAGACTCTAAGCAGCCCCTTTTATCAGACAGGAATACAGCATGTTTAATTTATTGGTTTGGTCTTAATATAAAACTTTGACAATCATATGTCACTGTAAGTACTGATATGGTAAACAAGGACCACAGGGAAATATCCAAGAGTTACTGTAATGGCTGCTGGAAGACAACGTTGAGTTGTATTTCTCAGCTCTTCTCTGGCAATGAGCGTCACATGATTTCCTACATGCGACTTTTCTGAGAAGATGGATTCAGTGGAGCATTACAGAATCTTCATTCTTTTAAAGTGTTTTTTAGATTTATTAATTTTATTATTTATGTTGTAGATATTTTTGCCTGCATGTAGGTGTATATACCATGTAAATGCTTGATACCCACATAGGTCAGAAGAGGGCACTGGGTCCCTTGGAACTGAAGTTGTGGGTGGCTGTGAACCACCACATGGGTATTGGGAATCGAACCCGTGTCCTCTCCAAGAGTAACAAGTGCTCTTAACTTCTGAGTCATCTCTCCAGCCCCAACCTTCATACTATTTCCCTGGCCTGAAAAACTTAAAAGCAGTCAGCAGGGAGGAAACACCCATTGTAACACAACGTCTTGTTTTGTTCCACTACTGTTTAACAGAAATCGTGTTCAAAGGACAACTCAAGCTAGATATGATCTCCTGACTGGAAATCTTAGATGTTCCCTCCTTTGTTCCGGTCGCTGGCCGGTTTGTTGATCATTGGCTGCACCACTCACACTATACCATTGGTTACTCATTGAGTGTCCCATGTTTACTAAGTTACTGTAAGACACAGAGCAGAAGACGCACTCTTGTTGTGAAGCTCTGTAATTGTTTGGTGTCGGCTCCTTGCAGGCAGGTCCAGGCGAGAGAGAACCTGGTCCAGCCGAGTCTGTCCTGGGCTGAGCGGGATGGCAAGTGTCAACGGCCCAAGAGAAATACGCCAGGCCCGGGAGTCTTGTCAAAGCAGGGACTCTCTTTATTAAACTAGGCACTTGCTTATATAGAGAAGACAAGGAAGTGAGCACTTAGGTATGGGAAGAGATGACATAGGAGGCTGAGAAGGGTGACAGAGGGTAAGGGGTAACTGACAGGGCCAATGGCAAAGCTTCACATCAGAAACGGTGGAGCAGAGGTAGGGCCAAAACAGGTCTTGCTGAGTCACCCCGATACAGAAGTGACTGAGACAGGGAGGCTTAGGCTCTCCCACAAGACCACACAAACTCGAGGCAGGCTCAGGTTTGTCCTCAAGGCCCAAACCAGGGCCAAAATGGGGCCCAACAGTTTGGAGTAATAAAACATAAGCAAGTGAAAAGTAGAATCATCTTGGCTCTGACACAGGAGGTGTGTGAGTTAGCACAGGTTACAGATATAAGAACCAAGGTGAATGAAGACTTAAGAAAATCTATCATGACAGGAAAGATAATTAGAAACGACTCCACAAAGGAGGTGAATAATGGTCTAGGGATTGTGAAAATGGAGACATATCAATATGAGATTAATAGATTAAGTTGAGCCAAAGGTTCCAAAGCATACTAATTATCTAAGAGGATACAGAACAGTGCCAAAGCTACAGGAAAACTACCAGCAACCTTGAAAGACCAAGCACTCCACTGTCAGCATCAGGAGGCATGGCGCTCACTGCCCTTACGGAGCATGGAGATTGGCCCTGCATCTGAGCTGAAGACACTGAGACACAGTGACTTGCCCAACAGCACTCAGCTGCTTAGCATCAGACCTGGTGCTCACAGCCAGAACTCTGGTGTCTGTCCACAGTGTCACACTGTCTCTCATGGCTCACAGTTTGTGTGAAATAAACACAGGCTGGTTAAGGGACCAAACAATCTTTCAATTCTATATACTGGCTCTAAGAGACTCACAGATAGATGCTACAGAGAGGGAGGAATTCATATTTAAAGCCCACCAGCCTTGCATCCAGACTGTGAGAACATAAGAAAAGCTTCTTAGTCTTTCATATGTCTTATGTGAAAATTACAGCTGACTGAAGAGTAAATGATACACAGTGGGGCTCTAGCCTGTTGGGGGTCATAATAGTCACGTCAAGTGTTCTCTCCCCTCTGGAAACCCTGCTGGAGACCATTCTAACCAAGTAGCTCTTAATCATGGATAAATTTCCATACTGAGAAACATCCAGAATATCCACAGTCCTTCTTCTGTTGGTCACAACTGCAGGGCAAGGGTTGCCTGCTGGCAGAGGCTTGGGCGTTGGTAAACACCCACACAGCACAGCACTGCCCTCCAGGAAAGAATGGTCCATTCAACATCTCAACAGTACTGAGGTTGAGGATTCTGTTCTAGACTCAAGAGAATGCCTATTGCCCTGAAAGAGTACCATCCTAGTCCTACCAAAGCATTGGCATCCAAGTAGGAATGCATTCGATGTCCGGTTTACAGCACAGAGTACAAGCAGACAGCTGAGTTAGCCTTCCCTGCCAGGTAGGTCTGAGTGTCCTGCACAGGACAGCAGTGCTGAGGGAGACTAAGTCATTATGCTTTTTTTTTTTTTTTTTTTGAGAGCTGATAAAATTCTTTAGGCAATTACTTTAGGCAAATTTGCAGTTAATGACAACACCCATCCATACTTGGAGAAAGTTCTTAAAGCTGCTTAGATTCCACGAGGCCCCAGGAAACACAAGGTAGAGCAGGAGCAGGCAGGCTGCCAAACAAACACTGACACACTGGCACCCGAGGCTGGTGATACAGCATGCTCACTCTGAATGAATGCTGTCCCCTTCTCTAAGGCCCCTGCACAGACTCCTACTGTGTTCAATTCTCCCGCCTATGATTGGCACCTCTTGTCACTTGCCTGTAACAGTTGCTGGGCCCCATCCAAAAGACAAAATGTCTTGATTTGCTGTCTAGGTAAGAATGCCACACTTTAGTTTTAGAATCTGAGTTGTTACCCTATAGAACGAGGTTTTGCAGAGATGAGTTTTAGAATCTGAGGTGTTACCCTGTAGAACGAAGTTTTGCAGAGACAGTGTGAAAAACAACCCCAGTTTCCGAAGACCCCATCAGGAGCACAAGGCAGTCAGCTTCTAGTGCCTTGTCCCCACCAGTGCTCACAAAGGCTTTCTGAAATGCAGAGTGCACTTCTGATTGTGCTGCATTTAAATAAACTGCTCAGGGAGAAAAGTCAACTTTTAATGCAAAGGGAATATCCTGGGTGGATTTGGTCTTGGAAACTTCTCTATCAAAATGCCACAGCATGGTGTATTTTAAATATCAACGTGAGCCACACTGCCATCTATGGTCACTTTCCACTTCAGTCAGAAAGCTCGGTTTTACCTTTTGACAGTTTCTGAACACTGCCAGAAGACAGAAAACCCTTTCAGGTAGGAAATGCACTAGCAACGATCCCCCGCACCCCCGAGTGTGTCTTTCTGACACATAGGCATACTTCTATAGGATCTACCTCAGGGTATAACAAACAACTCAAAAGGGGTCAATTTAATGATAAAGAATACTTGGAAGTGATAGACTTTCTAGAAGATATCTCTGTGACAACAAAGTAAGGAAAACACTTCAATGAATATACTATGTTTCAAAACTAGGAAAACAATTAATGTGGCATCAAATTAAAAACAGCAGTGGTACTATTTTTTCCAACCTGAGTATTGTTGACTAAATTCCACTCAGAAATAGTTTAAGATTTTTCAGTTTAAATTTTTAACTACTATGTCAGTGGTTTTCAACTTTCAAGTTAAGACACATTTGGGGACCTTTCACAAGGGTTTCTAAGACCAATGGAAAACACAGATATTTACATTACGATTCAATACAGTAGCACAATTACAGATATGAAGTATCGTCCAAAATAATTTTATGGGGGGGTCAATACTGCATGAAGGACTGTATTAAAGGTCACAGTGTTAGAAAGGTTAAGAATTCGATGATTTACATGGCTATCCTAAGTTTGGGTAGTGTAAAGTTAAAACTGTTCCGACCTGGCTATACAGGGAGCTTGCTGTTGTTCCCTAAAGAAGAACAAGCAATCTTCTAGTAATTCTGCGGCTGGCTTGTAGGTAACATTCCCCACACCAGTGCACAGCTATCATCATTTGGAACCAAGTAGATTTTCCCTTTCTTTCTATTCCAAATTCACTCTTGGCTTTCTGCCAAGAGAAAACAGACACAGGAGGCAAAGAGCAATTCTGTTAAGATCAATGAAGATGTTGGCCATAACGGAATCCCATTTATCCATCACAGCCATATTTCTGTTTCTCTGATTAGAGATTACTAGCAATTTCTTTACAATTCTTGTACAAAATTAAGTTATAATCCATCTTTCAAGACTTCACAGAGTAGCAGAAAAAAAAAGTGTGTGTGCTCTGTGTGTTCTCATACATGCACTTGTGTATAGTATGCATTGTCTGTCCTAAATCCAGAAACAGCTCACACATATGTACATATAGATAGAGTCCTGTGTTTCCTTTAAGAGAATGTATGCCTGACTTGATGCATTTGAAATAACAACTTTTAAAATGCAAGCACTCACATGAAGACACTCTAGTGCACTGACTCGGGGTTCCAGGTCAAAGCCACAATCAGTACTAGCTAAGAGCTCACAGCTTGCCTTTGTTTTCTCCTAAGCTCAAGTGAGAATTTAAAATATTCACTTTGCCACCTAGAGAGAAAAATTATGTATGCATACCTTCTTTGTTTCCTCCAAGTAAAGATTATCATAAAACCTAAATATACCAAAAGGAAATTAATTTTAAGGCAATTTGATACAATGTTATTGTAAGATAACAGATTTTTTTATAATTAAAATTTTTAATTTAAAACCATTTTAGAGATCCAAA
The DNA here is from genome assembly GCA_028551405.1 of Uromys caudimaculatus. Taxonomy (NCBI): domain Eukaryota; kingdom Metazoa; phylum Chordata; class Mammalia; order Rodentia; family Muridae; genus Uromys; species Uromys caudimaculatus. The sequence goes on from CM052703.1 coordinate 5,669,572, forward strand.
AGCAAAAAAAAAAAAAAATTAATTAATTAATTAAAATTAAACGGAACTCAAACTCACACAGAAAAAAGAACTTCACTGTTTGAGGTGCAAAGCTACCAAGTCACCCAGCACAAGTAACCGATTAGTAGATTGTAATCAAAATGGGGTCAGGGCTTTGCCTAGCTCTCTGCCTTAGTTTCTCAGATCAACTACTAGTTTCCAAATTCACATATATAGAGAATCACTTGAGGAACTGCCCTAAAAAAGCCACCACAACAATGTCCAAATCACACCTATACCAATACAGTCACACATGTGTGAGCAGAAGTCCACCTGGTGTCAGGGATGTTTAAAGATACCCAGATCCCAATATGCAACAAAGGTAGGAGACCAAGATCTGACTTCGTAATTTGTGCATGGAAATATTTTAACCATCTCCAAACTCTCGCTGCCCCAGTGGGCCCTGCTAACCTTCCAACCTGTCCTGCAGTTTATCCTGGTCACTCATCTGACTATGTTGTTCTCTCAAACCCCTTCGCAAGGGTCATGGATCCACAGCTCCCACAAGGCACTTCTCTCAAGCCTGTCTACTGCCATCACACTAGGCTGGATGCTTCTCTGTATTTTCACACTCCCCTAATGACCACCCCCCAATTCTGCTTACCATAGGATTACAATTACTAAGGCTATAATCAATGTGAAAAATATGCAAATTTGGGGTTGGGGCTATTGATCAGTGGCTAAGTGCTTCTCCCTGCCCCCTGTGAGGCCCTAGGTTTAGCCCCCAGTAGCGCACACCCGAACCCACAGCAGCAAATTGTTGATTAGTTTCACATTTGAAACTAAGTTCAATGAAGCAACAAAACTTCACCAGCTTGGAAGTTCTTTTACTTAGCTTCCTGATTTTCCTTTGAAATATGTGTTTTACTATACCGGGCTCAAGTTATTCGGTTTCTACCATGTTGTTTCTATGTTCAGACCAAATTCTCAACAGATGGGAAATTCTGTAGCTTTTACACTACTGGGTTATTTGGTTGTTGGCTTAGGCATGCTACCATGAACTCTGCTCATGTTAATGACAATATTTAAGAAAACTATGGACTCTTTTTCTGCCTCTAGTTATAACAGTAACTTCTAAAGGTTTCAGGCAAGTCAATTATTAAAAACTAGAGAAAGAATAGGAAAGAAAGCCAAAGACACTACATATGTATTTAGAACTCCAGATGAAAACTTGGTGCAAAGACAACTCTAAATAGTAATAAAATGCATACGATAAAAAGGCATAAAATATATAATATCATAATTTCTCTACCTTTAATTCTACCTCTACTCCCAGAAGGTCAAGGAGAAAGCTTGCTTTCTGTTACCATAGATTAATTTCTAAGATGTCTTTTACAAAACAAAATGTACTGACATACAAAAGCAACCCAAATACGAAGGTCATGTCTTCAAATGCGATGGGAACTGAACACTTCAGTCCTTTGTGTGAGCCTCTGCAGCTCGCCCCTGGAGCCCTGAGGAAGATGGTTTACATTTTTTAGGATTTTCAAGGATCTTGTGACCTTGAGATACTTTAACCTTTAAATTCTTTAATTATAGGATTACGGTCTGTACGCAGCCAAGTTGCCAACTAAGACTTAATGCAGTTCTCCAAGTGCTTTTCTACTTACAATCGTATTGGACCCCCATCCTTCCCCCTTATGTGGGCAGAATTCAAAGGTTCATACCAGGAAACTAGAGCACGCATGCGGAGGGCCCAGACCACAGACCCTGCGCCTTCTTGCTATTTTCCACTTGTGTTTTGAAAACATGGTCCTGACCAAATTTAGCTCACATACAATATAAGAAAAAATAAGGTATTAACTACTTCTAGCAAACCTGAAACAATATTTACATGATATTTTTGAAGCGTAAATAAAGCCTCTGAATAGAATACCTGGATTAGACAGAATTTGCAGTGACTAAACCCAAGCCACATTCCTTCAATAAGGAAAAGAAAGCAAAGTTTAAACTTCACTGAAATAGCAACTCTGAACCTGTAAGTTTCTAATGGAGAGATGGCAACTCCCTTCTTCCCATGTGTCGTTTAAATGTCACGTGACCATGAATGGGACACCTACACTCTCCTTCCACTGAAATGGATTTGTAGGTGAGGTAAGAGTTCAGTGAGCCAGGGAGAGGAATGTGGGCATGCACTCCACGAACAATATGCTTAAACGTACAGTGAGTATACATAGTGAAAAAAATTAAAGAGGAGGAAAACCAAAAATTGTTAACTGGTGAGTATGTGAAGAGGCAATGGCCAATCATAAAAGTCCCAACAAGTGTCTGAGCGAAACTTTAGAGGAGACAAACATCAAGAAAGGAATCTGCATTTTCACTCACAGGAAGTCATTTTAAGCCTAATCTTTATGAATTAGATGTTTCACAACAAGGCCAAGCCTGAGCAAAAAAAAAAAAAAAAAAAAAAAAAAAAAAAAATTCTTAAATCAATTTCACTCCATATTTTAAATTTCTTATACCCTTAAATATGATTGTTCCAGCCTCAGAAGGACACAAACTCAAGCCAAATAACAAACAAAAATGAAACTATTTTTACACATGGTCCACTGCCCACCAGATTTATACTAAGTTTAAATCAATAGCAACGTATGGCAAAGTCCACTCGAGGCCTACTTTAACTCCTTGTACAAGCAAACTTAAAATAGTTGACAGAACACACATCCTCAACTACTACTACACAGCTTGAAAACCTCACCATGGAAACCAGATCTGGCACAGTCCCCATCACCACCAGCTAAATGCCCTGAAAAGCTGGGTGCAAAGTCAGAAGTGCCTAACCCACTTTAAGCTGTGCTCTGAAGCTCGCCGATATAGAACTGGATAAAAGACAGTAAGAATAGCATGAAAAGCCAGGGAAGATTTACAGAGAAAGAAACGAGATGTCAGAACCGTTATGTATCATTTCAAGTTACCAACTGATTTTAGTTTGGCAAAGCACAAGCCTGGCGAGTTTTATTCAAATATTGTTGTAGCCCTGGGGCCTAAGTATGAGATAGCTAGCTCAGTCGGTGGTGTTATTATAGAGCTGTGAATTAGCCCTGGGGCCTAAGTATGAGATAGCTAGCTCAGTCGGTGGTGTTATTATAGAGCCATGAATTTCCCTTGAGCATAAACTTTAAGAGGGCAATGAACAGAGGGGAACCAGTTTATTATGGAGTCATCACCTTGAGGTTTTTGGTTTCTTCAGGAAATATCATTGCTCATTGTCATCTTCTCCCCTTTGATTCCTGATGTACACGAGGAAAGTATATTCATAAAGGGCATTTCATTTAGAAATGAATTAGCTACAGTAATGCCCAAGGAATTGTGGGACACACCTGAGAAATGAGCATGCCATAGGCAAACCAAGTAAAATGCACACATTGCTTATTGATGCCAGGGAGACTGAGCAGCGCACACATGAGGACTACACAGTCTCTGCCCAGCCATCTGAGAGGTCACGTGACTTCTGACCACGAGACAGTGTGTAAGCAACCAGGGGAAAGTTTACTATTTATGAGCAAACAATTTAACATTAAAACAGAGATGGCTTTTTGACTATGGCAATTAGCTCCTTCATGTTCCAAACACCAAGTAACATTTTCCCATTAATTTTTAAACCAATGTGGCTTTAACTTAAAATAAACTGTACATCAAAAGAATGGAAAATAAACAGCCAGGAACACAATTTGACGAATTGGATTTATTTAGTTTATTTATCTAAACAGGGACCATTGGATCTCTTTAATAGGCTGACAGTTGCACTGGGCTGGTTAATAAAACATTCAACACAGTGTCTTCAGCCAATATAGAAATGCAAATCCCATCAGAAATATTTTATTCATGAGGCAGTAATTTCTGTTACTACCATAGTTGCTTCCTTCCTTCCTTTTCTTTCTTTCCTTTTCTTTCTTTTTTTTTTTTTTTAATGGCACTCTGCAAACAAACAGTGCCATCTAGTGACTAATGAGAAAGTCAAATCTGTCACAGGCTTATAGTTAATCTGGCAAATTTTTACCCATTTTTCTTATTTTCAAGTGAGATCACAAATACAAGTAAACAGAAAAGTTGAAAGTAGCTTGCCATTAAGAAGGATTATAACAGAGAAAACTTCTAAAACCAATAAACTATATATATACACACACGAATACACACAAGCATGCACTCACATACACACACACCAATTTACCATTTTATCTAGAAAATATATACTTCAACTATATAGAAAAATCAAAATGTTATAAAGCCTAAGTAAAAAACTAGCTCTTTAATCATAAAATGGTACCATAATTTTAATTTTTTTAAAAAAGCATTGTTACATAACATTTTTTTTAATTAAACAGCAAAACCCATCTCAGACTCGGACAACACCGAAAGATCGCTAAGTTTCCACAGGATGCATATGTGGGTGCACACATGTCTGTGTCACGGCACATATGACCTGTCTTCCATGGCTTCAGTGAATATGGAAGTTGTTTTCACAGGTCATCAAAGTCTACAGTACCTAAGGTCAATATTCTCAAGACTGAGGTGGTCATCATAAAATTACTCACTGGAAAGATGTCAGAGCTTCATAGATCAAGGAAATCTATTATGAACCACCTCAAAAGTTAGCAATAAGCCCAACAATTAAATTTGTAGAGTGCCAAGATCATACTACTACTTCACTCAAGCACACATGACAGGGGAGGGTCAAGAGCATGAACTGTGACACTTCTAAGTGGGGAGGCCAGAGCAGCGCAAAGCATGCCTGCCTCCCAAGTCAGAAGGCAGGGTCTTCCTAAAACCATGTTGCTCCACTTGTGCTCATCTTTGTAGAGTCTCCAAGGTTAAGAGTCTAAAACAAGAATCTTACTAACGAAGATGGCTGCTTACATAATAGCTTTCTAATCACTTCCCTGGTGGGACCTGACAAAATCCTCTTCTGTAGGAGGAGCATGTGTGCACACATGCTCATGCTTTCTAAACAGACCACCACCTTTCCCCTGAAAGGTCACAGGCTTGTGCAAATGCCTAAAAGAATCAGTCTGTGGTTTCAATGAGTTCCGAGTTCAGTCAGCTTGGGGAACCACATATGTCTGCCAGCTTTGTCAACACTGTGAATCTTCCTAGGGGGAGTACCTTAGAAAAAGAATCCCAGCTGCATGCCTCCCTGGAGTCTGTGAAAGCCCCACAGTCAGAGACTTTCTCCTACAACTGATTGTGAGACTTCAGTGAGCAACACACAGAAGGTGCTCAGCTCCAGTCCACCTCCGGCTATTATTTCTTGGTGCCTCTAACATGGAGGAGAAGCAGAGACAGAACAGAAATGACCTACAATAAAAGTGTGAAGAGAAGAGTCTGCCAAGTGGTGAACTGCTAAACTGGAAACTCTTTATTAATCTGTCTTCTTACAAATGATCCCGATTATAAATCCTACCAGGGTATATTCACGAGGTGTGAAGGAAATATATAGAAATGTACAGCTATTCAACAGAAGATAATGTCACTGAGAAGATAGCATGCTCCCATTAAAATGATCTAGAGTTTATAGAAATGTAAAATGTCAACATTAGAACATATATTTTTAAATGTGGATGGTGTGACATCATTATTATGGAAAGCTATTTACAGGAAAGGAAAGATTAGAAAACAACCATCCAAAATGCAAAACACGATCCTCCTGGACCAACAAGGATAAGTTGATCTTGTTTTTCAAAATCTTCTGGAATGTTCTGACATTTTATATAGAATGAGGGAATGTAAGTGTTATGAATGGCAGGCGTGTTGTGTACATGGTGAAGGGACATCTCTTTGCTCAGATGGTTCTATCCAATGTTACAGGACTGGGGTTGCTCAGAGATTTATCATGACCATAAATAAATTTTAATAAGAAGAGGCCTTTATTTTAAATACTGGTATCCAATGTGGAACCAGGACTGTACTTGAGAGCCCCCAACCATATCAAGCCAAGGCTTATTAAAAAAAACTACAAAGATTGCATGTATATGTCTACATGTAGAGTCTAACTTTAACATATATGCCATGTAGTTGACCTAGTTATCTTTTTGATTACAGTAAGCAAGTTTGATTACAAAAGCAAAAACAGAGGTTATTCTTCCGACCTACAATCTTGCTAGGACAGCAGATCTTACAAGATCTGTCAATTTAAGAACAGTCTTCAATGTCCGGGGGAAGGGACAGGAGCTGTAAGGGCACAGCTTATATAAGTCAGGGGCCGTTCTTGCTTTTTGGTCTCTCAAGCAAGTAAGCCTACACTTTAAATGCAGTGTTAACTAGCACACTCACTCCTGTATTTGTTAGAATGCATGTATGTTCCTGAAGAAGGTTCAGGTATGTGATAACTGCTACACATTACAGCTGAGACCACCCACACCTCTGAGCATGCTTCAGCGGTTTCCTACGGTTCCCACAAAAACAGAAGTCTGCTATCTCAGGATGCCACAGGTACAAGGAAGATAGAATGTAAACAGAAGCATTCAGATCCTGACCTTTTGACTAAAAAAAAAGTCAAATTTAAATTCCTCCTTCTCACTCACACTTTAGTCTCAGAAGGAAAACTTGAGGGTGTGCACAGGTTGTGCTCAGTTGGCCGGCACCTGTGGAGACAGTGCAGGAAAGAACAGTAAAAGCTTCAAGCTTCTCCACAGCATCCTTTGAACCCTGACCTAAAGGACTGGCTCTGGCAGTCTGCAGGCAGCTGGATCTCTAGGCGCATTCACTCAGCCTCACTGTGAGAGAAGCCATCCAAGTGCCACTCTCTGACGTCCACAGCACTGCGCTGGGAGCCGGCTAACAATCACACCACACAGCCTTCCAGACAGGGACAGACAGCTTTCTGGCGCAGTATCTGGGATATGAGTGAACTTAGGCCAGAGTGCTGCTCCAACTCCCATCAGTCCTCTGCCAGTCTATGCTGTGGGCTGTGTCTTAAAGCTCAGCTAGGTCAGGAAATATAAGTGCAACGACACAAATCAACCACAAGATGGTGCTAGCACCACAATGCAACACCAGAGATGCCAAGCACCCAACAGACCTTCGGAGTCTCATCCTGGTTCACCACACATTATTCCATTCTTTTCTATTTACTTAGACTTAGCCTAACAACTTATACATGTTTGTAACTTAAAAAACAACAACTTCAAAGGTGTTTATTTATTTGTGTTTTGTAAAGATACAATCTTAAATTTGAGGGGGGAACCCAACTACCCTCGGCTCAATATTTTTGTCTTTTCGCTGGTTCATTTTCTTTGAATATTCTGACATCATGGCCTTTGTGGGCTAACCTCATGTGTATCTCTCTCCCAGGGACTGAACTGCTATCACCCGCTAACCATGAACCAACTATCACACGTGTGTTTGTTTTTCAAGCCCTAGGGAAGCTTGTGTCAATACTGAAAACATAAATTAGGAGAGCAACAGAATGCAAGTGTGTTTTCAGCTTCTCTGGAGTCTCCTCCAAGTTCCATATTAGAGTTCCAACCGACATTATGATGATTCCAATTCCAGCTGTATTCGGGAACTAAGGACAGGGTCTACCACACAGTAGGACTAAAAACAACTTGTTGAAGTAACCCTGTAGTCCACCTTAGCCTCCTTGGTTTTATGGTATTGTATGTAGAAACCCATAATCCGCATCCATGAAATGAAACAGCATATGCTAAAGAACTGTACAAACTGTCACTTATAGCAGCTAGCAGTGGTAGAGGAGCAGAAAGAGAAAACAGAGACAGATGTCAGCCCACAGAAACACCAGTAATCACAAGATAGGGAAGGGGAGAGGGAGGCAAAGAGAAATTAAGAGGGGCTATTTTTGGACAAAGAGTGTTGTGGGGAGAACAGGAGTTGGAGACAGGGAGTAGATGGACTTGACCTATGCAGAGAGCGTGTGCGTGTATGGAAATGCCGTAAGGGATCCTATTAATATGTGAAGTCCATATGTATCAATTAGAAAATATTCTCTTCTTAAAAAACAAAAAGGACTGGTTAGGGGATCAGTGGTTAAGAGCACTGGCTGCTCTTCCAGAGGACCCAGGTTCCCAGAACCCTCATGACAGCTCAGTTACGTGTCTGTAAGTCCAGTTCTAGGGCGTCCCATGTCCTCCTCTTCCTCTGCTAGCCCCTGACATGGATGTGGTTTTAATGCTAAGCATGGTAGAGCACACCTAGCATTGGGAGGCAGAGGCAGGGGTATCTCTATGCACTCAAGGATAGCCTGGTCTACATAGTGAGTTCTGGTGAGCTATAGGTACATAGCAAGACCAACCCATTCAAAAAAAGAACAACAACAGAGTAAATCACTAGAAGCACTGGGGAAAGATGTCTCCAGACACCACAGAAGAAGTTGTAGCACAGAGCATGAACATAAACATGACTATTTAGCCATGGCCTAGGAAATAAAGTTTAAGTTCATAGTTTCTGATTCCATTTTTCATTGTAGTAGAAAATATAATTGAAAAAGGAATACTCATCCAAAAATATAATTTCTAGATACCTAAAGTAGTCTACCCAATATTAATCTCCTTGGGAAAGAAAGTAAATTAAACATTGGGTTAAGTAATATAGTAAGCTATGGAAGTAATGTAATTTAGCATCTAAAGACTAACAAGCCAAGACTGAAATGGAACTCGGTGATCTGGGTTGAGCTCTGCCTCCTTTAGGTTTCCATGCTGAAGCCCCAGTTCCCATTACATAGCACGTGGCTGTACTGGTGAATAGGTCTGCTAAGAGGTGATTAGGTCCCAGTGTGGCCACTAGTGAGTGCAGGAGACTCTGCAGGGACAGGAGGCAGCCAGCCACAAACAGGAGAGAAGTCTCACAACAAACTCAGTGACCTTGCCACACCTTTTATGGCCTGCAGATTGTGGTGCTCCATTAAGACAGCTCTCCTATATACTACATTTGTTGCTGGGTCTAGGGGTGGTTGCTTTGGGTTAGGCACTCAAAAGAAAAGGTGTCTTCAAAAGTATTCCATATAAATGAGATGAGTGAGTTCAGAACAATCCTTAGAGGCTTTCTGCTGTCACCCTCACTTATCACTGAACAGTAGAGTTTATGACTCGAGTTGGCCTGGTAGTTCTGTTTCCAATCCTCCCATACAGGGTACAAATTATTAAATCAGTGCAATTTTCTTCCAGCTCGCATTTCTTCTATGAGGGAAGTCACCCTTTAGCAGAGCAGTGAAGGTTGATCTAGTGGAGCACAGGAATCAAACACTGACATTCACAACCATCATAGTCCCCCACCCCGATGGTGCCTTTTTTAAAAACTAGGAGCACAGTGGCATTTACATCACAGTGACTTATGGTTTGGAACTGAAAGGCCCCTCCCAGAGCCCACAAGTGCAGTCCACCACAAGTGCAGTCCACCACAAGAGCACTGATTTGCTTTGGCCCTGATCCACATCAAGATGTCCTGCCTTCCCATCGGCCCAGGACCAAGAGCCATCGGTGGAGACCTCTGAGACTCCGGGCTGCATCGGCCTGTCCTCCTTACATGCCAGCTCTTTCAGCATCCTGTCATGATGCCTGACTAACACAGTGGCTAACGAGTCATCTCGCTTCTCACTGAGATGTAAAACCAGGATGCTGCCAAGCCTGGGAAGCATTTCCCCTCACCACACCTTCACTGGTAGAAAGGCACTCTGCAGGGTGTACTTTCAAATAACATCTAAGGGAGAGCTAGGTACAGAGGATCCTTATAAATCCTTGACTTCCCCTATAAAGGTGTGGATCCCAGATTCACACACAGCAGGTTCACATGACAACATGTAACTGTGTCAATCACATGTAAGGACCGTTTTTTACCTGCACATTCTTTTATTTTAAATGTGAAGACAAGGAAATTTCATGTATTGAAATCCTAGTTTGCTATGCTCATCTACACGACAGTTGTTACCCCAGCACTACTTTCTACTTCTTCATCATTTACAGTATTTTATCAGCGTTCCCAACTGAATCCTACAACTGTGGTGAAATCCACATCACACAAACTTTACCACTTGAAGTCTTTTGAAGTGCTAGCTGACTGGTGTTAGCTCAGTCCACAGTACAGAGCTGTAGAACTCGGTCTCTTGGAGAATTCCGTTCTACACCACCAACAGCTCTATCTTCTCCCTGTTCCCTCCCCATTAAGTCTGTTTTACTTTTTGTTTCTCGGTCTGACCACTCTAGAAACCTCATACGAGTGAGCACACGCCTCATCTGCCTTTCGGGACTGAGCTGTCTCCCTTAGCCTAATGTGCTCAAGGTTCCATTGTGTTGTATCATATTCAGAAGGCTGCATGTCCCCTCCTACACAGACTTTAGTGAGTCTGTTCACCCAGCAACAGGCGTGTTAGCTGCTGCTGTGCAATGCTGTGAACCTGGACTCCTTCCCCTTGGAGGTTGAGTACATCTTACACATGTATAACCAAGAGGACTTTTTGTTTTGGTTTGGGTTTTGACGTGCTTGACTTTTTTTGTTTTGTTTTAGTTTGGTTTGGTTTGGGTTTTTGGTTTTTAAGATCAAGTTTCTCTGTGTAGCCCTGGCTGAACTCACTTTGTAGACCAGGCTGGCCTTGAACATCAGGAGATCTGCCTGCCTCTCCTTTCCTAGTGCTGGGATTAAATGTGTGCTCTAGCACCACCTGGCTCAGAAGGAGGGTTTGCCTAACTGTCCTTTCCACTGGCATCATTAACCATTCTAGCATTATGCTTTATATTTCCTTTAGTAGATTTCCTATACCGTAGATAGAGTCTCTCACTGAACCCACTGCTCACCAATTGGCTAGGATGGCTGGCCAGCTCTAAGGATCTTCTTATCTCCATTCCTCCATTCCCCCTGACTTCCCTACCCCTCAACACCGCCCCCCCCACACACACACTGCCAAGATTAGAGACATTCACAACCTCGCCCAGTTGTTTGCATGACTGTATGGCAGCTGACCCACTGAGACATTCTCTTAGGCCTGTGAACTATAAAGGACTGGAAAATTAGGTTTTGAAATTCAAACCAATGCTAAATACCAGCAAGTGCCGTGTAGACTCAAGGGCTGTGTGACTTGGCTCTAGCTAGAGCCACATCCCCCAAACCCCATCATTGCTATCTCTAACCCCTGAGACCTCCAGGCCCCAAACAGATCTGTTGTTCATCTTCTGCAGGAGCCCAAGATTTCTCATTTAATGCTGACTAAGGCATGGGGAGGAAACAGTAAAGAAATGAAGCAAAAGCGCACTCAACACTCTAGGGATGACAGAGGGCAGAACTGAACTCACAAAATCCGTTTCCAGTTTCCCCATTTCTTGCTTGTAGCTTCTCATTCTGTTGCTGTACATTCCTCGACTTTGGGGTGGTATTTCTCGAACTTCCAAATCCATCTGTTCAAGCTAAAGTGGAGAGAGAAAAATGCGAACCACATTAGCATTCTTTATTTGCACAAACGTTATGGCTAAAAGGCCTGGATTCTGACTCCTCAGTGTAGAGCTAAGGAAGCAGAGCCACAGGGCCAGCAGCTCCTGGTCAGTGACGTCAGTCGGCACTGCTTTAATGCTCGCTTCCTGATCAGCTTGGGAAGCAGCTAGAGAATGACAGGGCTGCCAAGCTGTGTGCTTCGTCATTAAGCATGTGCATTAATCAAACCCCCTCACTAACCCCCTTAGTCCAACCGGAACCAGTCTTCTGACCATGAGTGTCTAGAATGAAGGAGACTGTTTCCTGTGACTTGAACATGTGAGGACATCTCTTTGAGAAAGTCTTCCCTAGTTAGGAAAATCACACACAAACAACATGTAATCTTGGCCTCCAGCCTAACCCTTACACAATAAAACCATACTCACTGATGAGGAGCTAAATAAATACAGCAATATGCTAGCTACACCTTGCTCACTAAAATACAACAAGGCATGCTTTAGCCATCTGTCATCCTGCAACACTTTGGATATAGCACATGAGCACTTAAGGTGCCAACAGAGATATACAATGATGCTTCAGAACCCAGGCTTTGTCGTGAGACTTTTTACACTGTAGGCACCACAACTCACCAGCCATGGGGGCTTGAACAGAGGTCTTAATGATCCTCTGCCTTATTTTTCTCACCTCTAAGAATAATCTCTTTCCTAGGACAGCTTTGAAAATTACCTGAGTGATCCCTAATGTACTTAGAGCATACATCACTAGAGTGACAGTAACTCAAGGTTACAACGAAACAGAGCAAGCTCTCTAGGAGGCAGTAGAGAGCTAATCTGTACATGCCCCTAAAAGAAAGAAAGCCAAGAACAAGAACAAATTGGCCCAAACTAACTATGTCAATAACTTCCATGGAAAAACACAGCAATGCATTTGCTTCTGAGAGCATTTTAACACATTAGTTCATAACTAGTACAAGCTTATCACCCACTGTACACTGGTGGAGACTGAATAACTATAGTAGAATGCAGGTGGACAAAAAACAATCGTAGTTAAGATACGTACTTATCGGAGAAAATAAGATACTTTTAATTAGCCCTTTTCAAAGAGTGACCATGTAACTGATGCAGCTCATCACAAATGAGAAGTGCCAATCAACTAAACCACTGACCCAGCATTTAAAAGTACTTCTCTACGGTCACCACTGTTCCCTGCTTTTGTGTCTTAGTTCTTAAGTTAGCATACAAAGAGAGGGCTGTAATATGGCATTCTCATGCACACTTTGTTCTTGTGGGGCCTTTCTCCCTCCTGCTGGCCGACTTCTCCCATTAGTCCGTCTTCTCTCCTGTCAGGTGCACTCAATTACCCTCTCTCTCTTTCCCACACCCTCAAGAACTCACTGCTGCTCCTAGTCGCCTTCCTAGTCTGTTGCATCTCCATCTCCCCACATGCCTTTTCTCTCAAATTACTCAGCATGGTTTCCGGTTCCACTCACTTTCCTGCAAATGCCATGATCCCGGTTTTTTACAGCAGAATATAATGCCATTATACATGTACAACATGTCTCTGTCCCTCCGTAAGTGGGTGGCCATTGGGCTGCCTCCATGTTCTAACTACCGTGCACAGTGCAGTGGTGACCAGGGATTGTATCTCTGTGGCAGGACGTAAGTCTGTTAGGCATATGCAGGTGGCATCCCTGCACTGCCCTGCATCCCTACCTTTAGTGGTCTCAGAACTCTCCACAGTGACTCCCACATGCCTCTGCCAGTGTCTGTCCATGACAGCAGAGACAGGTCCTTTCTCCTTATAACCTTCACAGAATTGGTTACCTTTCTGGTTTTTGGGTTGGATTTTTTTTTTTCTAATTTCTTCAGATAGTGTCCAGGCTGGCCTTGAACTTCTATGTACCTGAGGAGAGAATGACCTTTGAATCACCGCCCTCCTGACCCTTCCTGAGATTACACCATTTGCCACTGCCCTGCCCTGCTGTCCTCTTGACATCAGCCACGCTGACAAGGTGAAATGGAGCCTCCAGTTGTTTTAGTTTGCATTTCCCTGACGGGTAAGGATCTAGAGCATGTTTTACTAGCCTGACTTTTTACTAGATTTGTTTTTCTTGTGTCTAGTTTTTGTAGTTTTTTGTATTTTCTACATAGTAGCTTCCCCCACCCATCTGAAGTATAGCTGGCAAAGATTTTTCTCCCATTCCGTCAGTTGTCTCTTCACTATTTCTTTGCCATGTGTTCAATTTCATGTAATCTTATCTGTCAGTCTTTGGAATTATATTCTGTGATGTTAGAGTCCTTTTAGGAAAGGTCTTGCTTCTGTCTGTATCTTAAAGTGTTTTTCAGGGTTGGAGAGATGACTCAGGGGTAGAGATACTTGCTGCCTTGCAGAGGACCTGACTTTGATTGCTAGAATCTGTCAGGTAACTTGAAGCCTCCTGTAAGTACAGCTTTAGGTGATCTGACACCGTCTTCTGGTCTCTGTGAGCGCGCACACACACACACACAAATAAATCTTTTTTAAAAAATGAATTTCAGATGCTTGCCCCAGCAGTCTCAAGCTTTCTGAAGAGGTCTGTGGTTTTCAACTGATTTCTGTACAGGGTGAGATGCATTTCTTCTACATGTGAAATGGAGTTTTCACAGCACCACGTGTTGAGGAGGCAGCCTTATTTTACACTGTTTTTGATACCTATATATATATAAAAAAAAAAATAGGTAGCTATAGCTACATGAGTTTATTTCTGAGTCCTCTATTCTACATGGCTACATGGTTGGTTTTATGCCAGAACCCATACTACCCTAGTTACTATGGCTCCGTAGTATAATTTGAAATTGGTCATCATAATGCTTCGAGCATTGCTGTTTCTGCTTAGGGTTACTTTGGCTACATGGGGTTCTTCGGGCATCCATATGAATTTTGGATTGCTCTTTTTAACTTTGTGGAGAATGACAGTGGGGTTTTGACGGAAAGTACATTGACTATGAGGATAATTTGTAATAATATAGCCATTTTATAATATTAATTTTGTCAATCCATAAGCATGAAGGGCTTGTCATCTTCCAGGTTTCTTTTTCAACATCTTCAGTGTCATAAAGTTTATATACAGAGGTCTCTCATTTCCTTCACAGGTTTGTTCCTACTTTTCTTTTCTTTCCTTTTTAAAGAACTGTGAAGAGGAAATTCTTCCTGATCTCTTTCTTGGTAATTTCATTAATTACTGACTTCAGCACAGTGACTTTGTATCCAACTGCCTGGCTGCACAGTAGATCTAAGTGGAGTCTTTAAAATGGGGCTATGTCACATTGAAAGCCTGACAGCTTGGCCTCTTCCTTCCCCAGGTATATTCTTTTCATTTCTTTCTCACAGATTGTCCTAGCTAAGACCCAGCACTGCACTGAATAGGACTGGAGAGAGGGCATCTAGCTATGAACCGGCACTGCACTGAATAAGACTGCAAAGAGAGTGCTTTACTGCTACCAAGGTGACATGTGTCTTGTTGGAATCCAGGATAAGAACAGCACACACTCATTCTGTCTTCACAACACTCACGTAGTCACTGGAGAGTAGAAGACTTGGTCATTACAAAAAGCACAGAGTCCACAGACTACGATAAGCCGTGATTGGCAGTGACACAAAAACTACCAAGCTTTCTTTCAGGTTCCTCATCCAAAGAACAGTGTATAATGTAATCTAAGGTATCATCAAAACTGAATAATTCCACAAACAGAAATAAATACTCACAGAAATTCTTCTTCTAGATCCAAATCTTTATATTAGTAATAAGAAAGCATTTTAAGTTCCCCAAGGGCTTGCTTATTGTGGAACCTCCATCCTAAAGAAACCAGCTTTCTCTCAGTATCAAGTAAACAGAATGTCTTCAGCTGGTAAAGAAAATAGCACTTTTGAAGAGAAGAACAAGCTGCCAGGGAGAGCAGTGTGAAAAGCCATCCTCACCACTTCTTGGCATCTCAGTTAAGATGGAGTATAAAACAAAATCTCAAGAACAAAGAACTGACCAGTTGTGTCATTTATAGTCATCCTAGCAACCGGAAGGAACAAGTGTCCTGTTGGGTTGCTCTGATATCTAAAGTCAGCATCTGCACATGAAAGCCAAGAGGTGTGAGAAAAACAGTAAATATAAAGAGAGCGCGAAGGAAGGAGAAAAGGATGAAGAGGAAAGACAAGCATTAGAATCATGGAGATGGAGGTGGAAACAGTGGCCGATACCCACAGAGCAGAGGCTCACGTGGGATGGAGGCAGTTGGCCATTCTGACCACAGCAAGAACCGGAAACAGCTCTGTAGGTGCTCATCCCCAGGAAAGGGCTGTTGGGCAATGGAAAACAACTTCCTCCTTGGAAGCCCGAAGCTGCTGCTACTTCTGGTACATGGCTCCCCTAACAAGTATTACTCACTGAAGCAACACTGAAAAATGCCAGGCTCACCGGGTGCCCTCTAGAGAAGTCTCTGCCTTCCCAGAGACTCACAATGTCTGTGAGCTGCCTGATGGTCCAAGGAGGTTCTGCAAAAAAACAATATCCAAGAAGCCTGCATCCCTAGCCATGTCTAAGGTAGTGCTCCAAGAGCTCTGAGCAAGTAATAGCAGTTAGTGGAGACCCATCCGTCTACTAGCACAGACACTGAAGAAACACCAAAGAATGCCTTCAGTACTCAGAAAAGCCACGCACTCACTTGGCCCATGATACACAGCAACAGTCTAACAGTATCTACGACACTTGGCTTTCAAAACCCAAAACTAAAACAAAATACTTGTCACTTTCGCTCACTGCCTTAGAGATAGTTAGGAAAAAGCAGTGTTTGAGCCAGGGCTCTACATGTATCTCATTGAGGCACAAAACCTACAGAGTGCACAGTGGAGTGTGCAACCTCAGGTGGGTTTCCTAGCCTTTCTAAGTCCCGGGCCTCATCTAGAATGGTGGCGACAACCATCTTGGCGTCACCCTGCCATGGTTCTCTGATGCTCCTACAGGGTTCCCTGAGCATGAATGTGATGCTTTAACAACACTGTCTACACCATGTCTCAAAGTCCATCCACACAGGGTAACACTGAAGAACTAAATAGTATGTCTCTCTGGGACAAGAACAGGCTTATTCCCAGGCTTTGTGTTCCAAGTGGAAGCAAGAGTTTACATCTCCCCTGTGGAAACTGAGACTCAGGGAAGTTAAGCAACCAAGCTGAAACTCTGGCAGCTGCTTTTGCTGTAACACAAGGCTTCAGTTTCGGACTTGAGTTTCATGGCTTATAAGCAAGGGGAAATAGCTCAGTCAGCAAAGTGCTTGTCACACAAACATGAGGAGCTAAGTTCTGATCACTAGCAACCACATAAAAGCTGGCTGTGGCAAGATGCATGCCTACAATTTCAGTAACGTCTACTTGGAAAGTAGACACAGGATCCCTGGAGCTGGATGGGCAAGCCAATCTACCTCAATCAGTGAGCCTGGGGTCCAGTGGGAGACCCTGCCTCAAAAAATAATGTGAAGAGAAATTGAAGAAGATACCTGATATCATCTTCTGGTCTCCACACCCATATGTACTTATGTGCACATATACACATGTGTACATGTATCCCCACACACATAAATGCAAATGAATCTGTATATATATATACACACACATACATAAGAAATCTCACCTCTCTGTGGGCATGCATAGAGACTGGCAAGCTTCTTCTGCTTCCAAGTTAATGGAAATCTCAGACCTTTGTCAGTTTTGAAAGACAATCCTTATCTCTTAGGTGTTGTGAGAAAATTAAAGATTACAACACACTATGCTTACCCCAGTATGAGGTGTACTGTGCTGTTATCAAATGCTAGCTGCTAAGATCATGCACTAAGACACTAGTTCTTGGGAGATGTACTCTGAATGAATATAAATTAGAGGTTGACATTTTATGAGCCACCTTTATTAAAAAGAATAAAACCTCTACAAGCTATTAAATTTCCTTTAATCTGAAAAGGATGAACTGTTCAGTGGAAACCTGATGGTCCATGCGTGTCCACAGCATACACAGCAGGCTTTGGGGTCTGGCCCGAGGGGCTGTGCTCAG
>CM052703.1:5687553-5912193 GCA_028551405.1 Uromys caudimaculatus
AGAAGCATTCCGTGTGTTTGATAAGGATGGCAATGGCTATATTAGTGCAGCAGAGCTTCGCCAGGTGACGACAAACCTTGGAGAGAAGTTAACAGATGAAGAGGTTGATGGAATGACCAGGGAAGCAGACATTATGGGGACGGTCAGATAAACTATGAAGAGTTGGTACAAATGATGACCGCGAAGTGAAGACACTGCACAGAATGTGTTAAGCTTCTTGTACAGAATTGTTTATTTGCCTTTTCTTTATTTGTAACTTATCAGTAAAAGGTTTCCCCCTACTGTCAAAAAATATGCATGTATAGTCATTAGGACTTAATTCTTCCATGTTTTCTTCCCTTATCTTACTGTCATTGTGCTTAAACCTTATTTTAAAAAATTGATCAAGTAACATGTTGCCTGTGGCTTACTCTGGATATGGCTAAGCCCTCTGCACACCTAAACTTAGATGGAGTTGGTCAGATGAGGGAACATCTGGGTCATGCCTTTTTTAAAGTAGCTTTTAGGAACTGTCAGCAAGTTGTTGTTGAAGTGTGGAGTCGTAACTTTGCGTGGACTGTGGACGGTCAACAATATGTACTTAAAAGTTGCACTATTGCAAAACGGGTGTTTTATCCAGGTACTCGGACACTATTTTTTTGTACTGCTGGTATTGTACCAGAAACATTTTCTTTTATTGTTACTTGCTTTTTAAACTTTGTTTAACCACTTAAAGAAAATCTGCTTATGGCAGAATTTGCCTCAAATCCATTCCAAGTTGCATATTTGTTTTCCAATAAAAAAATTACAATTTAAAAAAAATTTTGCACCAATTTTTTAATCTTTTTAGTTCAAATAAATTGCAGCTCCTCTCTGGGTCTTTTTCAGCTGAGTGACACAACCACTACGATGCTGTGGGATATTGTACAGTGATTATTATGTTAATTAATAAGATAATTACTGGTAACTACATAATCCCACAGCAATCATATGGATTTTGTCATGGTTACATTATTAGTTCCTGTTAGTTCATAAATTCATGGAGAAATATCTTTTTCTATCAATTAGAAGCAGGCTAAAGGGGGAGCAAGCACATTAAGAGGAAAACCACTGTACTTTCAAGAGTCATTTAATTATTCAAATAAGTATACATTTTTTCCCACAGTGCCAACAATACAATCTCCTTTCAAATGAAACATGGCTGCTGTGTGCAGTCTCACATTACACTAAACAGAAGGACAGGGATAACAGTATCTTTTTTTTTTTTTTAATAATTCAACTGTTTCCTTCTATGTGGTAAGAATTTTAAACACAGAGGAAAGAAAACTCAATTGTAACAAAATCTATTTTCTTAGAAAGAGTCTTCACAACTTTTACCCAGGATGATATTACTTTGTAAAACAGTCTCTCAATACTAAAGCTATTTGACCAAATTTAAAAAAAAAAAAAAAAAAAAAAGTTCCTACTGCTAAAAAACAAACAAACAAAACACATTAAAATTCATAATGAGCAAAATCCAACTGCAACTGCACATCCTGGTACTCTGAGGCTCTGGAACTCAATTCAAAGGCAAGAGTCTCAGACAACAACGGCAACAATATCAAGATGATCTTGGAGACACGTGGGACTGAAGAAAACAGGCGAGGTGAAGGATCATGAAGGCAGGAGGCCATCATCCACTTTGTAAAAATCTCTGAGGCAACACAGCTCCGTGGTATATATGCTACCTTGGTTCTCTCCCCCTGCTCCCTTCCTTGAACTCATAAACCTCTTTAAGACATCATCCATCTCCTTCAGAGCTAACTGGGACTCAGGAGGTAAGAGGGATGGAGGCTCATAGGTCCTGGCTTCGAGCAAATAACCCTAGTAACAGAAAACAGGTAGGGGGAGGGGAAAAGGAAGAAAATTATTTATAAACATAAAGATTGGGGGAAGTTCTGGACAGGGGATGAGGAACAACTTAGATTCAAGAGAGTTAGTGCTGTCATCTTGGACTGGGCTGACCAGGCAAGAAAGTAAAGTTACCCACAATTCTGCAGGCCATCTAGAGAATCATCTCTTCTAGACAGTATGCTTCAGAGCTGATGTAGAAGCAAGTTCAGCAGCCCAGTGATCATTCAATTTCCCTAATGAAACTGAGCCAAAAATAAATAAATAAAACTCATAATTCGTTACTAACTACTCAAGTTAAATCTGTACTTAAAGAAAAATCCTAAAACACTATCTTACAAATCACAGGATATTATATTACAATCCCCTGTTTATTCACAAAAAAAAAAAAAAAAAAAAAAAAGATTTTTCTGAGCCCTTAGAAAAGAAATGTCAAGGAAATCCAACAAGGTCCCCACCTTCACACTGTTGACAACCTAGCATGCAGGGTAATACCTGGGGGATGCTGAATTTTAAAAGTGAGCAAAATTGCCCTGTACCAAGTTTTATATAAAATTGGGTTATAAATACCCAAGAAGGATGAGAAACACAGAATCTGGGCAGAGGTCTGAAAAATATGAATCCTAACAAGAGCTAACACACAGGGCTTCACAGATGTGTACAGTTAATCTTCACAACAGTCCTAAGAGAGAGGTACGATTCTCTCGAACCAAGAAGGAAGTTTTGAAGGCTAACGAAAACTTGCCTGGGAGACAACTTCTAAGTGGCAAGCGTTAGATTTAAATTCAGGCATCCTAGCTAGTCACACTAGTGTGCCACGAATGAGGATGACAATGTTATTTACTAAAACGACAACGCCACTGCATTTACAGATTCACGATCTTGACACTTTCATACAGTTCCTTTGAATACTGTCATATTTTACAAAATACAAAAAAGGAAGGAAGGAAGGAAGGAAGGAAGGAAGGAAGGAAGGAAGGAAGGAAGGAAGGAAGGAAGGAAGGAAGGAAAAAACGAAAAGAAATCAAGATGCAGAGCAATGTTTCCAAGGTTATAAAAGCTTTTAAAAAGCGGTGGGGTAGGAAATCGGCACCACCCCCTCAGATGGTTTCCATGCAGAAGGAGCTTTGCATAAGAAGCACTTTTGGTGCCTATCATTACCTACTACCAAGAACCCATCCCTCCCCTGGCCACCAGCACCGCCTACACCAGCCTCGCGCTGGCAAGACCAGCATACCCAGGCGGCGTTCCGCAGCCCCAGACTCTCCAGGCCGCCCCCGCCCGGCCGGGCAGGGTACTCACCGGGAGGGAGCCGAGGGACCCTGGAAATCTTGTTGGTGATCTCAGCAGTGAGCACTGCGAAGTCCTGCTCATAGCCTTCGAAGTCGGAAGACATGGCAGCTAGGGCACGGCCGGCCGGAGCCGGGTTCTAGCTCAGAGCAGGACTCGCGAAGGGCGCCTGGCCTCGGCACAGGGACCCTGTGAAGAAGTCTCCACAGCACAGCGGGAACCGGGAACAACTCCCAGCCCAGCCGCTTCCTGGTTGCTCTACGCAATCCTTGTCCTCCGGAAACTGCGCTGCCTGCGCCTTTTCTTTTCCACTCAATCTTCGAACGTAAAACTAAAGAAAAAGTTCACTTTCAGTGACTCCTTTAAAAAAAACTACGAAAACCACATGCTCTCGGGTATCAAAGAAAACACTTCCCCACACTGCTCGTCCAGGGAAACAGCTGGAGCACCCCGAAGCTCTAAGTTGCAGGCGCGGGCTTTCTGAGGGAAGATTGACGCCGCGCACCTGCCGGAAGTGGCTGTGGCGGAGCTTGCGCCGAGAGCCTGGGCGGGAGCCTCACGGCGGCTGCGGGAGCTGGAGGCGCGCGGGTCCGAGCTCCTCGCGCAGTTTTCGCCGTCAGGGTTCGCATTCGGCTTGCTCAGGACCGAAGAGCTCATGACAGAGCTATAAGGAGGAGAAAAATCTGTTCCGGTGAGACCCGGCCGTCCGGGAAATACGATGGCCGTGGACCGGGCACCGGGGACCAGACTGAGGTGGGAGTTACCGCAGGGGATGCAACTCGCTTGTGGGGCAGTCTTCTCCCCGACCTAATCGGGCCAGCATCTCCAAAATATCGAGCCCAGCCTCGCTTAATAAGACATTTGTCCTGTGAGTGAAAATCCCAGAGCATCCCGCACCACTGCATGGGCGGGAAACTGAGGCAGGCACTGAGCTGGCGCATCAGCTGCTTGGGAATCCGTTACGCATACGTCATACCCATGTATGTCTGTATGTCTGGTCTTTTCCCGGCTCATTTCACTCCATTCAGAACTCACGTCTACAACTATTCCCCCGCGCGTGCCTTCTTCCTTTCTCCCTCACTCGCCCCGGAGGGAATTAATTTTTACTCTTAAATCGGCTTTGCGCTGGTTCTTGTGTACTGCTTCAGTCGTGATTTTTCGCACGCACACATGCGGCTTTCTCGTTTTAGTCTCACCTTTGTTCCCGTACCTTTAACCCCGATCGATTGCTATTGTTGATGCTTGGGAGAACAGCTGCCGGTTATTAGTACACAAAGTATTATATGTGTAGCGCATGCCACCGTTAATTCACAACTCTTCGGAAGGCAGTTTAGAACGTCCTAAAAGAAGTTTGGTTCCTTGACTTCTATTTTGGGCTCAGCTGTTACTTGTGACCTTGGTCGATCTAATCGCGGCCTCTCTAAGCCAGTTTCTGTTATAGGAAGAATTAGATAAGTGATTAGATAAGACCCTGCTTCTCAGCTCCCTAAGTCTTTGTTCTCTCGAAAGATCCACTAAGCAAAGAGTAGTCGATCCTTTCTGACAGTTTGAACAAAGGAGTAAAACTCTTTAATATGTCGGGTTTACATGCACTTCAAGCTCGGACTGTATTCTGGATAGGTACAAAGTAATTCTTTTTGTACCCGATAAGATGTGAACCCCATACTAGTATGCTTTTGAGGTGCTGTTTCAGTGCTTCTTGGAGTTAAATATATGGCATATGGACTTTATAAACGGAATTTTCCCGTCTTGTTTTCTTTAGGCTCTGTTTCAAACCCACCTAGATTCTCCTACTTGAGATAGAGAGTTCTGGAAGCCACCAGTGAAAAATGGCATACTCCGCATCAACACCCCGTCAGCCAAAGGCATGACAGCTCAGGAACACACATGGACTTGTTGCACACAGAAATGTGTGCACAGGAAAAGGAAATCTCTAGTTCTTTAGAAGAAAGAAGTCATTCTTCACCAAGATGGGCACATTCTGCTCAGTAATCAAGTTTGAAAATCTTCAAGACTTAAGGAGACTGTGTCATTGGGGTCCCATAATAGCCCTTGGTGTTATAGCAATATGTTCTACAATGGCCATGATTGACTCTGTCTTGTGGTATTGGCCCTTACATACAACTGGAGGAAGTGTGAATTTCATCATGTTGATAAATTGGACTGTCATGATTCTTTATAATTACTTCAATGCCATGTTTGCTG
Source organism: Uromys caudimaculatus (assembly GCA_028551405.1). NCBI lineage: Eukaryota > Metazoa > Chordata > Mammalia > Rodentia > Muridae > Uromys > Uromys caudimaculatus. Next base: position 5,692,918 of record CM052703.1, read on the forward strand.
GTCCTGGCTTTGTCCCTCGGGGATGGAAACCGGTAAGAAAAAGATCCATTTTGACAATAATCATTGCATAATTTTATGTTTAGTTTGCCATTATAATTACATTTTGTTTTTACCTAATCAGCCTTTGTCCTAGGAGACACTGGTGCTACTCCAGTTACTGGTGATTACTTATGCGTAGAACTTGTGTCTATTTGAAAATAATGATCTATGTTAACTATTTCCAAAGAAATTGAATACTTGTTCTTTGGGGGTTTGGTGGTGGTGGTGGTGGTGTTAAAAGAATGTGTGTGGTAGTCCATACCTTAATCTCCACACTGAGGAGGCAGAGGCATGTCATCTTGTGAGCTGGGCCCACCTGGTCAATATAGCAAGTTTCCAGAGAAGAAAGGGAGGATGGCACCTCAGACTGAGAACATTTTGGAACACATATCCAGAAACTGAAGAGCCTTGTGTAACTGCAAAAAAACCAAAAAACAAAAATGCGGGCAAGGGGTAGCAGCTAGCTCAGAATACGTGGGAGCTGCTTGCACCGTGGGGATGCCTAGATGTTCGAAGCAAAGCCCTGGCAGAGGGCTGTATAGGAACAGTATTTGGATAATACAGAGCTTTAGATGAGAGAAAATGACCAGTTAAGGAGTTCCTGAAATGACCCAAAGAGGAAAGGTGACAAGGGCATAATTAAGGAGGGAGGAATTTCAAAAAGTGTCAACTTATACTTCACTCTAGCATACTAGTCAGGTCATTTAAAACAGCTCCCACTAAGAGTGGGGAGGCTTAAGTCTCCTTAAGTAGAACCAACTGACACCAGATTTGGGTTGAGTGTGTAGAAAAGAAAAGAAAAATAAGCTCTGAGAAATCTATAGAATGAAGTCGTTCTTACGGTTTATCACTTAAAATATGTTAGTGCAAATACAGGCATTGAAAATGCAAGTTACTAGCCCCCTTCCCCTTCATCCATAAAAGAAATGTATAGCCCTGTAGGAACCATCCTTCATAAAGCCCAGCTTGTTACCATTTAGGACCAAGTAACTGACGTGCCTCCTTCTCTGTCAAGGACAATTCTCAGGATAGCATGCATCTCCAGTATTGTAAAGTCTGCCAAGCGTACAAGGCGCCACGTTCACATCACTGCAGAAAGTGTAATAGGTACGTGTTTAATGTTTACTGGGCCTGAGCCACTTGGTTTCTCCTCTTTTTGTTGTATTTCCTGTCATGACAGTAGAATCCATTTTTCTTCCCTAAAACTGTCCTGCTTTACTTCTTTGTTGCTGGGATGAAACACTGAGGTAAAGCATTGTGGGGGAGGAAAGGGTTTATTTGGCTTCAGGTTACAGTCAGGAGCTTGAACCAGAAACTAAGGAGTGCTGTCTAGTGACTTGCTCTTCCTTGCTTACTCAGCTACTTTTACTCAGGTTTTTTTAGGCAGCCCAGGCTTACCTAATTGTAAGTGGTACTGCCCACGATGGGCTGGGCCCCTTCCATGTCAATCAACAGCCTAGATGATTCCCATGGTCCGATCTGATGGAGGCATTCCTCTTGGGAACTCCTCTTCCCAATATGTGTAGGTTTAGGTCAAGTTAACAAAAACTAACCGGCACAGCAAGGCATTCACCTTGTCAGAAATATTATGAGAATACTTGTCTGGAAGATTAGTTTACATTTAAATATCAACACAGATAATTTCATTCTTTTATTAGAAGGAAGAGTTTTTTTTTTCCTAGAGAAATAGATAAACCTTTGGCTTCTTGCCCCACAAAAGCAAATTAAAAGTTATCATTTTAGCTTTTCTCTTTTGCTGTGTCAGGATTAGTTGCATTCATTGATTGCCATTTTGATTAGCTTCAGAGTTATTTTGAGTCTGAATTAGGCTGGTTTTTCTCAGATTCATTCATGTATGTTATCAAAATTTTAATGGGAAGAAAACTGAATACTATAAAAATGCAAAATATGCCAGGACATCTGTTGATTAATATGAAATTTAGGAAATCTAAATCTAAACTAAAATCTGGTTTGTTGCTAGGAACTTTTTCTTTAGCAAAGAGACAGAACAGGAGTGCTGTGAGTCTGCACCTTCCATGCTGAGGGTGTGGGCCAGAGCTCCGTTTCTAACATGTACTGTGAGAAAGGAAAGAAGCTGCAGTTGTGATTGGAGAGCTTTATAATCATTCTCTGGAGTCACGTGTGGACTGTACATCAGTCTGAGCCTAAGGAGTGACAGCCGAGCTTCCTCCTTTGTACTGAGACTCTTGTGGAGCTACCCGGCTTCTTTATGCAAATTTTATTTGTAGCAGACATGTTTGCTTTAGAAGCTGTTGTAATGTCAGTTCACTCTTGTGCTATTTAGAATTTTAAAGAAGTCACCATCTATAACCTCAAAAAGTCATAAAAATGTATCTATTTTATGGGAATTAATTCCCCTGCGACTCCTGCACGTATTGGATTCCTATTTGCTTGATCTTTTGAAAACTAGAGCTAAAGTGGACTAGATTTTCTGCCTTCTGCTTCATCCACCTTTCTCTTATTAGATGTGTAATGAAGATGGACCACCACTGTCCCTGGATCAACAACTGCTGTGGTCACCAGAACCACGCCTCGTTCACGCTCTTCCTCCTGTTGGCCCCTCTGGGCTGCACACATGCTGCTTTCATCTTTGTGATGACAATGTACACACAGCTTTATAATCGGGTAGGTGAGACCATGGCACACTCCCATTCCTGCTTCTTGGAGTGACCTTATCAAGGTCATTGACAAGGTCCCTTTAGAGAGAACATTGTTGGAACTTAGCTGGTACTGCAGCTTTGCTTGCTGTCTGTCAGTTCCTCCTTTTAAAAAGCCCTTAATCTTGAAAATGAGGACAGATTATTTTATTCTGAAACTCACTTTTTATGCTCCAGCTGAAATTTATGCTTATTGTTTTCCCTTAGCCATGGTTTATTACGTTTCTCACTTAGTGGTTATGGTGAGTCTAGTGAGCAGAAAGAACTGGAAGAAAGAGACACTGGTACTTTCCTTCTCATTCCATTCAGTGTCTGTAGCAGATTGACATTCCTTTCCTTGTTTGGTCCATGGAGCAAGCACACTTATAAAAATAACACATTAAACCAGAAACACTTTGAGTTGACTTTTGGACACTAAGCATGAGATAAAGTTCAGAGGTCATACACATTAAAAATCCCTAAATAGGCTTGGAAGTAAAAGAGGGGGCACAGACCCAGTAGGTGTACAAAACACAGGAAAGTACATGTCCCTCACAGAGGGGTCGATCCATATGTTTTTAGCCAGTTTGTAGTTTTCAGTCAGTCCTAGCATAGCAGTGCTAATATTCCAATGTTTAGGATCTGAGTTTTCATATGAGCTCTCCAGATTTAATGTTGGCAGCTAAGTCCTATGTTTTGTGGACCCACAACCATAAAATTACTTTGTCACTACCTCATAAACTATAATTTTGCTACTTTTATAAACTTTTTATGTAAATATCTCATATGTAGGATATCTGACATATGACCTCCAAAGGGTTCAAGACCTACTGGTTAAGAACTACTGTTTTAGAACAGTGTACAGGCCAGGCACTACACACCTGCAAGGTCTATTTTGCAAGCTCTTGAACGCTGCTTATGGAACATGCCATATCTGCTGCTGTGGAGAAGACTGTAAATTTATAGTAGCAAAGAGACAGTAGAGGCATAGTGCTCCCTTGTTTATGACTATTCATGTCTGCGGGGTCAAACTGAGTCTTCTGAGGAAACAACCAAAGGTAAATTGAAGAATAACAAATGGTGGAGTTGCGGATGTCTACTGCTCAGTGTTAGACCTTTGTGCAGTGTGTGTGAGGCCCTAGATTTGATTCCTCACACTTCAAAAAGGAAAAGATAGTACATGTCAGTAGAAACCAAGTATTCATTAGAAACTGCTGTTTGCTGCAGTTGCCTTGGCAACATGTCATTATTATTATCTTTTTGGTCATGTTGGGGTTTTTTTGTTGAAGTTATTTTCCCCCTGTGGGTAGTCTGCCTGTGTGCATGCATGTTCACATGTGTGGGTACATGTGGGGAGGAGTGGGTGCATGGCTGTGGAAGTCCAAGGCTGACGTCAGGAGTCTTTTTTGATGGCTCCCCACTTTTTCCATTGGGGCAGGATCTTTCAGTTGAATGTAGGAGTTGAGATAAGATTATAAGATCTTATCTCAGTGTGGCTAGCCAGCTTTCCCTAGGAATTCCCTGTGTTGGCCTTCCAGACTCTGGAAGGATGGGAGGGCCACCCTGCCTGTGGAGCATTTATGTGAATGCTGGAGATCCAAACTCAGTCTTGTTACTTCTACAGCAAGTGCATTGTCCACTGAGTCATCTCACTAGCTCTGCTCGTACTGTTGTAAGTCACTCTTCTCAACAGTGTTGCCTCAACACGAATTTCACATGTGCATTGTCACTGCTTGCAGCTCTCCTTCGGGTGGAACACAGTCAAGATTGACATGAGTGCAGCCAGGAGAGAGCCTCCTCCAATTGTTCCCTTCGGATTGGCTGCATTTGCTGCCACCTTGTTTGCCTTGGGATTAGCTTTGGGAACAACCATAGCTGTTGGGATGTTGTTTTTCATACAGGTAAAGTTCTTACCCACCTCTGTCTGAAAGTTGACATGTTATTGGGCCTGATTGCAAAGAAAGAGGTAAAACTGCGCGTAAAGATTGAGTATAGGGGAGAAAGTACTTTTGCTTAGCTGTAGGCAATTAGTTTATCACCTATGTACAGTAGATAATTTTGAAGTAATTTTGCCAGAACATGAGCCACTGTATGTGAGACATGAAAATATACCCTGGTACAAGTCTTTATAGTTGAGAAAGATGATCTCACCCTACAATTGCTCATGATCTTCATATCACCCCAAAAGGGCTCAACAAAAGAATGCTGTCCTCTCTTTCTTACAGATAAATGAGTGACCGTTGAAAAGGTTAAGTGACTCACCCATGGTCACCCATTCGTGTGCTTAGTACACATGAATATTAATGAAAACGAGGCTCCTGAGGGAATGCACAGAGATTGGATCTTTTTCCTAATTTTTATAATTAAGGACATTAATTTAAAAAAATTAAGATCTTGATGTAAAATTTTTTACACATGACTTAGTAGTCATAGCAAAGAAAGTAAGGCAGGCATAACCTGTGTTACTCCTTTTTGTGTCCCTGGTACTCAGCCGTGCTTTGGATGGGCATGATGAATTTGGCTTAGAGATACTGTAGGGCATTAAGATGGGCTGCATACTGACTGCTGCTTAACCTGTGCCATCTTCTGTGGCTTCATCTGTGAGGTAGATCAAGAAAAGCTATCTTGAAATTAGGATGATCTGAAGTAAACCAAAGTAACATTGTTAAACTTCACTATCATTTCATTTCTAGATAAAAATTATTCTCAGAAATAAAACTTCTATTGAATCATGGATTGAAGAGAAGGTAAATTTAATAATTGTTCCTTCAATATAAAGTACTGATTAGCTACCTTACTGATGCTGGGATATGACCCTGGGTCACTGGCATACCACATGAAAGGGGAGCAAGGGGAGCATTGGGACTTCCTCAACCATAATGAGCTCCCACAGCAAAGAACCAAAGACATCCGAGATACTGATTCAGGCCTATAGCATCCACTTTGTCAGAACTCTTCGGTTTATCTATTCTCGAAAGCCAAGCAGGGCCAGGTGTGGTTAGTGTCTGTGTGGACAAAACAACAGTAGAGCAAAAGTTCAGCATCTTAGGCTAAGTTTAGTCCCTGGCATCTGGTCTGTGCGTTTTCACTTAGAGCAACAGTTCCCAAACCCTGTGTTCTCAGAGTTGTCGTTTTTATACTTCCCCCAAATTGCCAAGTTCACTAAGGAGCTTGGGTGTGTGCTGTGCTCACAGATAGTTTCCATATTTTCTAAGTGAAAATATTTAAAGACAATCTTATGTTAATATAACATTTTGTAAAAAGTAATTATTTTTGATAGCTAAATAGGGCAAGTGGTCTCATTTTATAGATTTTCAAATCTCTTTAATCTGATTTAACAGAAGACAATCTCACACCTACTTCTGCATTCAATCTGTTGAGACATATTTGGTTGACATTTATTTGGAAAGACCAACTTCATACAGATTAAGTAAGTGGGAAAGTCTGGAGTATTTTGATGGACATTTTAGACTACAGTAGATATTGATTTTACATTAAAACTTGACAAGTGATTGCCTTCCACATATCCCAGGGCTGTAGCTGAAACTCAGAATCTCATGTTTGCTTAGTAAATCTGTCACTGAGCCTTACCCCAGGCCAACAGGGAACATCTCTGTCAGTAACCTTTTTGTACTCTTTTATATTAAAATTCATAGCATTTATATTTAATTACTTATAAGCAACATATATAACTTTTATATTAAAATAGGAGTCTCTTTGAATATGGGTAAGCTATCAGAATCATGGCAATGAATGTAAGTTTTCCAAAATTCTCATTTTCACTTGAAAGCCTGAGTTTCCTTCATCTGGATGCAGACACCTTCATTTGTTTACCTGTCATGGTGCTATTCTGACTTTACCTTTGAAACCGTCTTCATCACATAGTCCAGTTCTGCTCCTCTAGGGAACCCTGCCTAATACATTATCTAAATAGTTACTACTTATTGTTTAGGGAATAAAAGAAAAAATGTCTACATGTTCTGTGGACATGCAGTGTTTGTTTGCTTATTGTATTTTTTAGCTATGGTTTCCCTCCAGCTCAGACCTGCCTTGGCCTCCAGCGTTCTAGGGTCATAGGTATCTTGGTCATAGATCAATTGGTGGAGCCTGTAGACACAGAGGTTGAGTGCATCTGCACACAGTGTGACAACTGACGCAGTGTTGTGTCGCTGCCTTCTAGGCTCCTGGTAGTCTACCCACCATTGCAAATGTCAGGGCCATTATGAGAAGTTTGTCCTTCCTGAACCCTGCGGAGTTTCAGTCCAGCCTCCATGCATTCTGAGACCGTTTAAAGTGCCCCCCCCATTCTTTCACCAGCCTCTCTCCCCCCACTGCCCATTCTCAGAACTTACACAGTTTATACTTCCACGTCTTCTCCATGTTTTTTCCTCTCCCTATTTTTTTTCCTGATTTTTTTGCCCCTCAAGATACAGTTTAGGTATTATTTCTTCCAAGGGACCTTTTACTGTCTAAGCTCGGCTGAGTACTATTTGCGGCCTTTTCCCATTAAGAATGTCATGTGCCTATGTTGCCTTTTAGTGTGTGGTATTGATAATATCTCTACTTTATTGAGTGCTTCTCTTAGACAAACACATGTCTTCATTATTTTTGCAAACTACTGCCATCTTTACCTTTTTTTTTCATATAAAGTAGCTTATGTTTTGGCTTTTGAAATTCAGTTCATCTTGAAGAATCTGATATTATCATTTGGCCAAGCATATGCTTTAGCACTGAGCTGTACTTCAAGCACCTGAAACTTTCATTTATGAAAAAAGAAGGGCAGGGAGGGGAATTCCTCTCTATTATTCAGGTGAAGGTGGATTTATAAAGTTCAGTAAATTCATATTGTTGAAGAGCAGCTTCGACCCCACAGGGTTAATCCGAGGAAGGCGGCATGGTGTGGAGCTGTGACAGGGTCAGCTGATAGCGGCTGACGGGCAGTGCGGACGGGGGTGGCAGCCAGGATTAGAGAAAAGGGGAAAATCATAGACACGCTCAGTGGGCACAGCAAACGCAGGCTCTAGCAACTTCATACATACCTAGACAGACAGACAGACAGACGGACATATACACATTGCATAGATGGAGCAAAGCTCCAACAAACTGGCCCCAACCATCTCACATCCACATCCACACCCACACATGTGGTGGGTGGAGCAAGCTCCAAAGGCTGTGTGTTTCCCTTCAGGCCAGTTGTATCCCCAGAGACAAGATTTTCTATATAAGAAGAAATGACCCCATAGCCTCAAGGTGCACATTTTCTAAACACAGTCACCACGAAAACATATTCTTTAAAAACAGATTAAAATCATTACACAAGAAGAAATTACAACAGGATTATTGGATATGTATTCCTTTTTTGAAACTTATACCTAACTAAACATTTTTCATCTATGTTTTTCTCTACAAGCTCCTTGTAACCCCAAAGCAAAAATTCTTTTGTCATTGATTAACAAGCCAAGTCTAGAGTAGCAAGCTTTTCCATATGCTTGGCTGACACCAAGGTGCTCTGTATTTACTAAGGAGCAGGTCATTTATCTTATATCTTATTTTTGAAGTATTGATCAGCTAATCTGATTAATCTGTTCTCTGTTCTTATAATAGAATTTTACTCTTCCAAAGGGAAGCACATGCTTTGGAGACTTGAACAAGATGATTATAAGATGTGGGCCAGGAAGAGAGAATAGGGACCCTGGCAATGCCCAGTGTGGGCTGGTCAGCTTATGCAACGTCCTAGCAAAGAACTGATTCCCTCCTGGCCTCCACGTCCCACGATGGAAACCAGATCTATGTGTCACAGCATCCTACATGCCATCTAAGCTGTTCCTATAAACCATTTATTCATTAAAGCCCCATCTTTTATCTCCTAAAAAAAAAAAAAAAAAAATTTACTCTTTATTCATAACCTTCCTTTTCATGGTGCACATAGAAAACCTGTTACCACACCCCTAGATCACAAGATCAAGGAACTCAGGCCCAACCTAGAGTGAGTGCTTTCTTTGGTCATTAACTTGTCCCAAGCTTATTTTTCTTGCTCCCACAATCCACATGCTTGTAACGCATGAGCGCTCACTGCACCTCTTTCTCTAACTCATGCAGATCTTGCCAATCACACTCTGTTCTTGATTTTAACTTTGAACGTTCTGTCAACTACCCTAACCTACCAAATTTATTTAAATAAGGCTAAGTTCCTAAAATTACTTAAATCAAATTAGTAAATTCATAAAGTCATGAATTCATTTAAATGGCGTTATCTCAAGAACTTTCATCTTTATGTTGATCTGAAGGAAATTTGCCCAACAGAGTGAGCTAATGCCCAGGAAGCAATCACCCAGGCTACAGGCAGTGAGGGTCTCCTGGTGTCCACTCACACCAAGCCAGATAACTGAGGAGTGTGGCCGATGACAAACATGAGAAGGCACAGCAGTAGCAAGAAGCAGTCCTGGGCCATACCTTTTCAGAGTACCCCGTCACAGCCGAGCAAGTGGGGCGCACCAGCATTTTAAAGTTTAACAGTTGTTTTAATAAATAGATAACACATATTACTTTAAAAATAACTACAGGAAACTTTTGCATAAAATTCTCTTAATAAACAAATATTTCATAATATCATTTCTGGCAAGCATAATAAATATGTTGACATGAGAGGTTTTTGTTTATTTTGCTAAAGATCATGGCCCTGTATAAAACCATGTTAATCTAGAAATTATTAAAACTGGCACTTTATCACAGGCAAAACTTCAAGTAAGGAAATAAAATTCTCCAAAAATGTGTAAGATTACCAGACGCTAATGTTGAATGCGTGTGCACAGGGTCTGGCTTGCTTTCAAATTAAATAATGCATGTTTGTACCACTAGATGGCAATAGAATTTAAGAATTCAAAGCTAGTTTATGTCCAGAGACAGCTGTCCCTTTAAATGCCTAGAATCTAAGCGTCCCATTAGAATATGACCTGTAATTGAAGATACAGTGTGTGTGTGTGTGTGTGTGTGTGTGTGTGTGTGTGTGTGTGTGTGTGTGTGATGACACACAACACATGAAACTCCTTTACAAAGTTTACAAAGTGTTCTTTGTAAAATAGAGCCTCCTATTAACTTCCTGCCGTTGGCTAACCAGAAGCCATACTTTCTCCTGAGTCTATTAACACATTGCTTCTTTTTACCTGTACTCTCTTGTGCTGTGAAGCAACTATAAGCATTGAGGGGTTTCTGCACAGGATACAGTTAGCTAGCTCTTTCATAAACCTTTGCAATGCTTGTTCCTAAGACATACCCTGTAGGGTACTTTCTACGGTATCACAAACAAGGTTAGTATTAGTTAAATCCTTGTGTACTGTGATAAAATTATATTCTCTGACAACACTCCTAATAGTCCAGCAATAAGAAAGTATTATTATGAGTAATACAGACTTCAAAAGTTAGTGTTCTCAATAATGTATTAGCAAAAGCCACCGCAGGCAGAAGCAGCTGCCCTTTCACACCTTTGTTTTCCATAGGCTAAAGATCGGATTCAGTATTATCAGCTGAATGAAGTCTTCGTTTTTCCTTATGATATGGGAAGTAAGTGGAAGAACTTTAAGCAGGTGTTTACATGGTCGGGAGTCCCTGAAGGAGATGGGCTTGAGTGGCCAATACGAGAGGGCTGTGACCAGTACAGCTTAACAGTGAGTAATTCTGTTTAAAAGGCCTTCCTCTCTTCGCTGTGGTTCCTTTGTTAACTCCCACAACTTCCTGAGAGTTTGTAGTCATATTATAGTGCTTGAGTTTGCCATGTATCAAAAGGCGTCCAATATCCATACCGGTTCTTAGCATCATGGCCTTCCTTTATTCCACTCTTTCCTGAACATTCTAGACTGCTATCATAAAGTCCAAAACATCTGGCCTTTAACTACCTTCTGTCCTGCTCGTCCTCAGCACTCAAGTCTGACCCTCAGTTGTTCCTTAAGGCCGGGTACATCCCCATATTTCCCCAGCTGTGTCTAATACAATTCTATTAGTAGTTTCTGACTAAAGGGGAAAACTTTAGTCGAGACTCATTAATAATGAGTTTTCTAGTTTGTCCATTAGAAAATCACTGAGACTCAGCCTAGCAGCTCTGAGGGAACAGTGACTATACCTCCCTAACCCTGGTGCCATGTGAGCACTGCAAGAGTACACAGAGGTGAAAACTTCAGTGAGCAGATTCTGAGAAGGCTCCATCCCAGACTATGGCTCAACAAATTAGAAATGCCAGACACTGGAGCTTGTGATACCTTAAACACACTCTGATAGACGGAGAGAGTTTGGTCGGTACTAACACAGAAAACTTAATCTTTTTCCTTTTATGTCTTCCAAACAGAGAGAACAGTTGAAACAAAAAGCGGACAAGAGAGTCAGAAGTGTAAGTGGCTTATTTGCAATGGTACTGATTCCTGTTTTCTCCAGTTGGGCACTGTATTTCTGTGAAGCTTAAAACAGTTGGCTTTTATTAAATAACCTTTCTTTCTTATTGTATTTATTATTTACTGTGCATGCTATAGCACAGGGACTGCTGTGGGAATCTCCTACCATGTACACGCCAGGGATCATTATTTCCTTATATTTGTTGAAATACAATGCAATTCACTTTTTTTCAGACTGTCTCACTGGGTATCCGTGGTGGTCTCAAACTCAGAGACCCACCTTCCTCTGCCTCTGGAATGCTGGGATCAAAGACATGTGGCATCACGCCCAGCTGATACTGTTGACTTGTTTTCTTTGAAATACTTTAAGCTTGAGGTGTATACTGCTGGCCTAGAAAATACCTTTAGTCAGCTGATGAAACCACATTTACAACCACACTGTCAGGTAGTGATGATGTCATCTGTGCCCAAAGGGGTCTAAATTAAAAATAAATACAATAAAAATTAAGGTCCTGTTTGTACTGGCCACATTAAGCACCCTGCAGCCACAAGTGTCTAGTTAGCAACCCATTTAAGACCAGAGAGAGGCATGCAGACTCTTCCCATCATTACAGAAAGTTCTCCTGGACACAGATCATATTCATAGCAGATGAATGCTTGAAATGATGGATCAGAGAAGCCCGAAAACAAGAAATATCCTTCCCTAATGGGAAATTGGTGGGAAGGCTGTTTTATCATTGGATAGTTTGAATCTAAACTTAAAATTTTTGATTCAAGCTTGAAAGAACTCAGATATAGTAAATCCTGAGATTCTTCTTCTGACCACTGATGGCAGGTTCGCTATAAAGTCATAGAAGATTATAGTGGTACCTGCTGCCCTTTGAATAGAGGAATCAGAACCTTCTTTACAAGCCCCTGTACTGAGGAGCCTCGGATACAGCTACAGAAAGGAGAGTTCATTTTAGCAACAAGAGGGTTACGGTAAGAGATGGGAATGCCCCATTTATTCAATAGGAAAAGTGGCATTAACTTCAAAAATATTTAATTTAACCTTTTAAATATTTCAGATACTGGTTGTATGGAGACAAAATTCTTGATGATTCCTTCATAGAAGGTATGGAAGTAAAAGGGTATGTTTAAAGTATGTGACTGTTGGCAATAACCCCAAATTTGTAAGAATAAACTTATGCATAGTCACATGTAAAACATATTAGGAAACTGTGTAGACATACAAGGATGCTTCTTACACATCTCTCTGCAGCACATACATTTATCAGGGTTTGGTGATAATAGCTATCATCTAAGTCTTTACTTGCCTATATGGCAGAAGATACTTATACACTCCCCATAGGCATCTGTGCATAATATGGAAGATTAGAAGCCACCTGGACACAACCCAGTCAAAGACAAGGTCAAGATAAAAAGATGAGATTCTATTCCTAGAAGAGAAGTATCTGGAGGAAGACTAAGGCCCAGTGCAGGCCAGTACCTGACTGCATCGTACTGTTCATGCTGGGCCTGGCCAGCAGCTTCCATGAAAATGCTATCCCCTCCTGGACATGAGTAGTGTGAGAGGAATGAGCTGGAGGGAGACTGTCCAGGCTGTGGACATGCAGCTATAGTCTGTGGAGAGATAGCCCTAGAATATGACAGGCTGTGGAGAGAGAAGTCAGGCACATGAACTTAGAAGCTTCAATTCTTCATTTGTACCCAGAGTTACTAAAGGAAAAGTGAGCTCTGCCACTGCATTGTGAGCCACATGTCTTCTGGCAGGCATGTCTGTCGAGAAAGAAATCCACGCTTGCTTGGAACCTCATCACAGAAAGCCTTGCACTGCAAAAAAAAAAAAAAAGTTTCAAAAACAAGAGTTGTAACTGATGTGGAGCACAGGGCCATGCTCTAAGACCTGGGAATTCCAACAGGAAGTGAGCTTCCCCACAGAAATGCCTCTCATCAAGATGAGGTTACTGAATTTGTTTGAAATTTGAGACTAGCAGCCCTACCTGTAGATGCTACAAAAGACAGCTACGAAGAACTGTTGGCTAAGGCTGCAATGCCTTGTTCCCACCTTACCTGTTTCCACTATTTTCTCTTCAGTTTGATCTTGGCTTCTGTGCTTCATTATTGGGCTGTCTGTCAGTGACCCTTGCCTGGTGCTTCCTTCCTCCTTGGTGTCCTGCTACTTCTCTTACCTCCAAAGCAAGCACTTTGATTCCTGCTTTTCTCATCCTCTCCCTCCCTTCCCATTCCCTCTTGTTTGCCTACTTACTGACACTCTTAATCTAACAGCAAGTTACATTTTCCCCATTCAGAACCCAGTGCTGATGACTCAGGCCCTGTGAGGGCACAGCTGGACTCTGCATGTGCCTTTCCAGTGCAGATGAGTACCAGCACTGCTGTCTTTACATGGTACTGAAGTGAAGACACTAACCAGGAAAACCAACGAACTGAGGAGAAGGGAGCAGAGGGAGAGGAGGCAGCAGAGGACACATTCGTCCCAACAGACACAGAACACAGAAATGTACAAACCTCAGACCACAGCTCGAGGACACCTACCCAAGCTTACAGCTTCTCAGTCCCAGAAACCAAAGCTATGAGATAACTCAAAGGGTGGGGAAAGCCTTCAGAGTCCTGCGTCCTAACAGGACCACTGTCCAGTAAAGGCTGGAGAGCAGGGGAGAGCAGTAAGGAAACCAGTTCAGAACATAGATGAGAACGTTACTGAAGACATGGCAGTCACGTGGCAAGAAAGTTAAAAGTGCAGGAAAAATTCAGTAAGTAATTAAGACACTGACAAAGAAACAAACAGAAATGCTGCAAGTGAAAGAGCCCATCAAAAAAAGGCAGGGGAAAGAAAGCAAGCAGGTGTTAGCATAACCAGGCAGAACACGGCTATGGACACATGGCTTGAGACAGTGATACACAAAAACAAAACAGCAAGACAAAAACTTCCAAAACCTCTGGAATGCATTCAAGAAACTAACCCTAAAAAACCAGACTAAACTATGGAGATAGTCTAATTTCATAGGCAGTTTACTCAGTAAAATTAGAAAGTTTTGCAAACTGAGAGGAAGAAATGAACACTCAAAGACAAGATATGTGTAGAACCCTAAAAGGCTTGGGCAGAGAAGAACTCAGTCAGGATGTCAAAATACAAAGCAAAGGGAAGGGCAAAGGCAGGCCTGTCAGAATAAGGCCAGACTTGTCAGTAACCATGAAAGCCAGGAGCACTGGGAATGTCATAGTTCAAACACAGAAAGTGAGTAGCTGCCAGCAAAGAGAGCAAATGACAAGACCTGTGATGGAGCCCGGGAACCTGTGGTCACTGCTGTTGGGACAGTAGATGGTTACAGCCACCCGGAAACCATGTGGAGGGTTCTCAAAAAACTAAACTGAGCTTCCGTCTTACTCAGGTTGTGCCAATCCATAGTATATATTTAAATGACTCTTCAGTCCTACCACATAGACACTTGCACACAATGATTTATTGCTGAAATATTCACAGTAGCTAAGGAAAAATCCAGCCTAGATATGCACCAGTAGATGAATAGGTAGAGGAAGTACAATACATACACACGGTGGGATTTTTATTCATCTATAAAGAAATATTAAATGCCATTTCCAAGAAAAGGGATTCAACTGAGATTGATTCTGAGGCTCAGACACACACTACAACCTGTTTTCATGTGTAGGTCCTAGACGGTGGCTTGAGTATGTTTAAACTAGAAAGGATAAAACAGTTTTTAAAAGAGGCAATTGGATACAGACATATGACATGAAAACAAAAGGAAGGGGATTAGGAGGAAGATGAGGGTGGGATGGAAGAACCATTATGAGAAAGCTGTATGCTGATTTTTAAAATTAATCAAATAATTCTGATGGATGTCTTAGGCAGGAACCGTCTTTTGGTTATCAGTAAAAACTGAAGCATGAAACTACCAAGCAAAAGCCGCTTGCTTTTGACCGGGAGGTGCAGACTCAGACTCCAGCTCCCTCCCCCTCCCCCCTCCCCCCATCCCCATGCCCCTGTCATATTCACATCCCCTTTAAGGGAACATTCCTTTTAAAGCTAAGGTTGAAATTTTAAAGATCAACTTGGGATGTTCTTAAAGAAAATACTTAGGATTAATCATAAGTTTACCTCATATGACAGGTGATTTTTGGTATAGAAATTCATATGCTGGGAGCAGATGGTTGTAATCCCAGTATTCAGAAGATCATAGGTTCACAGCAGAACCTGAACTACATAGCAAAACTCTGTCTTTTAAAAAAAGGAAGAAAACAAGAAAAGAATTAAGAAGGAAATGCAGAAAGGCTTTAGGAAGGTCATCCTTGGAATGTACTATAATGGTATGCCAGAACAATCACCATATTTAAGTAACCGCAGATCCAGTTAGGCACTGGCTAGACCACACTAGCACCGTTCCTAGTTGATGGGATAGGAACTAGATATTTCCTATTTCCTTGGTAGAACCATCTGGAAACCTTTCCCTGGCCTGTGGCTGAGAGCTACTGAGGGGACAGCAGGAAGTCTTAAGAACTTATCTTCACTTGAAGCAGTAGAACTTATTCCCAGTTATGTCACCTGGTCCTGCCGCCTACTTCACTGTGGCATCACTTTCTCCCTCAGGTACTTCAAGAGTAAGAGGGTGGTTTCCAAGAAACTGTGTGGAAAAGTGTCCCTTTGATGGTGAATCAGATCCAGCCCCAGAGGGCGAGAAGAAGAACAGATAGCCACTGTTAAAGTGAGAACATTAAGTCTTCATTACTTGAAAATCCACACGTAGTACCTGAGAATTATGCAACGAGCCTACTCTGCTTAAGGTATTCTTTTCTTCAAAGATGCCCTAGTGCCATGACTTCAAAAATTTTTATTACCATTTTGAAACAGAAGCCATTCTGCATATGCCTTGGAATTCCTGCCATCTTTCCACTTCTTCCTACTGAAGGAAGGCCGTTCCAGCCAAGTGAGCAAATTGCCCTTTCTGTGTGCTGCACATCTGACTTCACCTGCAGATCTAATTCCCCACTGGACAGGAGCATCTCGCATGTGGTTATTCTGTTTCTTCCTCAGTTGACATTTCTTTCATAATATTCTAGAGACTGTAAAACTTGTCAGATTCAATATAAACTCAAATTTGGTTACTTTTAATAATGCAGATTTTGTCAAATCCAATAAAGGTCAATGGATGTTCTGTAAAAATTATAGTTTTCACCAAAAAGCATTTTTTAGTTTGTTTTTTTGGTATGTTGGTGGTGGTGGTGGTGGTAGTTTATTTTGTTTTCTGAGTAAAAAGGTTTCTCCGATGTCCTTATGAAAGCAATGCCCTGCTGCCGGCTATAGTCTTCTTCAATCATGAGCTTTAAGACATTCAATTTAGTATATGAGCCTGTTACTGCTAGATTGACTTTACAGCTTTTCATCTAGTGCAAATCACTAGTAGCCGCCTCTGTCTACTTTAATATCAAAATCTGAAGCTTGTACAAGTTCTAGGATCTAAGCTTACAGGTGAACTTTTCGAAACAGGTCGGCAGAACTGCAGGAGAAATTCTGTCTCACTGGACTTGAGTAAGCTGATCCAGCAATCCTTAATTCTTGCATTCCTGGAATTAAGGCCTCTGGGGCAGCCAAGCTTACAGGAGCTGAGAGTAAGAAGTGGGCACCTGGGTGCTCAGCCAGAAGCAGGTGTGGCTGCTGTTACCCTGTTGTCAGAGCAGCAGATGAACATGAGTGGGACACAGTTGTCTCTGAAGGCAGGATGCTCTTGAGTTGACAAAGCAGATAAGGAGACAAGTCATGTGCCTGTAGGAAGTGTCTATTTTTTAGACAGAAACAGCAAGCATCCACACTGTGATATGGCCTGGCATGTTTCAAGACCAGGGAGGCAGCCATTCAGGTCAGCTGGAGTGAGGGGCATACAGAAAAGGAAATCGGAGATGAGAAGGCACTAAGCCACCACGCACTCTAGAACTTAGTCCTGCTTTTCCTTTGTTTCTGGTACAGACATTGCTTCAGCTTTGCTGAGCTCAGAGTGTGGGAAAACAATGAATAATCTTGATGCAGTTAGCAACCAGAAAGGAATACAAGTTAAAATTAGAGGACCACAGCCAGGCCTGGTAGCACACACCTTTAATCTCAGCACTTCAGAGGCAGAGGTTGGTAAGTAGGCCACCCTGGTCTACATAGAAAACTCCATGCCAATCAGGTTTATAGTAAGACCCTATCTCAAAAGAAAAAAGAAAGGAGAAAGAGGTTAACATACAGCAAAGGTGATAAAGGGAAAAAAGTAAACTTATTTAGAATGTGGGTCTGGCTTAAAGGCTTAGTACTCAGAACTGTGGATAGGGTAAGAATAGCTGCTCCTATCAGTTTACCCCAGTAGTTCCTCGAGTTTGTAACAATGGTTATTTAATTTTGATACAGGTTTTCATTGTGTAACCTAGCCTCAAACCTGCAGGGCTCTTACTCTGGCCTCCTTAATGTTGTGCTTGTGGGCATGTGTCACCACACCTGGCTACAAGACTATGTAACTCAGGCACCCGAGAAGTGCCTCGCCATCATTTTCAAATCAAATAATTCTAGTGTACAGCCAAAATTTAAAATCCAGCTGATTTTTCACATGATTCTCTTTTGATGGTAATTCTTATCACAGTTCACAAGACTGCAGGCGCAACATAATATCTGTAATAGTTTATTTCAAAGATTTGACATTTACAAGGAGAGGCACCACATGCTATCTGGCAGTAAAATACTGCAGGGACTGAAGTCCAAGAAGAAAGATCTAGAGCTTCCATCACAGAAGACAGGCCTGCAGTGCAGGCGTTGCATCGAGCTCGCCCATATTGCTTTGTTCCCAGCTCAGGACAGTACTTTAGTGCTTGCTTCATTTACTGGAAAAGTTCGCTGGACATAGTTTCCGCTTCTTCCCCCACAGCTTCCAGCTCAGCAAACTGTAGAGAACAGACAATGTCAAAAACTGCCACTGCAGATAACACTTTAAAAGAGCATTCTCTTCTGACCCTATCTGCTATGGTTTAATATTCCCAACTCATAAGTCTAACTAGAGAATTTACCCTTTGTTACACTTGGCCTTGTTCCTTCATTGCATAAACTTTGATGTACACTTACGTACATAGAAGTTTGTCTCATAAATACAATTAGTATGGGTGGTAGGTTAAAATTCTAATTAGTAGTTTCATGGAGTAACTGAAAAACATGAATTATAACTTAAAAATTTCTTAATCTGTTAAACCAATGATTCTCAACCTGTAGGTCATGACCCCTTTGGGGGTCACATATGAGCTATGTTACATCTCAAATATTTTTACATTATAACTCATAGCAGTAGTAAAATTACAGTTATAAAGTAGCAATGAAATAATTTTGTGGTTGGGGTCACCACAATGTGAGGAGCTATATTAAAGGGTCACAGCATTAGGAAGGTTGATAACCACTGTATTGGAGGCTTCAGGAAGTGCTGAGCTGCCAGCAAACAGGGTTTTATGAAACAAAGGGTACACCTACAGGATCCCTGTGACCCTAGAACTGATGATCACTGATCAAAATAGCACTGGCATGGTAGTCGTAAGGAGTGACACAGAACAGACTGAAGAACAGCATGGTACTAAAGCAGCCCTAAGGTCTAAAATGCCCAAGAAGTCTAAGCTGGGGGTGGGAGGGGTCTTTTATTCTAGGCCAGGGTCTCACACTCTAAGTACCTACAGTTTACGAGTACAATGGATAAACAACAGGTTTGACGAAAACACGAAACATGGGATAGATTTTAGGCCATACTTCTGCGGGCAGCAGAGTGGGCAGGCAGGTCTAGGAGCCAGCAGCAGTGAGTACCTTAAACCACTACTCCTCGATGCTCTCATAGAGGCTCTTGATTTGTGTCTGGAAGAACTTGGCAAGCTCCACTCGTTTGGCTTTCAGTGTTGGTGTCAGAAGTCCATTTTCAATAGAGAATGGCTCTGGATGCACAAAAATACTTTTGACCTAGAAGGTGAGCACATATTGATGGTTGGCACTTCATCTGCAAAGTGATAAACTGCAAAGTTTATTTCACCATATGAAAGAAGCTGTACAGTGGAACACTAAAGACATAGACTCGTGTGCATTCTGAGATAAGGTCTTCTGCTGTCCAGGCTGATCTCCAACTTGCTATATAGCTAAGGTCGATCTTGAACTTAGGATCCTTCCCCTTCCACCCATCACTGACATTACAAGTGTGTCCCTACCACATCGGGGTAAAGTGGCCCTGGAGATTGATTGAAGCCATGCATGCTAGGCAAGCCCTCTGCCAACTGAGCTATTCTTGACATTTGTACAAGCGAGAGTACAGAGAATGGGTAATAAAGGGCAGAGTGGGACAGAGAACATAAATATAAACTGTGCCCTTGGAAGTTAAAGGTTTGAAACCAGTGTAAATGGGAGCTTTCCATAAAACCCTAGTGGTTCTTGAGGGACCCGAATGATAGCAGCAGTACATACTTGCTCAAAGGATTTCAGGCCACTTTCTTTCCCAATTTTCTGCAAGTCTTCTAAAATGGCTTTCTTCACAGACTGAAACACAAAACATCACAGCATGTATTCTTGAAGAGAGGTTTAAATGAAAGGCTAAGCAAAAACCAACTCAAAATGCCTGAAAGATTTGGATAAAATTGAGATACAAAAAGTATGTTGAAGCATTTCCCAAAGGAAACAAGGAAAAGGAAAGGCAAATGGAGGGGCTAACGGTTTCCGTCTAAAGGCATTTCCCATTCTCATTCTGTTTTCTCTCACAAGCACCATGTTACTGCTTTTTAAAAAGATCATTCTGTGTTTAAACTCTACATTCTATCTTTCATTCTACTAAAACTGTCAAGTGCAGTTACCTGTCACAGAAGCAGGAAGTGTGTCCCTGCAAAGAAAGAGGCTCAGAGAACCCAGAGGTGCTGGGAGAGCCTTCCCTCTGCTACAGCAGGCCAGGCTACATATGCAACATTCTCTCTCAGCCATGCTTACTTGGAGAGCCTTCTCAATCATGCTTACTTGGTTTTGGCACAGTTCTTCAAAGGATCCCTTTACCCCGATCTTGGCTGCAAATGAGGGAAGCGACTCTGGGTCAGGAACCACCACTCCTATCAGGAATGACTGTGGGAAGGAAGTGGGTTGTAACAGATCAGACCTTCAGACTAATCTGATACTCATTTTCTCACTATACAGTGTCCCACTCAGCACTGCACTGCAAAGATATTCTATCCAAATCTGATTCCTCGAAAAGAAGCAGTTGTCATTAAGCTTAAAGAACTGATTCCCTAGCCAATCCATGTTGAAACTTGCTGTCTCCAACCCCCAAAGGGCCAGTTTAAGTACAGCATATAAAAAACAGTTTTGTGTCAGGAGCTACTCCGAGTGGACACTACGAGTCCCAAGCAGAAAGTCAAGTGAAATAAAAACTACTTCTTAAAATAATTGTTTTAACTCCAACCAATTATTGCCTGGATGTTTATGATTCAGAATGTAGTTTTGTAGTTAGTTTTGAAAGCTGGGGCATCTTATCTGAACCCACCTATACAAGTGTCTTTTATGGCTATGGGAACCAACACAAGCCATTAAAACTGGTTTATTACCCGTAAGCTCTCCCCATGGACAAAAACTTGTAATACTGGTCTGCTCCTGGAATAAACATTCTCAATCTTCTCTGGAGCAATGTATTCTCCTTGTGCCAACTTGAAAATATTCTTCTTCCGGTCGATGATTTTCAGAGTTCCGTTCTGTATGAGACAGGTAAAAGCATCAGTGTTTGGAAGCCTTGGAGATTGTAGCAGTAAGAAGGCCACAGGTGTTATCCTTATTTAAAATAGGTTCTCTGGAGATTTCTGTGTTTCTCTTGACTTTGGAGAAAGGAGAAATGTTTTCCACAATGCCTGTCTGCAGAAAGCCAAGCAGTAAGTCTCTGGGTTACGCAAATGGATGCCTCATTCAGTGAAGACATTCTGCAGCCCCCAATTTCTAATAACTTATTTCCAATTACCCCATCTCAAGAACTCTTTGAGAAATGGAGAGGTTATCTCTTCCTTAAACTGCTGAATGATTTAGCTCCCCCTGCCATATTACTTGCTGTTAAATCTGGAAGCAGGCTAAAACAGCTGCATGCTACTGATCAAGCCAGCCTATAATTGGGCTTGTTAGGACAGAAACAGGGCTTGCAGGGCACTGACCACCATCACAGGTCATATGCTGCTTCATTTCCCTGAACTCAGTTTCTGAGGTGCTTATCTTCTTAGGGATTTGAATTGTAGAATTGGGACATGGGTCAAACACAGTCTCCACTTGAGCACGCCATAAGTGGGGCTCTATACTGAATTAACCCTGGAACCATCAATGAGCCAGACTTAATTTAGAGTGAAGTGATCAATAATCAACAGCCTATTATCACTCATGGGGGCTGGGAGGAGCATATCTTTTGCCTGACTCCTGGGATTAGAGCAGGGGACACTGATTAAGCAGAAACTGTTAAACCCAATCAATAAAGTACATCGTGGAAGTCTCATGGTCAAGTATTCTGAATCTCTTAAATCTTGAACAATGAACAAGAAAAGTTTGAAGAGGTGATTACGGCCCCACTCCTGTAACACAAAGTAGGTAAAGAAAACCTTTAAAGAAGGAGACCCTTGGAAAATTCCCCTGTGGGGCTTACACATCTTCATTACAACCATGGTCTGTTTCCTTTCTTCCTAAGAAAACAGATGAGATTTTCAGCAATTTACTGCCAATTGTTCATCAGCAAGCCAATCTATAAAAGTCTGTCTTCCACAGAGGGACTGTGAAGGTCATTGTGAGGCAGACATTAGCCTATGCAAACACATGGTTTGGAAACCTGTTTTGATATGTCTCCATGAGTTAATTAGAAAGAAATACTCCTTTGTTGTGTCTAGACACAGCATCAATAGGACTACCTATGGTGCACATTGTATTTGACAAGAAATATGGAAGGAAGAAAGGCTTTCTGTTGGTTTGCTTTCTGCTATCTTTGTAACATTGTCAAAATCATGTTAGTGCTCCAGCCTAGAGGAAGGACTAGCTTTGGCAGCTCCTAATCACGTATTGGCCAACTTCTTCAGGATTTCACACCATCAATCCATAAGAGTCCTAGGACTAGAACACAGATCTCCCAACTCCTAAGCTAGGGTCTTCCGGTTGGTACGCTCCTCTCTTTATACTTAGAGGAAACAGCACAAAAGGAGGCCACAGACTCATTTTCTTGCAGTTGCCTCAGCTGATTAAGCTCATATCCCTAATCCCTCTTGCAACAAATAGATTATTCTCCCCAGTCCCATAGAAGAGACCCTTACGAGTTAAGGAGGAATACCCACTGGAAGCCAGCGACCAATGTCCCCAGTGTGAAGCCAGCCATCCTTGTCCAATACTTCCTCTGTCTTCTCTGGATCCTTTAGGTAGCCTTTGAACACATTGTTGCCTTTGATGCAGATCTGTACACCAGACAGTAAACGGGGGGGGGGGGGGGGAGATAATAGAAATGGCTAGTTATACCTTATAAAACACCTGTTCCGAACAAATTCACTTGATGGTTTCCATTACAATATGGACTCTTTTAGTCCCCACTATAGAAAAATACAGCTCACTGATCTTGTATTGCTTCCTAAAAGTTGAGGAATCAAACCCAAGCCAGGTCATAGATTTCTGCTCCTTTTGGACTAAGCCTCCCCACATCAATCATCTGAGTGCTGGGCATAACCTACTCACCTCGCCTTCATTGTTTACTGAAAAGTAGTTCATGTCGGCCACATCTTCCAGCTTTACAAAATTGCAAGCCACTGGAGTCCCAACGTGACCTAGAACATAGCATATATTCTGGGCTGAGCAACCATAAAGCAAGCACGTTTCTAAGATGTTTCTGGGACTGACTCTAAGAATGAAAGCAAGACTTGAGTTTGCCATTTACCACATTCATCCAGAACACCGGAATTATTTAAATTCCTAAACCATAGTTCAGTTAGAAGACTTCTCCCAACTAGCAAATGGAAAACCCACCTGCTGTCCAGTCCCCAGGTGATGTAATTGAACATCCACCTGTGCATTCTGTTTGGCCATAAGCTTCAAACACCTGGGAAACCAAAGAAGAGCTTTGAGACTTAAGATAAAGTATGACTGGCCATCCCTTATGGCCAAGACAGGAAAACAAACTATAGAAACAAGAGCTGAAAATAGTTTTGCAAAACCTCAAAAGCATGACTAGCTGCTAGTTCTTCACAACAGCTGATCTCTGTCTCAACAATGTAACTCTGCCAGTGTAACATAAAAGCAGCTATAGACCATGTATAAATGAATGGGGCTTAGCTGAGCTCCAGTAAAATGTCAACTGTAAAGCAGGCAGTGGGGGAAGGACTGTAGTTGCTAACCCTCATATAAAGAAGATAATCTTGACCAGAGAAAGGCTGGTGGCAGGAAGCAATTTGATAGGCTACTGCAGTCAGAGGTGTGGCTGGGCTGGTAGAAGTAGACATACTGAAAGATGGTATTTTTGGGAAGAGGTTGGAAGTAGAACTTTCTAATAATCTGAGGGGCTGAGGGAAAGAAAGGTACCAAGAATAGCCAATAGAATGGCAGTTTGAAAACCCCAAAGACTTTCACTAACTGGTACCAGTCTCTTTTGATAATGGGTACATGTATGAGGAATAGTCTCTGTGAGGCTGAGCCTGTTTCTGTCTTCTATTTTGTTTGTGATACATGGTTGGCTGAATCATCAAACTACATACCCATTTGGAATGGAAGACAGAATATCCACAGCCAGATCCATATATTTTAGATGGATGAGGCATAAATGAAAAAAAAAAAAAAGTAGAGGCATAAATCTACCCAAAAATGTGGGCAAAGACAATCTTAAGAAATCTTGGGGATTAGAAAGCCTGTAGGAGCTCAGAAGCGAAGAGCATTGGCTACTCTTCCAGAAGAGCTGGGTTCAATTCCCAGCAGCTCAAAACCATCTGTAGCTCCAGTCCTAGGGAATCTGACAGCTGGCCTCTGAGGGCAACAGGCATATACGTGGCAAAACATATATATACATAAAGTCATATTTTATTTAAACAAAAAAGCAACAAAATTTTTAAAAGGAAAAAAAGGCCTGTCTCTGAAATTAAAAAACCACAACAGAAAACTTTCATCAATTGGCATGCATAGCCATTCCAATTTTATAGAGCTATGAACAAAGCAAAAGAAAAAGATAGACCAAGAAAAAAATGTCTAGCATAATGGAGACTAATTTTAATTATATAAGGAACTCTTAGCAATATGCGAGGGAACTAAATCACCCTTTGCCTTGTTTTCTGTACAGAAGTTCTAGAATAATCCATTGAAGAAATACAAGTGTCAGTAAGAAGTGAAGTTTGGTATTTGTGGTTGTTTGAACAGGTTTGGCCTCCATGTGTCTAAATGCATGGCCTGTAGGGAGTGGCACTATTAAGAGGTGCGCCCTTGTTGGAGGGAGTATGTCACTGTGAGGGTGGGCTTTAAGGTCTCCTATGCTCAGGCTATCTCCAACAACTCAGTCTTTGTTTACTGCCTTCAGATCAAGATGTAGAACTCTCAGCTCCTCCAGCGCCATGTCTGCCTGCATGCTGCCATGCTTCCCACCATGATGATAATAGACCGAACCTCTGAAACTATAAACTAGCCCCAATTAAAGATTTTTCTTTATATGCGTTGCCTTGGTCATGGTGTCCCTTCACAGTAATAAAACCCAAGCTAAGACATATTGATAAAAGAAACAGCATGAAATGAAGTATTTCTATTAGAGGCAACTAACTGACTGCAGAACTTATCATTGGTAAGTGTGTGGAGAATGGTACTTAAGTATTACCTGAATGTGTGTAAAAGACCAGCCTGAAAGTTTGGTGATGTACATTAACATGTAATTGGTAAGGCTAGCAAGATGGTAAAGTCACTTATTCCCAAACCTGAGGACCTAAATTCCATCCTTGGGACTCACATGATGAAAGAAGAGAACCAAAGCTTCTAAACTGTCCTCTGACCGCCACACGTGTGCTATGACTTGTGGGTAGACTGTCTGTCAACAGTGACTCATTATTTGGGTGCAGTTTGGAAACCATGAATGACACTAACTAACCTTTTTGGTACGGAGTCCAGTGGGTGGAGCATGATGGGTATTTTGGAACCCTGATTCCATTTACGTAAAGATTTCTATACTTGATGAAGAGGGGATTAATGGGGTCAGGTGTTTTCTCTTGTCTAAGATTTGAGGTGTGATCTTCTCTTCAGTGTTTTTCATTTACAATTCCATTTTTATTTGAATAGTGTGCTCCATTGAGGTTAATGTGAAATCTTACCCAACATCCCATTGCAGCCCTGAAGAATGTCAAGACTGGAGTGGAGATGGGGGCGGCTCCAGTGATCATGAGGCGAACCTTCCCACCCAGGCTGCCCTGTTCAGTAGAAACAAAAAGAGCTGTTGAGCCTCTGCTCTTCCTTGTCTTCTACTGTAAAATGGGTGAAAGTGCATGCCCACTGTCCAACGTGGTGGACTTACAAGCACATGCACTACAGCTTGGCACCCTAAAAAAATCACTTCAAATGCTTGTTCTTAGAGCCATCACCAGCCATTCCTGAGCGAACTTGAGGGTTTGTTGCTGTTGCTTTTTAAGTTCTTCAATTTATATCACTTATAAACTGAACAAAACCATCCTACCACCTAGTAAATACAACTTAACGAAACTAAGACAGTACTACAGAGTGCCGACACCCACATAAAATCTGTTGTGTGCTCTCTCATTTCTCTTTAGTGCAAAGCTGCACAAGAGTGATCTCAAAAGGTGGCTCAGTGGGTAAGGCGTCTGCTATGCAAGGATGAAGACCAGAGTCCACACACTCAGAACCCAAATAAAGCCAGATGCAGTGGCACACACCTGTAATCCCAACTCTCATCTTCGAAGACTTGGGAGGCGAAGGCAAGAGAATCCCTAGCCGCTAGCAAGCCAACTAATAGCCTAGTGTATACAGCTGTGAACAAGAGAGATCCTGTCCCAGACACGGAGGAAGGTGAGGCTCCATGTCTGCAGTTCTCCTCTGAACTTACACATACAGCATGCCACATGCTCCCCCACCCCCACCCCCACACACACATACACACAAAAGAAAAGGGGCACAAAGCGAAAGGTGGGAGCAGGCATCGAAGGTCTCTAGTTAGGGTGCCACTGCAACCTGAGAGGAGAGGGGGATGCTAAGTGGCAGCCAGCCCTGGTGTCCAGGATCTATTCAACTTACTTGGATCTTTGAAAACACAAGCTTGTCCCACAAACTGTCCCGCCGAATGATGCCATTTCTCACTTCGTTGAATTTACTGATGATAGCCAAGTTCAACAAGAACTTCTTCAAAGGTGTCTTGGCTTCATTTTGTACCTGGAGGGTGATAAAGCCTCTTGATAAAGAAAATGACTTGAGTTACTTACCAAGGCCATTTGGTAGTAGCCAAGATGTTAATTCTTTGCTTCATAAAGAAGTGTCGCACACTCGTGAACTAGGTTGTGAACTAGGTTGCTTACCAATGATAAGCCACAGAGCTATATGACCACACCCTGAAGCAAGTAACATTAAATAATGCCCCAGACCTCAAAGACTACAGGTCCCCAGGAAACAACTTCAATAACGGAGATAAACAAATCAAAAAGATGGCTACCACCACTGGCTTAAAATCATAGGAAATCACACCAGGGGCATGATCACCCTGGGGCTTTTTGACTTAGTAGCCCAGAGAAAGGTTTAGGAATCTGGCTTTTGAGATGGCTCAGTGGTTAAGAGCACTAACTGCTCTTCCAGAAGTCCTGAGTTCAAATCCCAGCAACCACATGGTGGCTCACAACCATCTGTAATAGGATCTGGTGCCCTCTACTGGTGTGTCTGAAGACAGCTACAGTGTACTCATATACATAAAATGAAATTTTAAAAAATCTTGAAAAAAAATAAAATTAGTACTACCTCTCCTCCACTTTATAATATTTTCATATCCTTCTAACTTAGAGAATTACCATTTCTGCAGCAAATGTCTCTTTAGCCACATCATACAGAATCCAACAGAAATCCCTAATAACGTCATTTCTCCCCTCTGGGCTTACACACTTTGGTGTCGTGTTTCCCTGTTCATGTTAGTTCCTCTTCTCCATGACTCTGGCATCACTGAACCCTGCAGTCTATCAATCATACTCCTGTGAGAAGAGCGTCCCCATGTACAGCATACAGGAACCTCCTTAGACCCTAAACCCTGTACTCCAGCCTTCAGGACCTCTCAGACTAGAAGTTGCATTCAGGGACAGTGGAGCTCTTTCCTGTTCGAAACATACAGGATGCCTCTCTTGACCTGTGCTTCCACTTACAAGCCTGGAGACAGCCAGAGTTGTTCATCCTCGCCTCCCAATTCAGGCTTCGATCCAGGCTGGGAGCGTCTACTCCTGTGCTTGTGACATCATTTACCTATGTCTCACCATCTGATTCTGAGGTACACTAAATGCTGCCTACAGTATGACAGGCCTATGCCTCTCTTTACCACCAATTGCTTACCTTTATTTAACAGGCATATGACTAGCTCTCCTAACAAGTCACAGGCAAAAAGCTCTGATGAGAAAATTATCTAATAAAATCTCCATTTTAGGAAGTAAGCTCCAGATTCAAATTATCTATTATGTATTATTATTTTAAAATACTTCCTTTCAAAAATAAAAAGGTTCAATAACAAAAACCATAACAACCTAATCTGATGATTCCACAGTCTGATGAGGAACTGGAAGAGGTTAACGGGTGTATAGTGCCCACACATCATCTGAGTTCTAGAATACTATCCATACCTACTACGGCTCAGTTTGGCCTCTGGTAAGATGGAGTTCCAGTATCAGAATCTGAGAGGTAAGGCCCAAAGCATATGAATAATGGTGTCATTTTCTTGGGCTCTAGGTCTATGGAATAGCAGATACTATGTTATATTGCCTGCCTTCAAATCCCAGTTCTCAATGGCCAGTTGCAGTCTAAGGCTTGGGTGAGAAACACACAAATTGAGTTTAGGATATCTTGTATAAGAAAGAAAGGACCCCATCATAGGTCATGACCCATCTTGGGTCATGTCAAAGGACACGTAAGAAGTTGATGAGCACACTTGGAACATCAAGATGAATGACTAAAATGAACGGAAAAAAACAAATACAAAGATGAGTTCATACTAATATTAAAAAATCCTCACTGGCCACTTATGAGGATTGCTGGGGCATGAATTCATTATACTTATGAGTGATAAATTAAGAAAAGAATAAAATATTTGTTAGGTCTTTATGGTAGAATGTCAGCTAAAGAATATAAAAGAAGTAAGAGTTGGAGTTAGGAAAACCGCCATTTTGCAACCTCAGTGAACAGTGCTCAGTGACAGCTAAAACTACTATGTGATAGTTTATTCTGGCCCTTTTCTTTATTAGCTATGACTTTGGGAAAATTCTTTAACACCCAAGGTTCTGCTTCCACACTGTCATCTGCGAACAAGCATGGTTTACTATGTTTCTTAGGAGGGTTAAATGAGCAAATACATCTGAAATGTTTACCTCGATCTGGCACCTCAGCAAAAAGTTAGATTACCAGCACATCCAAATCAGAGGAAAAACTTTCCGTTATGTTGGTTAAAAACTGAGGTGCCCCCCCCCCAAGTCTGAGTGCAGTACTTCCTCAGATCAGCAGTATTATCCGGAGAAAAGGCGTATTTCCTATGGCTTCTCACAGTTGCAGTTCTTAACATGCTTATAGAGATACTTGTCAAGGCTCAGACAGAGCTGAAATTAATTGTCAGGATCCAGTCCCTCAGAGCCTTCTCAGTACAATCCCAACAGAAGCAAGGCTCATACCTTATCATAGACCCTGTTAAGGAGTCGAGGCACTGCGGGAAATACTGTGGGTTTCAAAGCTTTCATGTCATCAGGTAGCAACCGGATATCTCCTTGGAAGAACCCAACTTTGCCTCCACAGGAAAATATGATACCCTGGAACAAGATGGAAGATGAGGCTCAGTATCCTAGATCACTGTAGGCAGTCCTACCTCTGATGGAAGTGAGAAAGAAATCGGAAATCGGCAGGCACGTCCCTCTGCAGAACACCTGCTTCCTGCCAATCCAGATACCCAAGTAGGTCTCTGAGAGGCTCCCCCACGAAAGGATGGGAACTTAGTACTGTTGAAGTGGCAAGACAAATAACAGACTATGAAACTGTGGGTGCGGCCCTCAGGCTCTGCCACAGTTCTGTGTCCCAGTCTAAGATACCATCCTTCATGAGAAGCACTCATCTTGTGGCATTAAAAAAAACTACGGCCCGTTAAAATAGAAAAACATGCCTTCAGTTATGGTTGTCCCAATTTGAAAAATGCTAAAATATGTGTAAAGTTTTATTAGAAGCAATGCAGCATTTTGTACATCAACCAAGCATATATGTGGTAGGGGATGGTGGGGAAATACTCAGGGCAGAGGGAGGGTGTGAAAAGACCTCTTTCCCACAGCATCTGTGGTATTGAAATGTCAGTGCTTCTTTGTGCCTGGCAATACAGCCTTCTACACTCGGGGGCTGCGTAAAAACATGCGCTGGGGGGGGGGGGGGGGTAGCTGACACTTGATCTGGATCAGATGCCTCCGCCCTGCCCCCCAGTGGACACACTTTTTCTAACTCTAGATCCTCTCAAAATTCTAACCAACATATAAGTAAAAATGTCTGGTGAGTCAGCTCAGGATTAAGAGAAGACAGACAGTATGCGCCCTGTGAAGTCAGGAGCAAGCACTAACCTCCTTAGGTATTTAGACTTACTAGATGAACTGCCGTAAGTCAGGACTCAAAGAATCCAACGGTATGTCTGTGCTTGTTTCCGTACAGAGTGGGCTAGGGGTGTCCTGCGGCCCTGAATTTTGAATAAATGTGGAGCCAGCAAGTCAGGAACCCCCTTCCTACCTGCTAGGAACACAGGACACTCACCTGGACAAGCCTCTCAAACATATGGGCCAAGGGGAGGTAGGATATGGTCACATCCTCAGGGGTCGGCTGGAAGATAGGCTGTAGACCGGGGACAAACAACAGCGGATTGATGTTAAGTTTCTCTTCCAACAGAGATGTTAAAATTCCCCTTCTCTTTTTTGATCAAGCCTGTCTGACTGAAACCATCCAATCTAACTGAGAGTAGAAGCGTAGAGAAAAAAATTTGGTATTTTGACATCATCTTTTAAGATTCTTAAAATGCATAGCACATAAACACCTTCCTGAGTACTTAATGTATTTCACAACCTATTATATCCCGTAGCCATTCAGTGCAGGGATTCTGAAACACTGAGGCTTGACATGCAGCCCTAAAGACTACATCAGTGTTTTCTATACTTTGTTACTGGTGTGGTTTACATGCAAAGACCCTGTAGGCTCCTGTGTTTAGTCACTTGGTCCCCAGATGGTACTATTGTCTTCTGGGGTTATGGAACTTTCAGGAGGTGGAGCCTCACTGGAGGAAAGAGATTACTTGGGATGGGTCTTAAGGTATTATATTCCAGCCCTACTCCCTGTCTGCTGGTTCTTGATCCACTAATATATGAAGAATCCCAGTTCCACAGGCCTTACAATGGAGATGCCTGGCATCATGTCACTCTGCAAACTTTAAGCCAAGTAATCTTCCCCCAGAAGTCACCAATGTCAGGTGTTTTGTCACAGTGATGAGAAAAATAATAGACTTTTAACTGTGTTCTTCCTAAAAATCTTATAGCCAAGTCACATTTTAGCAAGGGTCTCTTTATTGACTGACCACTGACCTCCAGAAATTTGAGGAAAGCAGCCATGTTTGAAACAATATTTTGATGGGTTAGCATAGCTCCTTTGGGGTCACCTGTAGGAAAGCAGAGGTGAAGAGAAAGATCCTTAGGGTGGCTAATTTGTAACTTTTGACCTTGAAAGAAGCTAAATTCAATTTGGTTCTGTTCTAGAAACAAAAGTTATCCTCTTGACTGTAGCTTTCTATAGACATTTATGCCTCTGCTTGGGAATGATTGTGTCCCCAGAAATCCTCCCACTCCACATACTGTGTTACTGACCTCCTCCTTAACTTACAGCTCAGGCAGAATCTCAGATGGTAATAGGAAAAGAGAAAGTTACAAATAAACCCTTCTCGTGCATTCACATGTTTCAGATTTTATACCTAAGATCTCCCAACACTGTTGCTATGAACTTTATAAACCAGGCATATTGGAACAGTCCACAATAAATATGATCAAACCTTCTGCTAAATGTTGTTGAGTAAGGACACAGCCATCCATGAAGAACCAACACTGAGTTACCCTGACTGAATGAAACCATCCCAGTGGTACATCCATTAAACCACCCCAATGGTGTGTTCATTGAAACGATTCCCATGCTACATCTGATTGAAGCAGTGGAAGGGTAGAGGAAAAGTTGACCCTTTGACCCCATCTTTAAGACTCCTAAAATCCACAGCATGCAGATGCTACCATTTGTATTCAGAGGACTCGGTTTCCTTATGCTTGTGTTTTTCTATCTGGGAACCCGTTCATAAATGGCTCAGGTTGTGAGCACACAGGGACAGGGTAGTGGCATGGTATGCTCAGGACTTAGCCTTGTTTCTGGCTCCCTGGGAGCTCTGTCAAGGTGTCTAAGGCACTGACCTGTAGTTCCACTGGTGAAACAGATGACACTTAGATCCTCTGGGTTCGGAGGCTGGAGGAGGAACACAAGGATATTAGTCTGTGGTGAACCAAGAGTGAACTATACAAAACTCAAATTCAGGAAGAGCACTTACCACTGGTTTTTTGAAGTTCTCTTTGCCTAGATTCTAAGTACACAGGAAATCAAGAAAAAGAAAGAGTCATTGAGGATGGACAGACTTAGGACAAAGTCAGCTCTTCCTTTCCCTGTTCTCAACCTCCCAGTTTCCAACCTGGATTTAGCCCATAAGCCAATGCTGATATACAATGGAAGCATCAGGGAAGAGCAGAAAGTTTCTTAAGAATGTTAATCTAAAGGAGGTGAATCTCAAACTTAGCACCATTTTCTTAAGGTCCAGTCTTCTAAGACCATAATCAGACCTTTCTTGGATGATATCAATGATGACTATGCCAGGATTTAGGCTATGCTGAGCAATTCCCATTTAACCCTTGCCAACATATCTGTGAGATTAGAACCACTGGAATCTTCCATGTATAGCTAGGGAGAGATGTGGCTTGTAACAGGTGAATAACTACAACGGGAACTCAGGCAACCTGCATCAGGGACCAGATTCATAAACATCTTTGAATTTCTCCATCCATACATTCTATACTCAGAAGAGTATACAGCTAGCCAAGGAAATCGGTCCACCTCTGTCATGAGGTTTGTAGTTGTCAAAGAAATTGTTCTTCAGACTTCTGAGTCTGGTTTATGTTTGCTCTCCTTGAACAACAATAGCCCTATGCTTTTGTGTAGATGGCCTGCATCCTGCTCATAATGGTAAGCCATAGACCTAGCTGCAAACGATTTTTGACTCATACCTCAGCATCACTCAGGGATAACATTTCAACTCCATACTTCTCTGCTCTTTTCATCAGGTCGTCATCAAAAGGGTCCATGAGGATGATTGTCTTCAGGCCTGGTGTAAGGCCCTTTTCCACATTTTCTATTAGTGTTGTTGCTTTCTGGGGTGTATCACAGATGACCACAGGGATATCAGCTAAAAGCAGAAACCAAGCCAGAAGTCACTACCCTATTGTGTTAAATACATGGCTCTTTGAAAAAAAAAAAAATGGGGGTAGGTGTTAAATGTCAAAGCCAGTAGGTTCCTGAATGAGATTGCATCTGTTAATGAGATCTACAGAGTTCAAGCTGAAATACTCTATTGACTATAAAAAGTTAAAAGAAAAACAATGAGTTTAGCTGAAATACCAGCTCTTCTATTTTCTAATGTTACTGACACATTTTAGCGTCTAGAACTGTGTAAATCCTTTTGTTTAAGAAAACTCATCTCAATACTGTCTCCTGGGTATATTCCTGCTTCTGCTTTGCAGAGCAGTGAACAGATGCGGAAGGCGAATACAAATGGAATCTTTAGAAGGGAGATGATTTATGATTCTCAAAGTCGTCATTTCTGTAGTGTCTATTATTCAAACAAAGCTACTCAGCCTACCATTGCAGAGACAGAAGACACTCCCTCAGATGACTGGAAGGATGCTGCTGCCAGTTGAACTTGGTCTCATTTGTCTAACAGTGTGGATGCTATATGACATTTGCATTCATATTGCTGCATATTGCTTACATAGACTGAATTAAGCTTTCAAGCTCTCAAAGGAATAGGACATAATCCCTATGCTTCGACTGTGACTTAAGCAAGCCTGTTGCATGCAGATTTCTATTTCATGTACTCACAGTAGTCTTGCCTCTAAACTATCCTATGCCCTCTTCATTTTGCCAAACCTCTTATCTAAGCATACCTTTGTCTCAGGGAGTTTTGTAGTTTCTGTGTAAATGGTATTTTAAATACTATAATATCAGAAAAGTAAGAAAAAAAGAAAGAAAATTGAAGAATTACTCAGCATTAAGAAAGAATAAAAGTATAAAGTAATTGCAAAAATGTACCCCTGTTGATGACATGGATGATGGCTTCTGCTCCCAGCGTGTCATACAGGGGGACAGCTACCATGGAATATGTGTAACAGGCTAGCTCAGAGATGACCCACTGCAGAGAAAAAGTTCAAGTTAAGTACCAGAAGTTGACTTTGGAGAGCATTGATTCAGATATTCAACTAACAAATGCTTATTTAGTATGCTTATTTTTTTTTTAACCTTTAGGAATGGCCAGAGACTCTCACTTATCTGTTTGTTATAAGGAACATTTAAATAAATAAGTCAAGATATGCACATAAATAACCATAAGACCAAGGTAGTCCAGCACACAAAAGAAGAGACTGGTCATTTCACCAATAAGAGACGTAGAAAGAATTATAGAGACTATGAGAAGATCTGATTCCCCACCCCATTCACCCAAATTCATGTTGAAACACTCATCCTCAATATGATATAAAGTTAAATATGAACATAAGAATATGGCCATAATCCAGAGAAGAAGAAGATACCCAGGGCATATATGTACTCAGAGGAAAGACAGAGGGAGGGGCATAATGAAAAGATAACCACCTGCATATCAGTGTGAGATGCATCAGGAGAAACTCTACTGTGGGCACCTTAATCTCAGGTTTCACTATGGCAGTCTTGGAAGACTAACTGATACACCAGGTTTGATATTAAGTTCCTTACTGTAGCTCCCACACTGGGGTAAATAGTACTTTTCAGAACTAATTTTTAAACCCAACTAAAGCAATGGCTCTAGCAAATGCATGAGCCACACGAAGTCTCGTTCTGAGGATATTGGGCCTACTGACTTTATTGGATCTTGAGAGTAAGATTATTTCCAACCATCTTAGTATATAGCATCTGCTTTCAGGTCACCATGGAAAGATGGTGAAGGCCAGGCTCAACAGCCACAGATGCACTGGTTTACCAGGTCAAGTACAAAGTACAAAGTCTAGTTCTAACACTGATTCATCTCCTTCTCCATCACCTTCAAGATTTTATGGAGCCATCCCTCATAATATCTTTATTTTCCACATATGAAGATCAGAGAGACTTAAAATGATCCACACTGAAGTCCAACCACACAGGCTAGAGCAGTAGACACTCAGCGAGGAGTTAAGGAGGCTCGGAAGCCCATCTCTTTTGGACTAGAAGAATAAGCAATGTGGAATCTTTACATGACTTGGGCAAATCATCAGCAAGGGTCAGAATGCTGTATTGGAGTCATCAGTTTATTTAGTTAGCTTCAACATGGTACCTCTGGCCTATTTTGAGCAAAGATGCCAACAAATTGGTCCTGTGATGGCTTGTATCCTTTATGCAAAAGACAGGAGCCCAGGTACTCTGCTCGATCAGACACCTAGGGAGAGAAAAAGGGTCAGGGAGCAGAGGTCAAGATCAAAAAGAGACCAAAGCAGCCCATGGCTCACAAGCAAAGGCAGTTTCGGAAGCACTAGTTCGACTTGCCTGTTTGTAGGATATCCATTTGTAGGGCTGGTTTGGCTTTCTGTATCCCAAGCAAGGTCCATTGTCTAAAGCACAAAACATTGGAAGCAAATCAATTCTAGCTGCAAACCATTTGGACCAGAGAAGAGAAAAGAGCACCCAGAAAAGGCCGAGACACAGAGGCTAAATCTAGCAAGAATCTGAATTTCTCTGGTGTCCATGAAATTCAAGGGCAAACATTTAGGAAATATCACAAGACAGGGTACTGATTCCATAGCTACCACGACAAGATGGGCATTCAGGCCACCAATATGGACAAGTCCAAGTAGCATGAATAAAATAAGCTGCACATATAAACACAAACAGCCTGTGTTGAATAAGAGAGAGAAAAAATGAGCATCTCTATAGTAAAAATATGCAAATAACAGAATCAAAATATGAATTGTCATTGTCCTTCTTACATTACAATTTCCTTCCATTGTTCTTATCATCCATGGTTCTGTACAGATGTGCTCATCCACATATTTGGAATAAACAGAAGAATTTGGTGATTCCTCCCCCAATTTGTTATAAACATTTCCATACTATTTTTCCCTGTAGAATTTAACAGCCATCTGATAAAGGACTCTACAGTAGTTGACGTTATTTCATTGCAGATCTACATAATGGTTTCAAGTGCCTTGGTCCCTCTAAATAATGCTATGGCAAATATTGTCAAATTTATCATTTTAATTTAGAGTATTCCCTTAAACATTGTTCTTTAGTGTGAAATAAGAGGGTTATAGGTTTTTCCATTCACTGTGGATGGTGCCATCCCTGGGCAGGTGGACCTGGGGTGTATTAAAACCCAGGCAGGTAAGTAGCACTCCTCTGTGGTTCTTACCTCTGCTTCCTGCTTGAGGTCCAGCCCTGACTTGCCTCAGTGACCAACTAGGAAAAGGAAGTTTTAAGCCAAACTACTTCCTACCTTCCCTAGCGAATTTTGGCTGGGACTTTTATCATAGCAATAGAAAACAAACTAGGGAAGAAGGGACTTCGGCACTCAGCTCGGAGCTTGGCCAAACTGTTGTAAACATTTACTTTTGTTCAAGCAATTGAGTTTCAACACACTCTCATAGATGTAAATAGTGGTGTTTACAGTTGATCTCTGGCTTTATAGACTTGAAAAGTTATTACTTTCATCTGTTTTGGTGCACATCTTTAATCCCAGCACTTGGGAGGCAGAGGCAGGTGGATTTCTGAGTTTGAGACCAACTTGGTCTACAGAGTGAGTTCCAGGACAGCCAGGGCTACACAGAGAAACCCTGTCTCGAAAAACCAAAAAAAAAAAAAAAAGAACATGTTTGCCTTCAATATTTCCCCAATTTGTGCCTTACATTGGACAATAAGAGAATTCAACTTATAAACCTCTATACCACTTGGCCTACCTTAAAATCAGAACAAGTCTGGGGATTCTGGGAGTGTGACTCAGTGGTAGAACATGGACCTGGCATGTACCAGGCCCTGGGTTCAGTCCTCAGCACCATCAAAAGAAACAGACACGAATAGATGAGTGAAGAGTTCAAGAGCTCAGCCAAATCGCTGAGAGGAATTCAGAGCTTGCCGAGGGAATCACCGCTGAGATCCAGGGCAAACACATGAACTGGACTGTGTGGTGAAGGAAGAAGGAAGAGAAACAGGAAAGACACAGCTACTTCCAGTAAGGAGATACGAGCAACGGCCCACGAGACTGCCTGAGGGAACCCCATCGCTTTCTTCCTGCTGAGGCAGCTACAGGAAAGGTCCAGAAGGAAAACCTTAGGTCAAATATTCCCTGGAGAGTGGCAAGTCCTGATCTGCCCATTGACCACAGCCACGGATCCTCTGGGCCCTCCAATGAGAGCCTTTGTCCTGCAATTAGTCACTAATGACAGCTACCGTTGATTGAGTGCATGTGCCTCAGCAGGCACAAACCTGTTCTTCAGGACTACTGTCATCCCCATTGGACTAAGAACTAGGAAGGACTGGACTAGGCCAACTTGAAGCTTGCCTAATAAGAGTGGGAGTCCATGGCTGTGGAAGAGACTCTCACACCTCATTACTGCCTGATTAATAAAACTGCCAGTAGAGGACCCTAGCCAAGGAGCAAGTCAAATAATTAGCCCAAAGGTCGACAGCTCAGATCTCATTAAACTCCATGCTCCATTAGCTTTTGCTTGCAAGCCACCTCCTACCTTGTTTAACTTACTCAACTCAGCCCTGCTTGACTTCTAAGGCATGGCTACCTTCCAAGAGTGCAGGTGAGAACAAAACCATGACCAGGTGGAAACCCAGAGCTAAGCAGTTTGAAGGACATGCAGAATCCCCAGAACCCCTCTTTTGAATTTGTCTTAATCCTAAGAATCATTAGGTCTCGTTTTCTGGAATTCTAGTTCAAGGGGGGGAAAAAAAGTTGAATCAGAGACTACACATTTTAACCAATATTCCCAGATAAGTCTGGGGGTCAAAAGGACTGACTGATATATTCAACCCCAGATAACATCAGAACTGTCATTTTCTTCTATGGCGGTAGCCAAGCTAGTTCACAAGCAAGCATGCATACGCCATATTAACCTTACCACTTGAATTCTAATTTGAATTTTTCAAAAGATCCAGAATAAAATGTCTCCTCAGTCACATAGAACATGCAGAATGCCTTGGTTTTAGTTGAAAAACAGCATATAGTCTAGGTGCTTAACAGACCTTCTAAAGACAGGAAACAAAGGAAATTCTGTTTTAGCCTTCTACTATCTGAAGTCCCCAGAGAAGTAAAGCCTTGGATGTTTGATTTGCTTTTGGTTATCTGCACGGAATTCAAACAAATGCTGATTCAGACCCAGAAGTGCTAAGTACACGCTCCTGGGGAGGCATCCTATGGGAAGCTTCCTTACACTGTATATCTCTACAGACTCTAGGAACCACATTGAGAAAAAACATGACACATGCGGTACTGGGACTGACCTGATTCACGTAATACCACACAAAAAAACTTCATTCTTTGCTAAGGCTGAAAAAAATACTGTTTGATAAACTGTATTTGTGCAATGTATTGTGCATCTATTTTGCATTTAAAAAGTCTGCTCTAAGGTTAAAATTAAAATTAATAGGTGTGTCTTTGTGTAAATACTGGGTCTTAGATGCTTATCTATAGTCCTGTGTAAATACAAGCAGGTAGTTGATAAAAATCTACACTGAACAAAAGAGGAAAAATATGGTGTAAATAAGTAAGTAAGTTTAGCAAGTTTTCTATTGCTGTGATGAAACACCATGACCAAAAGCAACATGGAGGTGAAAGGGCTTCTTTCACTTACTGATCCAGGTAACAACTGAGGGGAGTCAGGGCAGGAATTCCAACAGGACAGGAATATGGAAGCAGGAGCCAATGCAGAGGCCATGGAGGGGTGCTTACTGGATTGCTCATCATGACATTCTCAGCCTGCTTTTTAAATAGCACCCAGGACCACCAGCACAGGGGTGACACTACCCATCATGAGGTGGGTTCTCCTTCATCAATCACTAGTTGAGAAAGTGCCTGCAGACTTGCCTGCAGCCCTATCTTATAAAGACATTTTCTCATAAGAAGTCCTCATTTTTAATAATATCTAAAGTCATTTTAGACATTTACTATCTTTTTGTTTTGTTTTGTTTTGGTTTGTTTTTGTTTTTCGAGACAGGGTTTCTCTGTGTAGTCCTGGCTGTCCTGGAACTCACTCTGTA
This sequence comes from Uromys caudimaculatus, assembly GCA_028551405.1. Taxonomy (NCBI): domain Eukaryota; kingdom Metazoa; phylum Chordata; class Mammalia; order Rodentia; family Muridae; genus Uromys; species Uromys caudimaculatus. The sequence continues at coordinate 5,731,806 of CM052703.1, forward strand.
GACCAGGCTGGCCTTGAGACATTTACTATCTTACCTTGAATACAAAATATACAAAGAAAAACATATATATGTTATATATATAATGCATATAAAGTATGTGTGTGTGTATATATATATGTATATACACCACATTTCCTTAATCCATTCCTCTATTCTTCAACAACCTAGGTTGGTTCCATACCTTAGCTATTGTGATGTTGCTGCAATAAATATTGCCTTGAAGGTGTCTGTGTGATGTGCTGAATCAGAGTCCTTTGGACAAATACTCGGGAATAGTGTAGCTTATTTTAGGGAGAATGGGGGAAATGCTAACCTGCATTATATACTGGCACGAATGTCTCCTTATCTGATAGCATCATGTACAATGAATATACATATAATGAAAATGAAAAATAAGCTGCTAATTTTTAAAGGTAAGGTTAAAAAACAAAATAAGTCTTTACTAACGAGGAATAACAATTTTAGTTAAAATATTGACCAATTTACTGAACAGAATCATCAAACTGCATCCTAATTGGCATAGGCTGAAGTATCAACCACAACCCTTGCAACTTCCTTGACCTTGTGAGTGTCCTTGAACCTTGGAGTCTGCATTTCCTAATCTTTAAGATGGAGAGTAACTGTAATTAGCTAGTCGGCTGCATAGATAATGGGGGGGAAGGAGGGAGAGGGTTAGCTGCTGCCCAGTTAGTTTTTCTTGAGGGTCATTGACACTAGAAAGGGTAGAAGAGATAATCGCCACACAGGCAAACTGACACCAGGCAGAGTGCTGCTCACGAGATAAAAGGTACACAGGAAGAGAGAGAGAGAGCTGCAAGCCAGGCAGTTAGGAAAGGAACTGGGCATCTAGCAATGGGCTCAACACTACGATCCATTAAAGCTTCAAAAAGTCATTTGTTCCAAAGAAACTTAACAAAGCCTATTTGGTGTTTTGTTTTCTCGAGGCCCACAGGTGACTACTTTATGTAATATTAAACATGGTGGCTTGACGCAGAGGTCAAGCTTGACAAACTTGAGCTTAGAGCCTCTCCAAGTTTCCACTGTTAATCCTGACTCAGGTTGTTACTGGAAGGAAATATATTACCAAAGATGTTCTGTATGCAAACATAATGTGTATCGAGCTGCCTGCACAGTACTGGTCCAAGCCTGGGCAGGCAGTTTCTTCTTGTGCTGAGAGCAGATTTAGAGTGCATTGAAACCTGATGTGGAAGAGTCCAGTTCTGCGCTTTTCCCAGCAGCCCTAATTCTGACATGGTGCTCTATGTATCCTGTATCCTGTGGTTTTGTGGGTTTAGAAGACAGTCAGGGAGGACCAGGATGAAGCAATGCGAGCTGGAGTTTTCTTTCAGACAAGGCCAAGTGGCCAGGCTTACCAGACACAGCAAGTCCTCTTTGGAAAATTTCATACAATGTCTTGGCGTCGGAGAAGTAATAAAAGATTAGGTCATTGTTCTTCTGGAAAGCGCCCCTCCGTGCTCCTCCCTAGAACGCAAGACCCAGTGTGAGTTTCTCTCCTTCTCTCTGAAACGTTCATGGGCTGCGATATCATAACTGCTAACTTCTGAAGTCACCAGGACATTATCTTCCTCAATTAAACTTTAAATTTAAATTTATTCATTGAAATTTCATACATGCATATAATTTGATCTGACCACACCCATCCCCTTACCCTCTCTGACTCTTCCTATTCCCACCTCTTTCCCTCCCGAAATTCCTTCTTTCATATTTTTTTATTTTTATTTTTAGGAGAGAGAAAGCAGCCAGAGGCATCTGGAAGCATCCAGAGCAGAGAGACAAATAGATGACCATGGCCATTTGATTGGACCTGGCTATGAGGATCAGAGAGGAGCAGGGAGGGAGGGACCTGGAGAAAGTCCAAGACACCTATAAAAATAGGGCTCTATGGAGAATGAGCAGTGGCTGGAAGGAAGCCCATGAGCTGGAGGGAGTCTAGAGTAAGAGACGCTAGGACCCTAGCCCGCAGCACGCAGTTTGGAATGTGTGCTAGGCACCTGAGACTGTGAGGGATCCTGCAGGGCCAGCTTGGGCTTTGGTATGCTAATAGGTGCTAATAAGTATCACAGGCAGCCAAAGGTTCCTCCCGCTGGGGATAAGGGTGAGTGGCTCCCGTGAGAGAGGGAAACCGGCTTCACCAGTTCCTGAGGAATGCTTGCTTTTGTCTCCTACATTCCAGGACTACCTTTTGGAGTTACAGGAAATGGAATTTCCCTGGGACTTGAATCCACTATCGAGTGAGTGCAGAACAGTCCAGTGGTTTGTGGGTAATTGCCAGTGGCTACATCACTCAATACACTGAATTCCCATGCACACAGCAGCTTCCAACAGTTGAGAGTTCCCTCTGCACCACACCTCCTTCTTCCACGCTCAGTTTATAAAAAAAATCAATATTTTTATTTACCTATTGCATGCATGTATGGATGTGTTGGTATGTGTGCCGTAGCACACTTGTGCAGTTCAGAAGGTAACCTAGAGGTTCTCATCTCTTACCATGTGGGCCCTGTTAGGTCTCAAACCTGGGACAAATGGCTGATATCTACCACATCAAAGCAGACCTGGCAGCCATGTTCTCCCAGCATCCCTCAGTCCCTACCTGTTACAGGGTTTGGCTGGCATGCCCTGCCCCCCTAACCTAAAATTCTCCAGCCCAGAAGCTGGGCTGCTCTTCCAGCCGCCCTTCTCTATATTATCCAGCCATTTTGGTTACCAGACCATTTTCATCTACCCCTTTCCCCCTGACTTCTTGGTCTGGCTCTTCCCTCTCCCCCCACCCCACCCCCGCCCCCTCCTCACTCGACCCAGCTCAGAGTCATTTTTCCTCTGGGCTCTCCCAGATGTCCTTGCCTCTGGCTATGCTCTCCCTTCTAGATACAATAAACCTTCTGCTCCGCCAGGCCTAGGAAGCAGTAACACCCTTCCGTATTCCTTCATTCATCCGGTGCTGGAACTTGGCCTCTCTGAACCAAGCTGCTGATTGACTCTCCTAAGGTATGTGTGGATCATTTGTTTCTGCTGGCTCCTGCCATCCATCAGATTTCACCCCAAAATTCTAGAGCCTACCTTCTCAGCTCCTCCTCCCCTCCACACACTGTAACCATTCCTCACCTTGTGTTTCTTCAGCCCCCCAGCCTTCTCCACACTCCCAAGGCACACCAGGACATCCTCAGCTCTGGCCTCCTTTACCAGATCCCTTTTCCCTGGCCTCTCATCTCTCTAGCCTCCTCCCTAGAAACTTCAGTCTGCAACTTCTGCTCTCAGCTCCCTCCTTCCTTTTTATGTCTTTTTTTTTTTTTCCAATTCAGGCCCCAGGGGATTGAACTCATGGAGTAAGCACCTTTAACCACTGAGCTATCTCAGCAGCCCCCAGTCAATGTCTTAAACCTAAAGTTGTGATATAATCATGTTATAATTTGCACGTACATACTCATGCAAGTACCTGTGTGTGAATGTCTGTGTACAAGTCTACGTGTAAGTATGTGTGTACTCCCGAGTATGTAAAGAGAGAACTATAACTTATAACCACAGAGAGCTTATGACACTTGAATTTCACTCATGTCAGAACTGAGTGTCATGCCTTTACGGGCATTTTTAAATTAAAATAATTTATTGTGTTGAAATAATGTGTAGGTGTGCATACCATGGCCTGTGCTTGGGAGGCAGAGGACAGCTCTATGAGGCTAGCCCTCTCCTTCCATCTTCCCACAGTCTCTGGGCATTGAACTCAGGCCTCCAGCCTGCAGAGCAAGCATCTTAACCCACTGCACATCTCACTAGCAAAAGGAGATGTCCTCTCAGCTGTGAGTTATGGAGAATCAGAGTTGGTGGTTAACTCTCTGAGTCTTGCTTGCTGCTTTTTATGAATAAAGTTTTATTGAGCCCAGTTCTGATCATTTATTTACATGTTGCTGGTGCTTTCACTCTCTAACAGCCTTAAGTGGAGGCCAGCTCCAGATGCATGTGACCCATAAACCTCCACAATTTACTGCCTGCTCCTAACAGAGGGTCCCTTGTGGAGGGGATTCAAAAAATGGTGGGATGAGCCGGGCAGTGGTGGCACATGCCTTTAATGCCAGCACTTGGAAGGCAGAGACAGGGGAATTTCTGAGTTCCAGGCCAGCCTGGTCTACAAAGTGAGTTCCAGGACAACCAGGGCTACATACACAGAGAAACCCTGTCTCGAAAAACCAACCAACCAACCAACCAAACAAACAAACAAAAATGGTGGGATGGAAACGATAGAAGCAGAGGGGGAGGAGCCTAGATGACCGAGAATGGCTTCCCTGGGAATAGGAAGATGCATCATTAAAGGGGATGTGGAAGGTGGAGGGGTCAAGATGCAAGTGTCAGTTAGTTGAGCAGAAGGCTGAAGGCTGGTGGCTTATAAAGGATCCGGTGAAGGGATGCTGTGGAAAGAGTAGGAGGGGTCAACTGGCCAGAGACAAGGATGCTCTTTTCTCTGAAGAGGGAACTGGGTGAAAATGGATGGTGTTTGCCACTTGTGGAGGCCAAAGGGAGGAAAGGCAGGGAAGGCATTTTTGGGACTTTATCTCAGAGGTCAGGAGGAAGCTGAGCATCTTGCTGAAAGCCAGAAGAAAGTGCCTGGATCAACTTCCACCAGTGTTGAGGAATATTAACTGAAACTCAGAACTCATACAAACAGCTTCTCTGCCATTCCCAGACACTGGATGTTTCCATGAAGCTGGTCTCCTAGCAAAGCGTCTCTCTAAATGACTAGACAGCAAATATTTTAGGCTTTATAGAACATATATAAACTGCCCTTTGTAAACAATTTACCAGTTAAAGATTTGAAAACCACCTTAACTCTATCCTTAGTTTATGTCCGAATAGAAAGGGGAGTAGTTAGCAACCCGTGATCTAGACCGCCACCATCTACTAATGGTTTTATTTTGTTTCAAGGGAAATTTGCTAGAAAAAGACATTTATTTACCTTTGCAGATTGAAGGTTCACTTCCCCAGTTCTTTCCCTTCGTATGTTACCCCCCAGGGTTTGAATTGCAGTTTGTGCTCAGTCAAGCTCTGACAAACTGAAGGCCATTACCTCAATCCCCACAGACTGGTTGTCCAAGTCAATGAGAGGTAAGACTGGCTGAGGTCTGTTGATCAGCCACAGGAAGATGGCCGTTCCAAACGTCAGGAGGCAGATCAGGGCCGGGGTCGGAAGTGGGGAAAACAAGAAGTTAAAAATAAAAAGCATCTTTGTGAATACCAACGGGAAATTCAGACCTTTAAAAAAAAGAAAAACAAAGAAACAGTTAGAGGAAGTGGGTGTATTTTATGTTTTACTCTGTTTATAGAGGTGCACACGTTCTCTCTCTCTCTCTCTCTCTCTCTCTCTCTCTCTCTCTCATCTCTCATATGCTCTCTGAACAGAGCTGGGCCTCTCTAGAATTTCTTGCACTGTTTACCTTGCCAATGTCGAAAACAATGGAAGCAGTCTCCACCCCAGCCACTTGACCATCCTCACACAAGGCAGAAGGGATCAAAGAAGACAAGTTAATCATTTCCCAATTTCCAGAACCAACTGCCTCTTTGTTTGTGGCCCACAGAGCCTAGCCACCTAGCATAGTCAGGGGAGTGCACAGACAGCTTCCCCTGCTCAGGCAGAGTCCAGCTCTTATGCCAGGGGGAGCCCAGGCATAAACTAAACAGAAGGGACCTCTAAAGAGGTGACATCACAGCTTTCATAAATCAATCATCCTGCACTTCCTGCTAGCCAGATAGGCTCTGCTTGTTGCTTTCTGTTCTGAAGCACCAAGAGGGTAACTAAGAGTAACTACAACGCAAGCTCATGTATCCCATATTCCCATCTCAGAAGCCCCAGGGAACCATTTCTCCTGAGATCAACATTGGAGCTACAGAGAATGACTGGCTGTCAAGAACACACTCAACACGATGAACAAACAGGGATTTGGGCCAGGAAAGGCTCTTGAAGGAACTGGAGCACACAAGCTTCCTCTCACATAACTTTCCATAGCATTTCCAGCCACCCCATACGTGAGGCAGCCTTCCTGTCTGTCCTTTCATAAGTTCAGACTAGGATAGACTAATAGCAGCTAATGAGTACCGATTATGTCCAGCACTGAGCAGAGGTGGATACCAATGTCATGAAGTACTGTTTCACAGAAAAGAACATGGAGCTTCTGGGGGGAGGGGAGTGACTTTTCCAAGTCCACACCCTGGTTTTCATTATTCCTTCTCTCAGAAGAGCTATTGTCATACACCTAGTTGTTTTCTTATTGTTTCTAGGCTCAGGGCTCAGGAACCGAATATCTGGGGCCTTACAGATCACAGCAAATGAAGTCCCAGATCTGCATTCTTCAAACTTGACTGCAACACACAGCAGAGCAGCATCTTAGAGTCCAGGTCAATTGATCCTACTCAAAATCAAAGGGGCAAAACAAGCCCAATAAAAAATTTTGTCAGATCAGGACTTTAGCTATGCTTAGAGTTTTGTGAGGCAGCTGCCATCAGTTGGTATCTGGAACCTTCTTCAATGAAGGCAATTCTTCGTTCCAGTCCAAAACAGCCTTAAGACATCAGGGAGGAGCTTTTCTTTAGGAGTGGGGTGGGGGTAGGCAAGAACAAATGCAAGAAAGAATTCCAGGTCCCTGTTCTCATGGTCAGTCCCTTGCCTAACTATAGGGTGATTACTTTCCATTTTATGGAAGAGAACTAAACTCCGGCGGCTGAGACATCAGCTCTGAAATGCCATGCTTGCTACATTGAATCCAGGGGTAAATAAAAGAGAAACAGGGGCCAGGTATTACGCAAGCTGGGGGTGGAACACAAGGGAACAATTGTGATTCCTGGCAGGGCCCTGACAGCTGGGGCTTAGGAATCTAGCTATACCTGGGCTTGTCCAGCCATGATGGACTCCAGGAGCTAGAGTGTGTAAGAGCAGCCAGGCAGGTCACCATTTTTCAGGACAGCTATTCCAACCCAGAATGAAAGAGAGATGGCCCCAGGGAAACTGTGCTTTGGCAGCAAGTAGCAGAGCCAGTTAGAAATCTAGTTAGTACTTTTCACTACCTGCCTCAGTCCTCTCCTGGGCTGGGGCAAGGCTGTTTTACAAACTGATTTTATCACCTGGGGTTTCTACCTTTGTTCCAAGCTCACCTGCAAATAAACAGATTCTTACCCGACCTCTTTCAACAGTGGGAACAAATTCGAGGCACCAAGAATGTTGTCATCTGCTCTAGAGGGCAAGCCGATATTAAATGAGAGATTCACAAACTCTATCTTCAAAGCAGGGTCTGAAGCTGGAGTTTCTGCTCAGTGGTGGTGGGTGTGGTAGGAGTGCAAGGGGCGCCAATAGCCTGGTAGGTAACCCACTGGGAGAAAGGAGACTGGAAATCCTTGACTAGTCTCAAGAGAGGCAAATGCTGTCCATCACAGCTAATTGTTACCACATAGTCACATGGGCCCAGAGTCAGTGGGTTGTCAAATTTTTCTTCCTTAGATAACCCAGAACACTACTTATCATTAAAACAACAACAACAACAACTCAGTTTCAATGAGTAGGAAGCTTTAAAAGAAACCAATAAGAACACATCGACTTTAATTTGAACCATTGTCTGCCCGTATTTGGCTAGTCCTTCCAGACATACTTTGATCCTATTGCCTACAAAGAGAGTGAGTCTGTCCATAGCACTACAAACCTTGGCCAGATTTATGCATTTGAAGAGAGTGAAAGGACCTTGGGTGTGCTGGCAAGGGATTTGGTGAGTTGAAGGCACTGAAGGGTCTGTGTATCTGCCAGCAGAAACGGCTTCCTTGCTCACTGAGTTCCCACCTCAAGAAGATTCAGGCATCTGAGATGGTTTTCCCTGCTGCTCTTACATTGTTTCAAGATTGTAACAACAACAAAATCACCCAGCAGAATTAGCCATTTTAACTCATACTATTCTGGAGCATGGGAAGTCAATCGTGTTCTGAAAAAAATTGGGTTGTGGTGGCACATACTTACAATCCTAACACTAGAGAGGCAGAGATGGGCTGGAACTATCTCCCTGGAGCTCACTGCCCAGCCAGGCTACCCTCATCACCAAGCTTTAGGTCCCAGCACAGAACCTGTCTCGAAAAAATAAGGTGGCTGTCTCCTGAGAAGCCACGCCTGTGCACACAAGTGTGTATGCACTCTCCCACGTGTATCTGAACACTCACATGCACACTCACATGCACACTTGGTGTTGAAACCTCACTGGATGTGGGTGCTAAGGTTACCATACTAGCATTTAGAATCTACAAACAGCCCCAGACATGCTCAGATAAAGCCACCACTCACTCCTCTGATCCTGGATCCTGTGTGTGCACTTGGGATCCAGGCCCCTCTGGAATCCCCTGTGAGCACTGGCATTTGTTCATTTTAATGTCACACCTCTGTGGGGGGAAAATGTGCAATGGAGAATTGCAATCATGGGAGAGAGAGAGAGAGAGAGAGAGAGAGAGAGAGAGAGAGAGAGAGAGAGAGAGGTTCTGGTTCTGCTGTGCCTGGGAGATTCAGTTCCAGACCACCTACACACAGAGAGGGAACCACATTATACCTGAGGACTCCCCAATTGGACAGCTTCCTCTACTTTTGGACGTGGCAGCAACATGTCTCCAGCTTGGCTGTGTCTCACCTCCTGCGGTGAGGCTGACAGCCATAGCCAAAGCCACTTCTAGCTTCTAAAGTGTTCATGTCTGGGATATTAACTAAAACACAGCTCCTGCCTACAGACCTCCTTACAAGCTCCCTGAACCAATGTTGCTTGGATTTTGCCCCTCTGTGGAGTCGGGGCAACATTTATTCATTAAGTTTCATTTTATTTTAATGAAGATCTTGAGTGACCCTCCCTACAGTATCACTCAAGCTGCTGGTTGTTTGGTGTTGTAAATCTTTTGGGTTAACTCTATAGGTTAATTTTTTTCCCTTGATAAGTTTCTTTCTTGTAAAATATATTTTTGTACAGAGGTCTAGGTTGGATTATTAGCATCACAAAATAATTTTTGAAGTTAAATGAATAGTAGATTGTATTTTGGGGTCTGGAGAGATAGCTCAGTAGTTAAGAGCATGTTCTGCCCATGGCTCTGTGTTTAAGAGCATATTCTGCCCTCATGGATGACCTGAGTTTGCTTCCTTGCACCTACAGGGTTTGGGAGGGCTCACAACCATCCCTGAGTCCAGCTTCAAAGATCTGACGCCCTCTTCTGGCCTCTGCAGGCACCTGCACACATGTAGCATTCACTCACACAGAAAAATACACATCCACATAGATAAGATCACAACTCTAACCTGATTGTTTAAAGATTGCATCTGTTTCACCTCCAATCTTTTCAGAACCTCACCTGTCAGCTGAACCTCACCTTGAGCCTAGGTACCTGCTCACCTCATTGCCTGTAGCTCTTCCCAGGTCCGACAGGCCTGTGCACTGCTCACAGTCGTCCTGCTTGCCCTCCTGAATGCTGCTTTCTCCTTATGGACCACTTTCTCTGCTAATGCTGGTCACCATCTGAAATAGGCCCAGCCCCCTGTAATCCGATGCCCCTTCTGAGCTAATCTCCTTATAGGAACAGAGGCTTTTATTTTGTTTCTTGCTGTGCTTACAGAATCTATACCATGCCAAACTTCTAGTAAATTCTAAACTAACTACTCTTCCAGTTTAGGATAACCTGTTCTAAATAGTTTCAAATCTTAGACCCCAAAAAGTCACTCCAGTCAGGTACCATCATGGCACATACCTGTAATAATCCAAGCATTTAATAAACCAAAACAAGAGGATTACCAGTTCAAGACTAGCCTGGACTATATAGTGAGGCACTGGTTTTTGTTTGTTTGTTTGTTTGTTTGTTTGTTTTGTTTTTAAGAACAAACAATGACAACAAACTGGGTTGGAGAGACAGCTGAGTTGGTGAAGCACTTGCTGCACAAGCAGGAAGACCTGAGCTGAATCCTAGATGCTACATTAAAACTAAAAAAAAAAAATCTAGGTATGGCTGTGCATGCTCACAATCCTAGCGCTAAGGAGACAGAAGCAGAGACAGGTGGATCCCCACATTTCAAGGGCAAGCCAGCCCAACCGACTTAGTTTCAGGACAGCGAGAGGCTATGTCTCAAAATTAGATGATAGATAGATAGACAGACAGAAAGGCAGACAGACAGACCATACCAAACAAAAATGCCAAGAGAGAAAGGAGATTCTCTGATGAGGAGCCCATACCCATGTTTTTGGTATTTTTTTGTCTGAGTCTTTCCCCTAACCCTAGTACTTGAAATCTGCAGTCCAACTCTTCTTTGTAATGAAAAAGAGTAAAACAAACAAACAAACAAAAAGTAAGGTATGTGGTACTTGAGCAATGATATCTGAGGTTGTCTTCTGGCTCCCACGTGCACACATACAACACACACACACACACACACACACACACACACACACACAAACACACACACACTTCACCTCTGACATCGATATTTTGGTACAATAACAAATTAGAGAATGAGGCTGGTGGAAAGGGTATCTTTATAATACACCAAGTCTCTTTTCCAGGCTCAGAGGAACTGGAAAGAAATGGTCTGTGGTCTGTACTAAGTCTAGCCTACTATCACTATATTACTGGAGTCTTAGGAACTGTAGAAGATAGGGCAAGCTATCTTTGTTTTCTATGCCTGGAGAACTAATTATTTACCATGCAATAATGATATATAAATATTGCATTTATGATATTTGCAGTATAATAAATAAATAAGAACAAAAATGATACTTGTAACTATAAGCTTCAAAATCCTGCATTCTAGACAGTGAGCAGGTTCACTTAGATTTCATTGGCTTCTCTGTTCTCTTGTTGCATGTATGGACTTATGCAGTGGTGATCGAAAGCTCATTAACATGGAGACCAGGGCCCCTGAGTTCTCATACCCAATTAGTTAACACATCATCCCATACTGTGGTCTGTTTAGTTTGTCTCCTAGAGACTATATCACATGCCTTATAACTCCCATGACTCCAAAGGGGTCATTAGGATGCTGAGTATCAAAGTTCTGACCTGGGCTTCTCATTTCTACTTCAGCCTCTACTGTTATTTCCCTTCATTTCCAGCCACCTTCAACTCAGGAGGACCACCTTCTCAGTTCTCAACCACAGAGTCTGTATTTCCAGACAAAGGATTGGCCAAAGGTCAAAAGGACACTGCAGGCCAATAGTATCATTAGTGTATCTAAAAGGATTGTATTGCCTCTTCATTAATGTGAATGAAAGCGAGTTCTATTTCCAGGCAACTGAGAGAGGAGAAGGGAACATTGCATGTGACTGTGGGAAGCAGAGACAGGAGGATTCTGGGAATTTGACAGACCACAATAAATTCAGTGAGGGACCCTGCCTCAGATAGATAGATAGATAGATAGATAGATAGATAGATAGATAGATAGATAGATAGATAGACAGACGGGTGGGTGGGTGGATGGATGGATGGATGGATGGATAAATAGAGTGGGAAGCAATAAAAGACACTTGCTCTTGGCTTCTATGTGCATCCATGGGTGTGCATTACAGCATATACACGTACGTGAACATGTACTTACACAGATCCCACACAGTACATGCCATCATTTTTCACTAAAAGCAAGACAACTCGATGGTGTATGCTCATGAGGTAGAATCAGACAGAGTATTTGAGCCCAGGAGCTGGAGAGTAGCAGCCTGGTCAGCATAGTGATTCCCTATCTCAAACAGAGTGAAAGCTGAGAAGCAAACCACTAACAAAAAGACGTGTAAGAAAATAGAGTCCATTAGTATTGTTTATTTTTCTAATTGTGACACAGCCCAATAAGGTGGCCAAACAAGCTCAGCACACCAGGAAGCCAAAGTTTCCCATATTTCATACAAGTAACTAATTTAAAAATTCATGGAAAATGTCAGGAGGTGGTAGCGAATACCTTTAAATCGAGCACTTGGAAGGCAGAGGCAGGTGGATCTCTGAGTTCCGGGTTAGCCTGGTCTACAGAGTGAATTCCAGGACTGCCAGGGCTATACAGAGAGACCCTGTCTCCAAAGAAACATCATGGAAAATAAAGCATTTACAGGAGCAAATGTTTAGGGGCTCTGCTATGGCTCAAAGGTAAAGGACATTTCCAACCAAGAATGACAACTTAAGAGCAAACCCTGGAAACCACATGGTGGAAGGAGAGAAATGACTCCCAGAAGACATCACCTGACCCCCCCCCCCATGCACGTGGGGTGTGTGTGAGTGCACACACAAATAATGAATGTAAGAAAGATTAAACAAGAAAACAACTTTAGATCTGAGAGTAGAGAGTAGAGAGTTCAAGGATGGAACACATGCCTGAGACGGTTGAGTTCTGTCTCCTTAAATCTACATATCTGCCAAGACTCCCATACCAATACACTTGCCCTGGTCACCTGACAGCTATTTGTAAAAACACCCAGACAAGTGAAATTCACAGAGACCAAAGAGTCCTGAAAAAATAATGAGATAGGGCACACATCTGAATATTCGCAATGAGCTATGCAAGTTTTCGAGTTGCTACTGAGTATACACATCTAATTAATAAAATAATCACAAAACACACTCAGTAGGCACTGTAAACATATACTAAATAGCATTTCAGGTCAAAATACATTTTATTTCCTTATAATAAATGCACTGGGATAATGGGCTAGCCACTCAGAAAATAGAGAAAGGTGATTACTGACTTATTCCCATAAAGGAAGTTGGAGATGGAACAGCATCTTCAGATAAAACAAAGTGAAAAGCATAAATATGTGGGAGAGGGTATTATAGAGGCATAGATTAAAGCACATGGAGAAGACTCAAGAGGGACATGTAAACTAAACTCCAGAAATGGAAGCAATGACAAGCTCAATTACATAAGACTTTTAAAAGCGCATGCCTTGTGGGAAGGTAACACAGAGAAAGCATCAAACCCTGAATATAAGCCAAGAGCTAACTCCTCCCACTAAGCACTCAGAAGCCAGATAAAGACAAACAAAACAAGGGCAGAGGCATCACAACTCTGTGTGCAGCAAAACAAAGTCCTGAAGCTCTCGGCAAGACATTGAACTTCGGTGGGTGCCATCATGACCATGTGTGTGGCCAGAGTCCTGAAGCTGGGGACAAGATATTCAATGGCAGTTAGGCTTTTCAACACACACGCGCACGCACGCGTGCATGCACGCACGAATGCACACGGGGGGCGCTCACTGCTTGTCTCCCTCCTGTTAAACCAGCAGAAACAAAAGAGTACAAAAGCAACATTAGTGGCAGAATATAAATTTGAGACAACCTCTTGAGAGGGGAAGTTGCCCACTGTTACAATGTAAATGTTTGCCCTTTGCCCTAGTGATTTTACCATCAATTTGGTAGAAAATATCAGCTCTTCAGAGGGCATTAGAAACACTGCATGGAGTATGGCCTAAAGAACTCGGGCAAGTCAGCCCATGAGTTTAATTCTTGGCGTGCTGTCTTCTCTTACCCAGGACAGGTTACTTATCCCCTAGGTGGCTTCTCGTCTATAAAACGGCAATACCATCTCCCTAATCAGGCTGTTGCTGTGACATAAAGACTGAACAAACATATATGTACAGTGCGAGCGCTATGCCCACCCAGTCTTAGATACTAGGTTTAACATCATTAAAGCCAAAGGATTGTTTCAAATCCAGAAAAGTTTACCTGTTTAGGTTGGTAACTAAATAACTACACTTCCGTACAGGGAAGTCTTTGTAGGCAAACAGACTCAAATGCATTGATATGAAGGCAGCTCCAGGATCTACTGCCCAATAGAAAGTGTAGGTAGACAACAGCGATGGACAGAGAGGCACTGGTGCTTCTGAAGGGATGCTCTCTATAGCAAAGACAGATGGAAGGCAAGAAATTAGAAGTTCCCAGAAAGTTTTAGGTATCGGATCATTCAGTCAAAGGCTTTTAAAGGACCCAACAACAAATCAGGCAATTATTATTGATACTGAAGGTACAGCTGTATAGTTGGGGGTTGGGCACAGAGACAGGGTCTTATCATGTAGCCCAGGCTGGTCTTGAACTCACAATTATGCTTCAGCCTCCTGAGAGCTAGGATTACAAGCATGGGTGACTATGCCTAGCTAAGTGGGGTTGCTGCCCATGGAAGAATATGACACCAAACCCAAGTACTTCACAGATCACTATAGCATGACAGAACAAAACAGAATGAGCAAAAGGGACTGGGCTCCACAGGAAGGACTGAGCTTCGATGGGGAGGCTGGAATGGCTCCTGCTGGGAAGGAAATAGGTTGCTTAATCTGAAACTCATATTTTATCTACAGACTAATACGCACAATTACCTTACCTCTGACTCAGGCAGCTGATGCAGAGTGCTCCGCCCCCAAATGAGTGCAGTGTCTGTGAGCACACCTGGGGACACCTCCCAGCTTTGCTTCCATCAGTGTGGCCCTCCCTCCCCAAACCAGCATTCCACAGGAGCCTTTTCCAGTGTGTGAAGCATGCCTCAGACAGGGGGCAAGACAGCCTAAACTGCAGCTCTAGGGGTGGAAACTTTTTTCATTCATCGCCCCAGCAGATAAGAATCCAGAACAAAGGTGGAGTCACAGGAGCTATTGATATTACTCCGAGTAGCTGAGAAGGGCCACTGTGAGATTCTGACCTATGAGCCAGTAGATAATGTTCTAGCCACTAAGCAGCACCCAGGCTTTCAGGCCACCACCTCACATTAGCCACATAATCAGGCAGAGACCAGTTCCTAACACACACACACACACACACGTCCTCAGGCAGTCAAGAATATGGCATCTTGAATTCTTCAAGAAGATCTTTGAGCAAAAGAGGACAATGGCATCATAAAAGGAAGTCCTATTAAACACCCACAGAAAGATCCACCTGGATTGTTTACATGATTAAAAGGGGGAAAAGCAAGAACAAGAATCAAGAGCCACCTCCCACTCCCTCTTCAGCACAACTGCTAGGGTGCGCACCACTGCTGGAAGACTTAAGACACCTCCTGGAAGAAAGCACACTGTAAATAAACCATAAGAGCCATCAAAAAGATCCAGAGCTTAATCAGAAGTGAGAAGTGATGGGTCCAGGAACCCAGGAAGTTGTGATGACTTCTTCTTCCTGGTTGGTTCTCAGCAAGGCTCCTGTAACTCAGTGTCCATCGCTGTGATGTGCTATGAGAACTCGGTTCCGAGGCCATCTAGCCTTTAGAGTCCACTACACCCAGCACAGAGCCCAAGGTAGAGTGGAGCCCCACTGAAACTGTGTCATCCCTTTCTTTTGCTCACACTCACTGCTCTGAGAGGGGCAACCAGAGGTCAGAGTCTGTTGAAGAACACTCACTGCAGAATTCAATCTCAAAAGGAACACAAGGTACGCCAAGCCTGGAGTCTGCTGGATCCTTCTTGAGAGCTGAAAGACAGTAGCAGTCCAACATGAATGAGGCCAAGGCAGAGCCCCAAGCATCATGGATGCTCTCCAATATTCAAACCCACGATGACCAGGTAGCTAGAACACTCAGCGCAGAGAAACTATACTAGGAATTCTTCAACTACTAGGAGATGAAGCCAATTTCCCAGGGAGCTATTGTGCTCTGTTGGGGTGTGTCCAAATGTTGGCTCTTGTGGGTAGCCAAAAGGATGAGTGGTGACAGGTATGTTTATTTGCCCTGTGGCACCGTTATTTCTATGTTCACTTTTGAGAAGGTGAGAGATGCCGGGGATGTGCTAGTTGGCTGTGTGTTGGGTCAGCATGCAAAAGCCCTGGGTTTGATCCCCAACACCAAGGAAAAGAGGGGTAGCAGTACACCCCTGTCACACCAGCATTCTAGAGGTAGAGGTAGGAGGGTCTGAAGGTCAAATCCAAGGACATCCTCTGTTACACAGTGAGCTTGGGGCCAGCCTGGGGTATGTGACGACCTATCTCAAAAAACAAAACAAAACGCCAAGATTAAATAAAAACAGAAGACCCCCAAAAGACATAAAACAACCAGAGAAAGAAACAATCGAGGGCTTGTTTGTTCCCTAGTGTCCTATGTTGATTGACAATAGAAGATATAACTCCTGCCCTCTGCAGCATTACAGGTCTCCCCAACATGGAGAAACAAACACACAAACACAAAGCAAAACCCAAGTGGAACGGCTCCAGGGGTGGAATGAGCATCCCAGGGGGAGAGAGAACAGAGCCTATAGATTAGCCGCCCCCAGAGGTGTGATCCTTGATCCTGTGGCCTTACTGCTAACAGGCTCTTTTCCAGGCGCAATCACAGATGGCGATCCACCCAGAGCAGCTCATGGACAGAAAGACTCCCACACACTCTGCTTCCAACAGGATTGCTGTCGCCCAGCCCATCACATCGTCTTTCTCAATTCTTTTTTTTTTTTTTTTTTTTTTTTTTTTTTTTTTTGGTTTTCGAGACAGGTTTTCTCTGTATAGCCTTGGCTGTCCTGGAACTCACTCTGTAGACCAGGCTGGCCTCGAACTCAGAAATCCGCCTGCCTCTGCCTCAGTTCTTATCTGTGTCTTATCAACCGTCCCCCAAATAGGCATCTAAGTAGGAGGGGGGAGAGGAAAGGCTCAGGGTGACCAGAGTTAGGGATGGGAGAGACTGCAGCCTGTAGAGGAATGAAACGATATTCTTTAGAATAATATGGATCATATATAACAACTGTGTCCTTTGTGACATTTCATGCATATGTCTAATGTGTCATTGTCCACCTTCACCCATAACACTCTCCCTCATCCTCTCACTCCTGCTGCCTCCTGGGAAATGGTATTTCTAATGGAGGTGGATAAAAACAATAAAGATAAAGGCTCTGGGAAGTATCGGTGGGTAGCACGGTGTCAGGTGCTCTTGGCCACCACTGCACCACTAGACAGACACAGTCACTCAGGATACGGCGCTGACAGGCCTTGGTCAGTGGAGCCAAGTGGTATTTAATAAGACAGCCATTGTTGATTCCAATGCCAAGAGCCTATTAACTCAGTCCCTTAGGATATTTGTGGAGCCACACACAGGGTGGTGGCAGGAAGTGACAAATCCCACTGGCGTGCAGGTTGATAGAGGTAACCTTGATCTACTATTCTGATTCAAACAAATCACAGTCCAGTGGCCCCACCCTACAGAAAAACTCATCAAGAGGAACACCCCCCCAAAGGGCAGCCCCAGTTTCTCGCTGACCAAGTTAATTTTGAGAGGACAAGTTAAGCAAAGGTAGTATCACCTGTCCCCTAGATTTGATAAGAGAGTCCTGTAAAAAGATAGAATGGACAAAGTGCTGACCCTCATCACTCCTTCTTGATAACGAGTGGGTGATGCAAGAGGTTGTGAAAGAGGCCTTCCCGCTTGGGTTCGCTGCAGACTCAGCTCTCACACTACCTGGCTGGACCAATGGCAGGCATCAGCAGATCTCAAGTGCAAGCAGCGAGCTTGACTGGCAGGTCTCCCTTGGGCAGAGGCAAACCTCCAAGGTCACGGCTTCTCTAGACTTCAGAGCAGAAGATCTATCATTTCCTGAATGAGTGGCCCCAGGGACAGTTACTAAACATCACTGCAAATCTGCTGCTTTCAACTGTGCCCAGGAAAATGCTCTCATGCCTAGTCAACTATTGGGCATGTGGTAAGTCCTGGGGACAGGGCTCAGTCAGTAGAGTCTTTGATGCACAAGCCTGAGGAAGGACCTAAGAGAGATTCTCAGAACCCAGGTCTGAAAAAACAAAAGGCAGGTGGGGTGGCATGGGTTTACAGTCTCAACTCTGTGTGGGTGGGGAACAGGAGATTGCTGGAGCTCACAAGGTCTCCTTGTTGGGATCCAGGGCTGATGAGAACCTCTGATCTCAAAAAGAAGGAGGGGAGAACCCGAGGAAGAACTCCAGAGGATGTCCTCGGCATGCAGGTGCATGCGCACACGCCTGCACATGCTTACCTGCACACACACCTGCACACATGCTTACCTGCACCCACACCTGCACACATGCTTACCTGCACCCACACCAACACAAAGAGTTTCCCTTTTCTCTCTTCACACCCTTCCCCCTCCCTATCAGATGAACTGTAGAAAATGTCTCCAAAGATAGGACCATCAGCATCTTGGTTCCTCTTACAGACAAATGTCTCAACAAGTCCTTGCTACTATTTAAACTCAGCACTTGTAATTGGAGGACACACAGGGCCATCTCTGACCCAGCCCTACTCTCTTCCCCTCATCTCCCACAAGCCAGTCACAAAGCCCATTGTCATCACAGAACAGGAAGACCCAGGCCGACTGAGAGACCTGGAATGGCAGCACACAGCTGGCTGGCCATCCAAACCTATCAACTCATTTACTTATTCACATGCCAGGAATGTAGAACCTAGGAAATACCCAGCCCAATGCCGGTGGGAAGGACTACTGAGAGACTGGATGTACTGACCACAGAATGGGGTGTGAGCTAGGAAGGCTGAACTCACTTCTGGGGTCACACCACACTTGCCATGTGCTGCCAGACTCAAAAGTCATCTCTGGCTGCACTCAGCCAAGAGTCAGTGCATCTGCTAGGCATGGGTCTGTGACGTAGTAACAGGTAATATACTCTTGATTTTTAAAATGCTGCCAATACTGAGACTGAGAGCTCCTCTGCCTGGAGGAGGGGGAAGACACTTCCTCCTCTTCATGTTCTTTATTTAAGATGAACTCACTTTTTAAAAATTAAACATTCTAAAGTGAACCCTCTAGCACAGTCACCACGATATGCCACCGACTCGTCTATTTAATTCCAAAACATTTTTGCCATACTGAAAGGAACCCCTGAGCATATGAGACAGTCACTGCCCTTCCCACGGTCCTCCCAGCCCCTGACAACTGGTCTGTCTACATTTTGTCTTCACGGATTTGAGGTGGGAGGATTTGCAGAAGAGTAAACATCTGCCAGTTTTTTATTCTTGGACCAAGCATGAAGCCAGACTCATCAGACGGTGAAGAACAGATTGCCCTCGGAACGAAGCGAGAGCCCTGGTTCAGGTTCCACATCCAACCATCCGTGATGCGCTGGGTGTCTTTCTTTCTAAGCCTCACTTTTCTACCAAGAATCTACTCCATAGGGTTTTATTAAAAGTCAAAATAAAAACCTCCATAAGATTCCAAGCATGGTGCTTCCCTCATTGACCGCAGCATTTTAACATTCCTACTTCCAGAAAAATCTCAAATAGGGGATGACCATATGAGCTCAATCTGGCACCCAGAATGTCACACATGAATATCTTTTTACAAGCTCAATTTTTAGGCTATCCAAAGAAAGGCTTTATCCTACAAGTGAGTGAAGAATGGGTTGTAAAGATAAAACTGTAAATATTTTATTTTTGAAATCATCAGACTGCCGACAGTTCCAATACAATTGACGAGCTGCTTGCCTTGTGAACTTGGGGAGATAGGGTGTCACCTCTCTGACACTACTTTTTTTAACCATTACGTAGAGAAGCCACCCACCTCAAAACATCATCTTGTTCAAATATGGTATCTATTATGTGCTGGTACTGGACTCAGTTCTCTGTCCTTTTGTAGTATACCCGCCTAAAACCTGCCTCCTCCCTGTGATGGAGGTACACTGATATTGTGGAAGGTGTCCTTGCCCTAAAGAACTAGCATATACCTGGGCATATAAATCCAGCACTTGGACAGCTGAGACAGGCAGATTGACAGCCCCGTCTGTATAAGGAGTAGAGTGAAAGTCAATTTCAAAACAACAAAATAAAATCATAATATAGCTTGGCTGAAACTTTGATCTAGATAGTTTTTTTTTTTTTAATTAAATTGAATATGCTTCTCTGGGCTATATGAGCTGCAATTTTTTTCCAGTGTCTCCATCACCAATATCCCATTACACTCCAGCTACTCCACCTGCCTAAGCTACCAGCTTTCCCCAAACCGTCTGCATGAACAGCTATTGGTTTATTTAGGCGTTTGTGCCTTTCATCGGTAGAGACAGGCACATGAGTGATGCTCACAAGATTTTACACTGTTTCTTCCAAGGTGAATTCTAAAATTACCCCCAAATAGCTGCCATGTGCCCATAGAGAGCGGGATCAGAATCTACTGCTTCTATCTCCAGTTTTTAAACCTGACCAATGCTTTAATTTATTTTAGACCCTGCCTCTTACAAGGCACCAATCAACTGTAAGTAGGAAGTTTAGATTCAACCCTGCCATTCAGACTAGACTGTCAAAGCGGAGGGGGAGGGGCGATACCACAGGAGGTATCAAACTCCAGTCATGGAGCCCCTTTTCAAGGCTCAGGCTCCCCAAACCCTTCAAGAGCATCTTAGATCCAACCAGTGCTTATAGCTCTGAAAAGAGACCCAGCTTCATTCGGCCTGTCTCTCCATCTCCTTAGACTCATTCCTCAGCTCCTACCATCAGAGGGAGTCAAAATGCGGTAAAAATCAAGGTTAAACCCCCAGCCCACCCCAGGGAGCTACGCCGCCACGTGCTCAGGTCCCGCAAAAAGGTCTCTGCCTGTATTCCAGCCCCTAAGAAGAGAAAGTCCCTCCCTGCGTCCTCTTCCTCCTTCCCTTCACCCCTCCTGATACAGAGGAGCCCTCCACTCCCAGGCAGAGAGAGAGAGAGCGAGAGAGCATGGCGCACACACGTGGGGGCACACAGAGCTGTGAATTCCAAGCAGCTTCCAGAAGTGGGCAGGAAGGAGGGGTTCGGGATGCCTCTGCCACGCTCAGGAGCCCCGTCCTAGGATCACACCCGGCTCCAGATCCCTTACCCGGTGAAGGGCCGCACGCCTTGGAGCTTCCGTGTGGGGCTTGCTGGCTCCGGCTTCTTGCTGGCAGGAGAGCCCCGGTCCTCCCTTCCTCACCCCGGGCTTCTCCGCGGGCAGAGAGGCTTCAGAGCGTCCATGCAGGCAGGCAGGCAGTCTGGCTAGTGTCCCCACTTCTGCTCAGCCCTGATCTGTCCCAGCCAGGCCATAGCCGGGCTTTCTGACATGCTGGTGCCGGGGACTTCACTTCCTGGTTTGGTTTTTTTTTTTTTTTTTCCTCTTTCACAACTGAAAGTGGAAGCGCTTTGACTAGGAGGAGACAGACATCCAAAGCTACCCTGGCCAGTTTTCAAAGCCTTTAACCTTTATCCCCAGGGGCTGGAACACAAGCCACCTTTGCATCAACACAGTCCACCTGCTCCCGCTGGTCCCACTAGCTCTCCTCCAAGTCGAAAATCCAAATGAAACGGAGTTGAGGTGCCCCTGGGTTCACTGCCAGAGAAACGGAGGTGACGTTGTTCCCCCGCTGCGTTCGCAGGACAGGAAAGTCCAGCTAGAGGGACCTCCGCCCTTAGGTCAGACGCAACACGACTGTCCCTTTTTCCGTGTAGTCCCTTTTCCCAGTCCTCAGACCTCCCTGGCTCAGAAAACCAGGCGCACCTCGCAGACACAACAGAATAGATAAATAAGCCAGGAACCACTGGGACAGCTAGCCATTCAGTTGGCGTGGCTCCTTTTCTGCCCACACACCAGCTCGGCTCTCACCCCGCCAAGTTTAAGGATGAAATGTGTTCTGTGACCCCCTCCCACACCTCAGCATTACCCGGGTTCACAGTTGTCGGATTTGAACACCGTTTGAGGTTCTGGTCTCCCAGGGACACAAGGAGACCTCAGCCTCAGAATTGGAAGAGAGATGACAGGTTCTGACCCCTCCCTGTCCCTACTCCGCAGCAACTTCACAGAAGGGCAGAATCAAGTAGCACTTTCCCAGCCTTGACCCCTCCAAGAAGGATCGGCAGGAAGTTCAAGGTGAAGACTGGCTCTTCACTAGAGTGTTAGCTACCTTAAGATTCCTTCTTTCTGCAGAAAGCACTCCATCCCCACCCACCCCTGCTGGAAATACCAGGGAAAATAAACGGTGCCACATCTCACAGCCCTGCAAGTCTGACCCCTTGGGAAGGACAGACAGAGGTGCCTCTAGCTTTTGTTTAATTTTAGAGTTCAGCTTCCCAGAGGCCCCCCTCTCCCCCAGGAGGACCTTAGGTGGCGGAGAGGATTCCAAGCCTCAGTCCCTGGGATATCTATCCCTGGCTTCTTTCTAAGTCCTGTTTTAGCTCCCATCGAAGGATTGGAGGACACCAAGTAGTACTATTGTTTTTTATGTCATTGATTCCCTAGAACTTAGTGTCAGTTTCAGCAAGGGCTGGGTCATTCTAAGATCTTGCTGGGTTGTCTTTCTATTGAATTCCATTGCATGGTAATCACACTCTAAATATTTCCTACCTGGGAAGATTCTGACATCGTCCAAGATTTCTGTACTGTGGAACAGACCACAGAGACAGACTGACCTGTGTCAACTACAGTTAGACCATGTTCTGGCTCTAAAACCAGGCCATGCTTGACAACTCAGAGATGCATCCAAAAATGGAGGTTAGGAGTAACTCCCTTACTCGAGATGCTCCAACTGCCAACCCATGCCCTGCCCTTAGGATGCTTTCCAGACCCTCATAGTGTCACAAGCGAGAAGCCCTTCCTCCCCTCCCGGCGCATCAGTGATCATTAAGTGGCTCCTCTAAGAATTTCTGAATGGAAGATGAAGGAAACCTGCATCCTTGCTCCATCTTTACCTTTTAAGAGGCCTTATGCCCTTTAAAAAGTGGGATTAAAAAAAAAAAGTGGGATTCATTCACATTCTCTTCCTATTCTTTTTATCTTTCTCTCCTAAGATCCAAGTGGCTCAAATGTTTCCCTTTCAAATTGTTGTCTTTCTTTGCCTCCCACACAAGTCAACTGAGAGTATCACTCCTGTTAAGAAAGAGCTTTAGTCAGGTTGACGGTGAATATATGTCCACCTTTCCCCCCATATCTCTCTACTCCCACTATCTCATAGGCCAGAGAAGGCAGCTCACCTCTTGAGAACAGTCACAGTTACTGGGTTGAGGAATGGCTCCTCTTGCAGCTAGCTGTTCGTTCAGCACCACATTCAGCTGCCTCTGCCTTTTCACGCTCCAGGACGAGGCGCACCTGAAGCCGCTGGCTCTTGTTCTGAGTATCCTGCCAGCTCCTCTGGAACCTTTGGACCTGTTGCGATAGAGGTGCAAAGGTAGAAGTTATCTGCTCAAACACTCAGAGTCACCTCTGACAGAAGTGGAGAATTTGGCAAAAGGTTAAACAAGAGATTATTAGGCAATGGACTTAATTAAGAGGGGGAAAAATAGAGCAATTGGCTCAGAAAGCTGCCATTTGAATGGGGTGGAACTTTATAAAGGCCAAACTTCAAGGGAAGGGGTAGGCATGCATGTGGTTTTGCATAAGAATTTATTCTTTTTTCCTACCATCCTTGGGTCTGAGACAGGAAGAGGCCAGACTAGACAATAAGGCAGAGAAAGGGCACCTTTGTTTCAGGAAATGGGGAAGTCACTCACACCAGCTCAGACTGTGGCTTTAAGATCCGGAGGCAGAGGCAGGCAGATTTCTGAGTTCGAGGCCAGCCTGGTCTACAGAGTGAGTTCCAGGACAGCCAGAGCTACACAGAGAAACCCTGTCTCGAAAAGAAAGAAAAAAACAAAAAACAAAAAAACAAAACAAAACAAAAGATCTGGGCTGAGTAGAAGTTTGGGTTTGGTGATGAGCCTTCTAGGAAAGCCAGGATATTCCAGGATTCCAAAGCAAGCAAACAAGCAGAGATAGACAGCCTGAAGTCAGGAGTGTGAGTCAAAAGACAAGCCCTAGCCCAGAGAGTGTGGAGTCATGGGACCAGTTTGCCCTAATTGCCCCCTAGCAAGCCACCAGAGGCTGTTGCTTCATGGCTCAGCCTATCTTCTTCCTTCTATCCATGTGGAAGGTGCTCGTCACTACCCTGTTACTAAATCATTAAGACCACAAAGGTATCATCACTAATCAGAAGGAGTATGGACAGACAGATAAGAGGCTCTGTAGACCGGGCAAAACTTTTACTTCTCAGGGGAGGACAATGAACCCTTTTCAAGGAGACACTAAAACCTTATAACTATGCAGCAGACAACCTAGGCCTCGGGCCTAGGTTGGTCCCTCTGTGATGCTGTCTCACTGGTCAGTGTATAGCTAGCCACTGGCGAGCCTGCAAAGTTTGAGTACTTTCTGTGTACCAGGCCTGTAGAAATGTATAGAAAGGCTTATTTCTTAATGTACCTGGTCAGGAGACCAATATCAAAGTCAGGCATTAGCACCACTTCCTGCTCAATTCTGTGTGGGATTAGCAAGTTAATAACTCAGGGGTCTTCTCGGGCCAGATTTTCATCCAGGTCTTAAGTGCTTAGACCTCAAAGTGGACCTCAGAGGTCATCTCTTCCTAAAGAGCCCCAACCTAAGTTTCCTTACTACCAGAAAGAAAAGCACTCCTAAGAGGCTCTGGAGAGCCCTGTGAGAATCTCAAGCATTAGTGCTACCATATGGACCAGAGCCAAGGTATGCTGGTCAGCACACTACCGACGGAACACATGCTGATACCACATTCTCTAGAGAGAGAGATGCACCAAGCCATGATATCTAAACTTTAGTCCATGTCACAATCCCCGGGAGAGGATGTTACAACATCACTGTCTGGACCTGCACCATGGTTTTGTTTGATTCAGCAAGCGGGAGCTGGAGTCTGAAAATCTGCATTTATATCAGTGTCAGGTGATGTGGGGGTGCTATTGTTCTGGGGCCACCCTAGATTCATGTTCGCAACAACCCTGCCTTTAATAGGACTAGATACTCGAATATTTACAGAGGCTGTATTAGGGATAGCCTTGGTTATGACCAAGTTTGACCAAGATGTGAGCTCATGCTTTTGGAGACATTGGCTGGCTGGCTGAGTCCCAGAAGGAGGCTTTGGCTGAGCAGGAGTCCTGCCACTGACTGTTCACACTACCTTTACATAGACCTAACTCTAAGTCATATAGGATCAGAACAGGATGACCCAAGTGAGTATGAGTGTGGGCATGATTGAGCCATCAGTGGCTTAACTTCGTTAGTTAACTTCATTCTCACGGGCATCGGAGACTCCAAAAGGTCATATGCTGACCTATGGTGAAAAACCCAGAATCCGGGTCCTTAATGCTCTAGCAGACCACACCATCTTTCTCTCTCTTAATATGTATATTGTATGTATATATAATATATATTATATTATTGTTTTCTATTATACCATATTTTATATAAATTATACATTATATAATATTAACATTATTGCTTATTATATATTATATTATATGCATTGCATATGTGTATCTGGTATGTGTCCCAGCTGGGTGTGTTTGCGGGTTGTGTTTGCACACATGTGGAGGTCACAAACTGATATTGGGTGTTTTCTTAGATTGTGCTCCACCTTACTCACTGAGACAGAGTTTCTCCCTTGAACCCAAAGCTCTCTGGCTAGTCCACCTACACAACTTGCTTGGTGGGAAATCCCCCCATTTCAACCCTGACAAGTGCTGGGATTACAGGCAGGTCTCTATGTCTACCTGGCATTTATGTGTGTGCTGCGTGTCTGAAAAGCAAGTGCTTTTCCATTTGAACCATCTCTCCAGGCCCCACGCCATCTCTTGATGGACCACTGTGTCTGGCCGTGTCTCTTGAAGCACAGGGTCAGACAAGGCTTCTTTATAGTACCCACAGCCATAAATTTTAGAATACAAGGCTCTTTAAAATCCCTTTCAATTCGGCCATCCAGCAGCCACTAAAAAGTGCAAACCTTCATTCTTTTAGGCCATTCACAGGTGAGGTTCTTGAGATGTGAGGTATCTGACCAATAGTCTCGATTCTGACACACTCCTCCATGTGATGCTCTGACAGGCTTTGTGTATCTTCTCCCCCTTTTCTTAGGGACAAAGGAACCACATATTCAATACACCATAGTTCTGGAATGTCAGATGCTAACATTCCAGACTCCGGTAACACAGCCTGGGAACAGCTAGCTATGCTCCCTCTTGGCTAGGGGCTGGGAGTACTCCACAAATAGAAGCCAGCTTTTCCCAGGAGGGAAAAGCAGGCATGTTTACACAGCATTTCCTAGTTTGTAACTCCTCTTCATACCTGTGAGGTGTGAGTGTCAACAAGAGTTTCAGACATTTGCTTCAATAGTGAGGGAGGGGAGTCAGACGCCATGATATATACTTCATGTGACCTACAAAATCAAGTGGACAGAAGTTGTAATTTTCCTGGGCGAGAGAATAAAATTCAGATAGGACATGCCACCTCCCAGAGATCTTATACCTTAGAGATCAAGGTATAGTGATGTGGGGAAGGAGGACAAATATATTTTTAAAATGATTTTAGGATATTGTATAATAATTTGTAGCATCCAGTGATTTCCATGTTGTCCTTCAATAGTCTGGCATCGCATCAAGTGTTATTTAAAATTTTTTACTCTCTTCCAATACTGCAGCAAAAAAAAATTTTGTACTATAGAGGTTATTTCAAGATTCTGTACAATGTTGAATCTAATAAGTCATAAAGGAAAACTAAAATTTCTTTTTTAATAAGATTCTGGTCTCAGAATCTAGAAAGCGTTTTCTTAAGATTCAAGACTCTCTGTTTTAAAATATTTTGTTTGGTTCAGATTGTAGAATTTCCACAAAATAATGATTCCCTCGGGAAGTTTGGGCCAGAGCAAAGATGACATGGGCTGGGGAGGAAGTCCGATAGCAAGAGCTCCCTGTGCATTGGGGTCCCAGCCCAGAAGGACCAGGAAGAAGAAAGGAGAAGAGAAAGAGGGACGAGGAGAGAAGGAAGACAATGATGACACGGGTGCCTGTAGCGTCTAAGAGATGTGGAACATGTAGATAAACACATCTTAGACTGAATGCTCGTCCAAGTCAGGCAGAGTGGCCCCCGAGCAAACAGAAGTAGTGTCAGAGCTGTTGACGAGACTGTTCGTGTCAATTCAGCAATTGGCCAGAAAGGAAGGAGCTGGGGTGGTGTGCCCCAGAGTTCACCGACTAGCAGATACGGGTGTCAGAGTGAGTGAGGACTGTGAGGGCTGAACTTTAGCTTCCCACATGGCAGAGCTGATGCTGAAGTTTGTCCTGGACGGAGATATGGAAAGGAGGGGCAAAGTACCTCAGACTCTCTTACCAGGGCTCTCATGGCTGTTGGAATTCCATACCATTCTGTTTATCTGATATCTCAAAAGGCTAATGACGCTCAAAGTACATTTTCAAGGCAGCAGTTGAAGCGCCTGAGGGAAATCTTCATCCTCAGTTCAGATCCTTGAAGAGGCCCCCTCAACACCCACAGCAGAGAACATTACAGAGCACTTGCCAAGTGGCAGCCCTGCACTGAGAGCTTTGTAGCATCTCATCTAATCTCACTGAAACCGTAGGAAGTTCTTATTGCCCTTTGAAGGAAGATGAAAGGCTCCTCTTGTAGTAAGAGGCCAATGAACGTGTTCAAAGTTCGTGGCCAACAGTTGGAAGAAGCTCGGGGTCAAACTCTGAGCTCAGGTAGTCCTGGTCCAGAGTGCAAACATGTCAAATACATCTCTGTAGTTCAAGGCCATTAATTCTACAACTCCCTTATTCTCCTGTGTACTCTGAAGAATTGTCATTGATCCCTTGATAAACATTAAGAACCCTTGTTCTAGGAGATGGCAACCCCACAGGAAGACCAACAGTATCAACTCACCAGGACCGCTGGGAGCTCCCAGAGACTGAGCCACCAACCAAAGAGCATACAAGCGCTGGTCCAAGGCCCCTGACACATATGTAGCAGAGAACTGGCATGTCTGGGGCTCAGTGGGAGAGGATGCAACAAATCCTGCAGAGACTTGATGCATCAGGGTGAGGGGATGTGGGGGCACTGCTCTTTCAGAGGCTAAGGGGAGAAGGGATGGGGGAAGGGACTCTGTGAGGGTGGACCAGAAGGGTGGGCAAAATTTGGGATGAAAAGAAAGAAAGAAAGGAAGAAAGAAAGGAAGGAAGGAAAGAAGGAAGAAAGGAAGGAAAGAAGAAAGAAGGGAAGAACTCTTGCTCTAAGTCAGCAGGACCCAATAAGCCCTTGAAACCAGTTGTCAAAGTGACCACCACCATTTCCCTTCATTCAAAGTAATGGACAGCCTTTCTGCTACTGAGCTCATTTACACCCAAAGCCTTGCTCCACACACCTGCAGGGGCCGATGAGATACACGTTTCTTGGCACTCTCTCTACCTGCAGGTCTTCCCTCTTGATAATCTGCTGTACCATGAGGTACTATACCTCCACTCTAAGTCTCCCATCATTCCTGCATCACTGGGGGTTTCACAGAGGACAAGAGAAAATCTGAACCCACATCCCGGTGTCTGCAGCTCTTGATTTCTCTCAGTTCCAGCCACTGACAGCAATCGCTTGGACATGCATTGCCCTGAGGTCACTTGTTTGTTTGTTTGTTTGTTTGTTTGTTTGTTTTTGTGGGACGTGTTACCCGAAGATGTGCAGCTGGCTGACTAGAATGGTGTTTGCACAATAGCAAGAAGAAGCATCCTCCAGACAAGGTTCGTGAGCCCCTACCCATAACTAAAAGTCACTTTCCTTTAAGGACTGTAACCCCTCGTAGGTTGAGCACACTACAGTGGATGGCTCCATACCAAGGAATATATGGAAAAAACAAACTGGACTTTGTGGGTTATTAAAAAAGAATAGGATACAAAGTTGGTGGTCGAAAGAAGTTAAGAGGATAGATATGATCAAAATATAGTGTATGAAGTTACCAAACAATAAAAAATATAAAAGAGAAGTTTCCTCAAATTCTATCTCTTTATCCCTCCTTCCCCCAACCATAGAAAACAAATTGACTTGCAGCCTTGGAACTGAGCCTCCCAGTTGGTGAGCCATGGCACACCAGTAGACCAAGATGCACTGATTAACTCTTTATAGAGGGCGGCTGTGGTGCTCATGGGCAGCCATATTCTAGGGGTTCTATGATGCCATACAAATACTGTAATTATCAGCATCATGGAGGGAACAATATCAGGCCATGGGATATAAGCTACCTGCTCCTTTATTAACAAGAGCTTCTAAAAAACATAAACAACAAGGAGATAAAATAACCCAATCTGCGGGCATATACACAAGGAAAATTAAATTAGTATGTTGAAAAGACAGCCGTGCTCCTACGTGCAGTGTGGCAATATTCACAAGAGACAAGATATAAAATTAAGTGTCTGTCAACAAATGAACAAAGAAAGGACAATATCTAACTAAAGTAGAGGGGCTAAGGGACCTAGCCTGTGTGCAGCCCTGTGTTCAATCTCCAGCTCCGAATAAAACTGGATATTGCCTATACATGCCTATGATCTCAGCGCTCAGGGCGTTCAGTAGTCAACGTCACCCTTTGCTACATAATGGGCTTAAGACCAGCTTGTGCTATATGAAACAGTCTCAAATAAACAACGTGACATACACACATAAAAGAACAAAACCCTGTCATTTGTTACACTGTGGATGGACCTAGAAGACCTTATGTTGAGCAAAATAAGCACAAAAAATTAAAGGCACAAGATCTCATTCATAAGTAGAAGCTACAAAAGCGGATCTCCCCAGGGAAATGGAACAATGGTTACCATAGGTGGTCGGTGACAGTGACGTGGTGAAGGGCAAGAGAATGGCCAGGAGGTAAGATGGTGGGGAAACAGAAAGGGCAAATGCAGGAGCTCTGTTGTATAACACAGAGACCATAGTTGATGATGACTGTCTTAGTTGGGATCTCTATTGCTGAGAAGAGACACCATGACCATGGCAACTATTATAAAGAAAAGCATTTAACTAGGGCTGGTTTACAGGTTCAGAGGTTTAGTCCATTACTATCATGGTGGGAAGCATGACAGCATGTAGGAAGACATGGTGCTGGAGAGGTAGCTGAGAGTTCTACATCTGGGTCTGGCTTGAGCATTTGAAACCTCAAAGCCCACACCCCCAGTGACATACTTCCTCCAACAAGGCCACACCCACTCCTGAAAGGACACACCCACTCCTGAAAGGCCACGCCTACTCTACCAAGGCCACGCCCACTCCTGCAAGGCCACATATCCTGATCCTTTCAAATAGTGCTACTCCCTGTGAGCCTATGAGGACCATTTTCATTCAAAACACCACAATGACATTGTATTCTCTTGAAATTTTTTATTTCTTAGTGTGTGTGTGCACACACTTGTATGCATATATAAGAACCTGTATAAGGACTGTTCTTGGGAATCCATCCTCTCCTTGTACTGTGCTTTCTGGGGATCAGACTCAGGTCATCAGATTTCACACTTAGCCATCTCACTGGCCTGATATATCAATTTTTGAAAAGCACCAAGACAGCAGATGTGCTGTCATCACAGAGTGGTAACTATGTGCATTGGCTAACTACTAATTGCTGGATTTTAACTGCTCTTCAATGTGTACATGCTCCAAAATACATAACTGAACAGGATAAATGCATACAGCTTGTATATCTGTGTGTGCATGAATATCCAGGTGGGTTTGGGTGCATGTGTGTGTGTTCAGATGCACAAGCCTATGTCTGTGGGAGTCAGAGGTGAACCTCAGGTGTCTTTCTCTGTATTTTCACAGTGTTTCTGAGAAAGGGTCTGTCACTGGCCTAGGGTTCACTAACTAGTCTGGCTGGCCAGCAAGTCCAGGAATCCTCCTGTCTCTGCCTCCTCAGCCCTGAGACTAGAAGTAACACAACACTTCACTTTTCACTGGTGGTCTTGGGCATCAAACCCAGTTCCTTGTGCATGCACAGCAAGCACTTTGCCCACGGAGGACCATCATCTCACCCCCAAATGCATTTAATTCTGTGAATTACAAAAAGATTCAGATGGAAAGATAAATGTCTCTGAGAGAGATGGCAAGACCTAAATTCCAGGAACTTTAACACTCACAGGAAGTGTGGCCAACACCCAGGGGCCAGGAAAGACAGCTCATAGAGATTTACAGCTTTGCTATCTAGGACTGTGGCCTCAAGCGACAGGTGGTTTCCCGGCCCTTGTAGTGAAGTGAGCCTAAATTGAGACCTAAGGATAAAATATAAACTGAATTTGGGGAATGTGGAATGAAAAAATAAGTTTTCTAATGCTAATTACATGATAAAATGATAACATTTGGGATATAAGTTAGCGTTCTTACTGTTCTCATTGTGTGTGTGTGTGTGTGTGTGTGTGTGTGTGTGTGTGTGTGTGTGTGTGTGTGTACATGTAGAGGCCAGAGGTCAATCTTTAATGTTGCTCTTCAGGAAGACCTCAGGCTCCCTAGGATGGCCAGGCTGCCAGTCTTACGATTCACCCATCTCAACCCAACCGTGCTAGGGTCAGATGCACCCGTCAAAGCCCGGCCTTCTCTCCCATGGGAGTGAGGGATCAAACACAGAGCCTCATGGCTGTGTGGCAAGCACTTTGCCAACTGGACCATCTCCCCAGGTGACTTTCACTTTTTAAATACATCAGCCAGAAAGATGCCAATGACAAATGTCTTACATTGCATAGCTTTGGGATGATGCTGTCTACCAGAAGCCAAAGGTCCTCTGACTCAATCCATATAGAGCTGTCATTCTGTCATACACGCTGATGTTTATAACACATGGAAACTTGCCGACGTGAGCTTTCTCTTTTCTGGTGACCAGCCCAAGCCTTGTCATCTGTGATGTATCATCATTACATATGCATATACATTAAAAGCTGTGCCAGCAGTGCCCTTTACCTTCCCCTTCTGACTTCTGCAGAAGTGGCAGGCAGCTTTTCCCTGTGGGCTAACCCAGTCAACAGAGACGATGATCTGGGCTGTGGATACAGTCCTTTATTGAACTGTGTTGTTTATTGGCTGTTGATCTGTGCCAGGCACTATGATGGGTAATTTACATCTAGTATTCCTTTTGCTAGTCACATGAAGTCAACCCGGCTAATTACAGACAAGGAAGTTGAGGGGTTAGGGAACCCTTAACTTGTCCAAGCCAGCTTGTGTCTTCTCCCACAGCCTGCACTCACAAATGTTCCCCTGTGCTGCCTACTATGGGGGTGGGGGGTGAGGGTAGGCATGGGAGGGGGGCTAGCAGTGTGAGCACAGCTCCTGTGTGTCACAGTAGACCTATAGGCAGAGCAGCTTTTTGTTTTAAAAACCTCCCTCTTCCCAAGTACGCAAGTATGCCTTCTGCTTTACAGCTCTGGTTCCCTGAACCTTCAGCATGGGGTGAACCACCCCGAGGACCTGGCTACAGGGCTAATCCAGGGCCTTTAACTGGAATTGAGAGGAAATGCCAGAAGTGGGAGGTCCTCTGTGGGTTACAGACAAGAGGCAGATGAGGGTGGGGGAGTCAGGAGGGACATCCTGCCTCGCTTTCTATGACTGTCCAGCAGAGAGCTAAGGGCCAGGTGCCAAATGCAGGACACATGATTCTCTCGATTGGCACAGATGGGGAAACATTTTCTCATGAGTCAAAAGCATGTTATCACCAGAGAATGATGAGTCAGGATACAGTCCACTGGCTTAGTGTTGGGATATGTGACAATAAAGAAGTTTGTGGGGGATGGGGAGATGGCTCTGTAGGTAAGAGTGCTTCATGTGCAAACATTAAGATCTGAGTTCAAAACCCCAAGCACCCATCTAATAAGCTGAGCACTATGAAGTAAATATTTAGAATTCTGGATTTTAGGATAGCACAATAGGCTAAGTCTGGATTCTGATTATAGCTGGAAAAAAAAACTTAACTATTGAAAGCATTGACCAGAAGGCCCAGATCTTCAAAAGTGTCTGCTTAGGTGTCAAAACTACATCCTTGTGGAAACTGGTATGGTAGGTATAAGAGGAGTGGAATACCGGTGTAGCTGGCAGAGCCCTCAGGAGTGTGGAAGGATTCTCTTCCTCTTGAGTGGGGCCTTTCAGGAACACTACCGTTCTGCCATTAGCTGTCAGTCAGCGCCAACACCTGAGCCTCCATCTTCCAGGAGTGATGGACATTGTCTCTAAGGCAGTGGTCTTTGAATCCTGAGGAAATTGTTCTGTTGTGAACCCAAGATGTGAGATTCCCCCCAGTGATCATAACTCTTCTGGCTCCCCAAACCCTTGCTATGGACCAAGCCTAAGGATCCAGTGGGAAGTTGGAGGTCCATAACCCAGACAGGCAGCAGCTGCTTTCCCTTACTTCAGGGGTGGTTAGCACAAGGTATGTGCCTAAGGGAAAAGTGAGCCAGGTCTGAAAGAGAATTCACACCTGTCATGCAGCATGCCATCGCGCAGAGTCTTTGGGCAAGAAACTGTCAAGTTCACAGGTCTTTCTCCTAGATACACACTGCAGAGAGAAGCAGGTGGGCTCAACACAGTCAATGTCTTTCCCCATGATAGGCCAGGGGATATGTGTGCATACATCCCACCAGCTGTCTTTGTCTCTCCCACATGCCATTTCGTTCCAGGAAAGCTAAGTTCCTTTTTCTGCCTCTCCTTTTCTTGGAAAGAAAGTTTGAGGGGACTAATTCCAAACCCTTCCCGTTGAATTTTACTGAATTCCTACTAAATTTGAGGTCCTAGGTTGACTGTGTCATCTCATGGCACCCATACGACATCGGTCTGAGAGGGATAAGGTTATGCTTATGTGAAGCTGAGGAAGCCAAGCCACAGCACTATCCAACTTGTCCAAGGCGAAGGAGGCCACAGGATCAGAGAGTCTGTAAGGAAGAAGTTACAAGACTGCACATTAACTCTAGGAGAGGAGAAGTAGGCCTCTGTGTACTGAGGGTTTTGTGATGTCCATCTGAGTCGGGGCTGAGCTAAGGGCCTTTAAAGAATTACATCTGAAGGGAGAGAAGCAGTGGCCAGCTGCTTTTCCCTTCTTCTTAGTGTAAACTATCAGGGCTTCTCAAATCTTAGTCACTGAGACCTAGTACATCTAAGATAAATGAGGGCCTTCCACGCAGAGTTCCATGAACACATTCTGCTTCAGAAATTCTGGAGTAGGGCCCTAGAATCTGTGCTCATAGCCATCAGGAGAGATGACTGGTGGTTTGAAACAGGAAGCTTTGTGGATCATAGCAAGTCTAACATGCTAAAATATCTAAGTATCGGATGAATGTGAGGAACCAGGTTTTACTCAAATAAAAGCCATGGAAGGTGGAAAGTTGACCGTTTAGAGTGGAAGTGCCTGGGAAATGTCTGGGCCATCTTATCTGGGATGGCTGTGGCCTTCCAAGAACCTAGGCATCCCTCTGATATGTCAGACAGTAAAGAGCTGGCCATGCCTCTACCCCAGTCTTCTTGCCATGATCGACACAGAGAGAAGGCCAATATTTATCAGTATTAACTGACCCATGTTCCTCTAAGCCCAGGTGAGGGAGAGAGGATATGCCTGGTTGGCAGTAACATTAGTTCAGCTGTTCTAAGCGTTTTCTGTAAAATGGACTGAGCAGACAATAACTTCCATTGTTGCTATGACAATCATCAAATCTAATTTTGGTGTGTTGTATGTTTGTGTATGCATGTTCATGCATGCGTAGGTCATTAGATGTCTCCAACCACTGTTCTTCACCTTGTTTTTTGAGACAAGGTATCCCACTGACTCAAGTAGACTGGCACTGCATGTTGACTTGGTGTAAGTGAACTCCCAGCTCACGTTCCCAAGACCCACTGGCTCTGAGTTGCGCTCGCCCGTAGCAGTCTGGAGGCCGGCCACAGGGGTCCTCCTATCTCTGTCTGTCTTGTGTTGGGTTTACAAGCACGCATCACCATGCTCAGCTTTTAAAAGTGTGTTCAGAGTTGAAGCTCAGGTCTTCCTGCCTGCATAGTGAGCATTTTACCAACTGAGCTATCTCCCCATCCCCCCAAACTAATACGGATGGAATGGCTTTTTGTGTCAGCCTTGTAGCAGGGACTAGATTTATATGGCTTCTTGTAATCTTCTCCACAGCACTTTGGAGAAGACGTGCACCAATTATCCTAGGTCATACGATTAACATGAAGAACAGTTAGAATTCTATCACAGGCTTTCCTACTATGAGAGTGAACTCAGTGTCCTCACATAGGGTCATGTGACTTGTCCAGCAGCACGAAGGTCATCAGTGATATCATTGGACCAACATCCAGGGGCTTCTTGACTCCCCACTTCTGCCTGTTTTCTGTAGTCCTGCTTCTTCTGTATTGTGTTAGGGCCTGCTGAGAAAGAGCTGGCTTTTGTTAATTAGTGGCACCGAGTGGAGAGCAAGCTGTGGTCCCCAGGGACTCTTCACTCTCCTATAAGTTCTGGGCATGAGTGTTCAAGAGGCTGAGCCTACCAGAGTTGTATAATGATACTTCCTTAGATGCTATCCATGGCTTCCAGGACACGCTCTGAGTCCCCACTAGAATCTAGGCTCTATGCTGGGGCTGAAAGCCCTGCCGATCATCCATCTCTGATTTTGATGTTCTTTGCCACTATGCTAGTGACTTGTCTTGAAGCTGCCAGGCTCACCGTGGGGCTCCACACCCCCTGGAACATCTCTCATCCATTTAGTGTGCAAAGGCTGGGGGCCGGCCTCCAGACTGCTATGGACAAGCTCAACTCAGAGCCACTGGGTCCTGGAAACGTGAGCTGGGAGCTCACTTACACCAAGTCGATGTGCAGTGCCAAGGAGTCCCTTGCCGTTTTCATCGACCAGGTCCAGAAAGAACACATTTCTGCTCTGTTTGGACCAGCATGCCCAGAAGCAGCAGAGGTACAGTATATAGTATTCTAAAAGTGTTATCTGAGTTTCTACTGAAAGAAGTGAGTGTACAGATAAAGACAAATTTCATTCATGTCTTCTTATTGATTTTTCTTTTATATTTTTGATTTAAAATTTAATTGTATATATTCATTGTACATGGTACTAGATTATATAAGGACATTTTCAGATGGGTATATATTATATAGTTTCATTAATCTCTGGGAGAAAATCATAACAATTGCTGTCTAGGTCTTAGTCCCCCCCCCTTTTTGAGACCATGTAACTACAAGAGTTAATGGTCTTTAAAGACTTTCGAAGAATGACTAGGTCACGTGCCTTTCCTCTCCTGCTTGTTTGACTGTCTTGTACGTAGACTCAGTGCTTCTTACTTTGTCAGCCACTTGGTTTGGAGAATTTGAGACTGACACCAGGGCTTGTTTTAAAATATAACACTATCAATTGTTAAAGGAGGTTTTCCTTTGGTGTGTATAATAAATTATTCAGGAATGCTCATAGCAAGCTGGAGAGACTACGGGCATGACAGATTGTTCTAAGCTACAGCAAATGAGGGAAACATGCTGTTTGTGATAATGGGATTAGTTTAGTCAATGTCCTCGGGTGTCATGCCATCTGAGAGAGGGTGACTAAAAGATCTCACTCCCCCACTGCTGCGGAACTCTCTGTGATTGTTGCTGTAAAACTCAGGAGGCCTTTGAAATCTCTCTCTCTCTGCATTTGACATTTTTCTGGTTAGCTAAAGTGTACCTCTTCCTTAAAGGTCAGTTCCAAGTGCTGAGGCACTACACACCCTCTGTTTTCATCTCACCCGTCCTCAGTTTGGAGTAATTTATCATTCATTTGTTTGAGTGTGTATGTGAATTTGTCTCGTTTTTGTAGGAAGTCAAGAAATGAAATGCTTCTGGAAAGGAGACTAGAAAATACTCTTTATTTTCCTCCAGGCGTTGAATTTTACTATTATTTAAGTTTGTTTATAAATTTTGTTTTATAATCTTTATTGATGTGAAATTGAAAACCCACACGCATTTGATAATTTATTCCAAATTAATGTTTTGAAAGTAAAAAATTAAAGTAATCGATTGCTCCCCTTAATGTCTGTAAATGTACAACTATAAATGCTATCGGGCGTGATGCATTCTAGGACTGTTCTATATATCTCAACTCCCATGAGGGGCATAAACTTCTTTAAGATAAAGGTCTCCAAAGTTCTTTGTAGAACGTATTATCTTAAAGAAAATACACGAGCAACGAGTGGGTGAGTTCAGGAAGCATTTAAACGGGGGGGGGGGGGGAGGGGCGGGGGAGGGGCTGTGGCTTAAGTTCTAATCCCATTACACTAGCATTACCTATGTAACACATCCCCGTACCTCCATATTCCCATTTTAAGTTGGGAGCAATGACTGTCTGGATCCCATAGAAACACTCTAGAAGCTTAAAAGAGTGCCCAGCCCTAAATGGGACATCTACATCCTCCTCCTCTTCTCCAAGTTCAGAGATCACCAAGGAGGACTGATTCTAGGAGCAGCTACAACCAAACACTGCCCTCAGAACTCAGAAGGAAAGCTGCACATGTGAGCTCACGCCAGCGGTGAGAGCATGCACAAGATGTCAGATCAGGCGAAGCAAAGTCTAAGCACGGAGGGGAGGTGGTCAGGACTCCCCACTCCTAGCTGAGAAAAGATTGGCAGTTATTGGCTGCTGAGAGAGGGAGGGTTAGTTTTCTTCAAGGATGCAGCCACTGAGAGGCTATCTATGTTCCTGTAGATGGCCCCATACCCATACACGCCACTGGACTCACAGGGTTAGAAAAGAAAAGAAAAGAAAAAGCCCCATGACATTGGGGAGGAAGAGTTGGGGGAATAGGGGAGAAATTGGAGCTGGTGGAACGGGCATTGGTTAAAACACATTTTACGCATGTACAAAACTCTCAACCAATGAAAAACCAACTCGGAAACTATTCCATTTAATCAAATTTGATCACAAGTGTGTGTCATGAGAGCTTTAAAAACTAAAGATATAAATGAACATGAGCATTCTTGGTGGAGGGACCAGAACATAGCAAGGGCTTGAGAAATCCTTGCGTTTTTCATTCTCGTTCCCTGAGGTCCCTGCACTACAAATTTCTATGCCAGGCATTGTCATTGATATTCCAAAAGTTGCAGAAATGACCCACAGGTTTCCTGACCCCGAGCCCTCTGCAGACAGCGTGCCTGAAGTGTGGGTGTGGCGTCAGCTCCTTCACGGAATGCTGCTCTCTTGTTCACTTTCAAGGTTATTGGTTTACTGGCCTCTGAGTGGGACATCCCTTTGTTTGACTTTGTTGGACAAATGGCAGCCCTGAAGGACCACTTCTGGTGCGACACCTGCGTGACACTTGTGCCGCCCAAGCAGGCAATCAGCTCGGTGCTTCGGGAAAGCCTGCGGTACCTGGGCTGGGAACACATCGGGATACTTGGAGGCTCCTCTGCAGATTCCTCCCGGGAAGAAGTGGGTGGGATGTGGGAGGCTGTTGAGGATGAACTCCAGTTCCATTTCACCATCACGGCCAGCATGAGATACGACAGCGGCCGCTCAGATCTTCTGCAGGAAGGCCTTAGGCGCATGTCATCTGTCGCCAGGGGTAAGTAGGCAAAAGTCTTTCTTTGCTCATGTTTGGAGATTGTTTAGAAACAGCTATGAACTTGAGTATAAAAAGAAGGTAGAGACAGGTACAAAATTAATAATACATTAAAGCAGTTTCACACACACACACACACACACACACACACACATATATATATATATACACATGTGATGTGAAATCTCAGATGTTATAGTGTTGTACTGTACAGAGTAAGTTCTAGAAGCATACTCCTCCAAAGCTTGGACTTTGTTACTGAAAACATGGGCTTTGGAGACAGATGTAATGAGTTTTTATTCCAGCCTCCTCACCTTTTAGCTGTGTGTCCATGAGCAAGAATCTTAACCTCTCTGTGCCATAGACACCTTCTCTATTAAATAGAGAAAACCATCATACTCTTTTCCAGGAAGATTGGGATTAAATAGGGCTATATGTGGGAAGGGTTTAGAGCTGAGTCTGGGTAGGTAGTTGGCCAATATACAGCAGTTGTTGATTTTGTGGTGTGGCTTAGAATACCCTGGTTAACTCCTCTGTGTTCTTCATGGCCATGACACCCATGCTCATTCCCCACCCAGCACTCCTAGGAGCTCTCCCTCAGCCTTCCAGACTCAGCCTCAAGTTCACCTCCTCAGGGAAACCTCTGAACACTCTCCGACACGCTGGGATCAGATCCTTGTCTCTCTCTGGTGAGAGTGCTCAGTTGTCCCCTAACTCTTCACCCACTCATTGTCTGGGACTCCAAAAATGTCCTCCATAGCTTTGTGTGTCTAAAGCTTGGACTCCAGCTGGTGACTATTTTGAGAGGTTCTGGGATCTTTAGGAGATGGGACCTGGCTTCAGAAAGTAGGTCATCAGGGGTGTATATGGAGGTCATACCTGGTTCCACGTCTCCTCCTCTCACTCTGTTTCCTGTCTACTGTGGTTGAGCAGTCTTCTCCCACATGCTCCCAACACAGCAATGTTCTACCTCAGCACGGGGTCACGTGATGATGGACAGATATCTCTGAAACTGTGGGCCTTTCTTCCTTTACAGTGTTCTTCAAGGTATCTGTGAGCCTTTATGTTCCTCTGACAGTGGGACAATGGCTGATGCTCCCCAGACAGTGAGTCCCATTCTGTCTTGCTCACAGGAAACAGCTGTGACACACACTTGAAGCTTAGTCGATGAAGACAGTAGCTTGTCTAACCTAAAAGCTAAACTGCCTCCATTTGTGTGACCACAGGATGGATGGTGGGGTTACTGAGTAGAAGCAAAGCCCGCGGTCACTTCTTCCCTTCCCAGTGCAGAAAGTCCAAGTGTCCTTGACCTCAGCTCCTTTTTTACTCCCTCCTAATTGATGTGCAGCTGAGGAGCCACAGATTTGGGGTTAGTCAAACAAAAACAAGGCTGAGAAATGATCCCAAACTCCCTGGACTTGTACACTGTGGTGGTGGAAAACTGCAGCTAAGATTAGTTTCTTAAGGACAAAGGTTGACAGTTGTGTATCACAGGCTCAGTTTAAATATGTCCTACAATGGTGTAGGCACGCCTATTTCCTGAAGTATGTTCCAAGAATTAAAAAGGTTGTGTCTTGTTTGCAATGGTTTTATTTTAGACATAGAGTAAATGCGTCTGTGTGTGGGGGAGAGTGTATGATGCACACACGCACACACGCGCACACACACACACACACATGAACAACTGGCTGACTGCTTCTCCCTCCTTCTAGTTATCGTCCTAATCTGCAACTCAGAGGATGCCAAGCGAATTCTGCAGGCTGCAGAGGACCTGGGACTCGACTCGGGAGAGTTTGTTTTTATTCTCTTGCAGCGGCTGGAGGTAGGGGTTGGTCAGTGGTTCTGTAGTGAGAGGTGATAACTGCTGGGTGGCAGGATGTGTTTGGGAACCAGATACTCACCACAGATCAGTACCCTGAAGGTTCGTCTTAAGACCAGGGTTGGGGATACAGCTCAGTCACCTTGATCCTTAGAACCCACTTTAAAAGGCTTGGTGGCTCACACTTGTAACCCCTCTTCTGGAGAAGTGTGGAATGGGACACTTCCTAGGGCTTTATTGTTACCCAACCTGGCCTAGTTGGTGGGCTCAGGCCACTGAGAGACCCTGCCTCAAAAATACAAGAGGGCGACATCTAAAACAACACTCAAGTTTGACCTCTGAACACCACAGATATGTATACACACATGTGTACGTGCATTTGAACACATACCTACACATGCACTCACATGAGCATCAATGTATGTATACACACACACCCCTGAACACACACACTAAAATAGACCGAGATTTAACTGAAAGCATTTACACAGAGTTCCTCTGCAGTTACTGAGGGACTAGGTCTGGGCTAAGGTGAAGTTAGCTGGCTCCAGAGTCCAGCTTCTGCCCTCCATGCGAGCACACATCAGTGGAACTCTCATTTCTGATGAGTAAATAGGCCTGTCTGAAGGACTCTCGGACAGGCGGTTCCTATTCTGTCTCTCCCACGGCCTGGCTGAAGCTGACACAGGCTT
Source organism: Uromys caudimaculatus (assembly GCA_028551405.1). NCBI lineage: Eukaryota > Metazoa > Chordata > Mammalia > Rodentia > Muridae > Uromys > Uromys caudimaculatus. Next base: position 5,772,584 of record CM052703.1, read on the forward strand.
GTAGAGGCCCGTTACACCAGCCCATGAAACAGTTCTCAGGTGGTTTGGTTCCTTGATAATAAAAAGGCCAAAGCACCACAGACTTACCACAAGTACTAAGTAGACATTTGACCTATGCTGCTACCAGGCAGACATGATTATCCTTTCAAACCCAAGATTTAGGTAAGGCCAGTGAGGTACCTCGTCTACGATCTCAGCACTCCCAAGTTGCCCAACTACTCTTTCAGACTGAGGCTTTGTTTGTTTTAACTTCTTTAACAGAATTAGAAATGGAGGCCCAGGGACGTGAAATAACCTACCCAAGGCTGCACACCTACTGTGTGTGTGTGTTCTAGCCCAGGGCCAGCCTCAGCGTCTGCGCATACTACACTAAGGACATCTGAAAGGGCCACGTGCCTTTCTTTCACTGCCTGTCTACGGTGTAGTTTCCAGTCAGTGGGTTTTCCCTTCTAAAATGAACTTGTTTTATATAATCAGAAGGGACTACAATGGAGAAAGGGGTGATAATGACCGTATTTCCCCTCCTTTGTCAGAAAGTATTGGATGGTCGGGCTGCCTCAGATTTCTTTGGGTGGCTGGAACTCTGCCCCTCTCTACTTCCCAGGGCACCCTCTTCCCTCTGTCTGTTATGCCCAGCCCCTTCTTCACGTTCCCTTCCTCTCTGCTTGCAGGTGGACGGTGGGAGGAGGGGATGGGGCAGCCCTTGGGGTTTGCAGATAATCACTTCCTGTCCTTCCTTCTTTTCTGCAAAACTCTGGTAGTCAATTCCAACTGGTTTATAGTACAGGATGAACATACAGTGCAGAGCAGTATATCATGAAGTGTTCATACTATGTCATCCTGCTTCTTAAAACAATGCAGAAATCGATTTGACCAAAGGATTTTCAGTTAGATTCATGCTGTCAAAAAGAAGTCAACCTGCAGAGTATAATGTAATATCAGTTATGTAAAATACACATACTTTGTATGTGTGCACACACATGCATGTGTGCCTCTAGACATGCTTACACTAGGGAATTTGGGATCCACGCAGTGATCGCACTTGTCAGAGCAGGTCAGCATCTAGATGCTACTGACGGTTAATAAGCAGTGCAACCGCAAAGCACAATGGGACCAGGTGGTCCTAACCGTGCTCAGCTTGGCAGTCTTTGCTGTTACATAAGGCTTTACATGTCTTAGCTACTTGGTGCCCAAGTGTGTTTTTCTTTCTTTCTTTCTTTCTTTCTTTCTTTCTTTCTTTCTTTCTTTCTTTCTTTCTTTCTTTCTTTCTTTCTTTTTTTTTTTTTTTTTTTTTTTGGTTTTTCGAGACAGGGTTTCTCTGTGTAGCCCTGACTGTCCTGGAACTCACTCTGTAGACCAGGCTGACCTCGAACTTAGAAATCCACCTGCTTCTGCCTCCCAAGTGCTGGGATTAAAGGCATGCGCCACCACTGCCCGGCGTGTTTTTCTTTCTTTATTCTCTGTCTTCCTAACTACTGCTTGTGTGCTTGCTATAAAACATGAACCTAGTATTGCAGAACCTTCTGGAGTTATTGTATTTCCAATAATTAGCATACGTCAATTTAAGTTCAGTGCTGCCTTGAATGTAGTTGGGCTCCATGGGTCATTTCCTAACAGCATGGTGACATTTACTTTGTTACATTTTAGGACAGTTTTTGGAAGGAAGTACTGGCAGAGGACAAGGTGACACGCTTTCCCAAAGTCTATGAGTCGGTGTTTCTCATCGCGCCCAGCACCTACGGAGGAGGCACCAGAGATGACAGTTTCCGGAAGCAAGTCTACCAAAGGCTGAGGAGGCAACCTTTTCAAAGCTCCATCTCCTCAGAGGACCAGGTCTGCTGGCAGCTTCTACGCAGTCGATTAGGCATTTCTCTTTCTTCTTTCTGCCTCTTTTCCCCTAACCACACACACACATGCACAAACACACACACACTCAAATACATATGCACACACCTACACACTTGTCTTAGTCAGGGTTTCTATTCCTGCACAAACATCATGACCAAGATGCAAGTTGGGGAGGAAAGGGTTTATTCGGCTTACACTTCCATGCTGCTGTTCATCACCAAAGGAAGTCAGGACTGGAACTCAAGCAGGTCAGGAAGCAGGAGCTGATGCAGAGGCCATGGAGGGATGCTCCTTACTGGCTTGCTTCTCCTGGCTTGCTCAGCCTGCTTTCTTATAGAGCCCAAGACTACCAGCCCAGGGATGGCACCGCCCACAAGGGGCCCTCCCCCTTGATCACTAATTGAGAAAATGCCTTACCACTGGATCTCATGGAGGCATTTCCTCAACTGAAACTCCTTTCTCTGTGATAACTCCAGCTTGTGTCAAGTTGACACACAAAACTAATCAATACAATACTCATACACATACACAGATATACACATACATACATATGCACACATAGACACGTACACTCATATGCATCCACATTCACATAGAGACACACACACACACACACTCACACATACACACTCATGCACACATGTACACACGCACATACACATATTACGTTCACATACATACACAGTCACACAGATATACACATAGTCACAAACACTCATACACACATGCACACACACATACACATATTAAATCCACATACACACACAGTCGCACACCACACACACACACACACACACACACACACACACACACACACACACACACACACACACACTTCCATAGCCCCAAATAAACAGTGGTGTGATGTCCTTTTGTGATGTTCATACCCACGACCACAGAGGAGTCAGACTGATGGGATGGAAAGCTACTGGCCTTTGCTATTTTACTAACTGTGGAGTCTTTGAGTAAATTACCTAATTTCCTCATAGCTGGATTTTCTCAAACATGAACTGGAATTCTTAGTGGCATCTGCCTTCCAAGCTGTGGCCTTGAGTGTGACAATTCACTATGTTGACGTAGAAGAGATGCCAATGGGATCCTCAGACTATGCTGATGGCCTTTGTCAGGAGGATGACAAGACTATTAGTCAAGATGAAATGGTCAAATGGGGAGTGGCAGAGGTCAGGCAAGCAGATGGGCAGACAGTCATGAGAGGGCACACCAGCCAGCAGGAACATGACTGTGTACAGGGGACGAACAACATGGCAGAGTTTACTGAGAATACTGGCAAGAGAGGAAGCTACTTTCACTCTGGGGCCAAGCTGAGACACTGAAGACAGGGCCTTGATGAGGAATGAGGGTTAGACTGTAGACCCGACTGTGATGATGTGTGTGCATACATGTGTGTGCATATTTGTGTACACATGTGTGTCCATGTGTGTACGTATGTGTGTGCACGTATGTGTACGCATGTGTGTGTATGTGTGTGAGTTTACAATGTATGTGTGTGTAGATGTGTAATGTATGTATGTATGTGCGTGTGTAATGTATGTGTGTGAGTGTATAATGAATGTGTGTAATGTATGTTGTTTATAGGGTTATAAGATGGTTATTTATAGGGATCTCTCTGTTCCAGCTACTGTAGGGGAAAGGTGTTATGTGTGTGTGTGTGTGTGTGTGTGTGTGTGTGTGTGTGTGTGTGTGTGTGTGTGTGTGTGTGTTTGTGGGAGTGCATATGTGTGTATGCGTGTGTGTTTTGTTGATTAGATCATCAGGTACTGAAGAACTACTGTGGACATCTGTCTCATCTAGCCAGACTCATGTTTCACGAATTATTTCATCCCAGGTTATAAATGAGTGAGTTGAGACCATGAGAGGTTAGAGAGCATGTGTCTGCTCTCACAGCCAGGAAAACGGCAGACATTCTGGCTTCTGAGTCTTCCACCTATGCCACACTCCTCCCCACAAATAGTGGATGGGCTCTGGAGCTGTTCTTGGCCTGAGCGTGTGATCCAGTTAGAAAACAGGGGCACACAAGGAAAGGTGAAGACTTGGACGGCTAGATTTGCTATCATCTGGGGTGGGCATGAGGCAGCTCCCTCCCTTCTCAGTTGGGCTTGTCCTGTGCTCAGAGGATGGGAAATTATTTCTTCTAGCTAGGTGGTGGGAGCTCAAGGTATGCATACCATGTTTGCTTCTCTGTTGAAGGTGAGCCCTTATTCTGCCTACCTGCATGATGCCCTCTTACTCTACGCTCAGACTGTGGAGGAAATGATGAAGACCGAGAAGGACTTCCGGGATGGGCGGCATCTGATTAGCATCCTGAGAGCTGGTCAGGTCACGCTGCAGGGTGAGGTGGTCTTTAAGCTCAGGTTTCTTAGCCACATCCCTGTGGGCTTGGAGATGCTGGGCACGTGTTATAGTTTTCCTCAAAGGCCTGCCTCATTCTGTTACAGAATATTTATGATATCAACAAGATTCCAGGCTTCCATAGAGCATATGGGCTTAGAGCTTCCTAACTGCTCTGGATTTCCTGGACCAGGGGATGAGGAGGCCCCTGAATCTCATCTTTGTCCCCTTGGGAACTCTATCTCTCTCACACACAGTTTCTAATAATGCTCCCCCCCCACACACACACAAAGGGACTTGTCTTTAGTATGTGTCTGAACAGTAAGGAAGGCAGTATATATAATATCTCAGGAAGAAAAGGGCACCAGGCATTGTAGCCCTGGGTTGTGGGCCAACTCTGCTTCCCTTGGCTCTGGAAGGCAGACCTAAGACCCTGTGCCTCTAGAGCACATGTGATAAGACTGAGTTACTCCTTTTCTGGGTGTGTGGGGTCACCAAGATCACAGAGCCAGGCACATAGTAGCTACTTCATACATGACAATACTGTGTTCTGTCCTCAGTGGAACCTAATGCCAGGACATGGCTTCTGGTTTGGGGTGTAGAGCAGGTGTTCTTCCCTTTTCTGAAGTCTCTCCTTGATAACCAGAGTTTAGCATGTACCAAGCTAGGACAGCAAACCTGCTGAAACTGAGCACCCTGCCAAAGCTTCAGCACCCACCAGAGTCAGAAGGAAGGGCCCACACCTTTGTAAACCTGTGTCTCAGGGATGCTTAGAGGTGAGTAGCCATCATGGCAGGGACCAGAGAGGCAGCTGTCTATCCTTCATCCCCAACCAGCTGCGGCCCTGTGATCATTCAGCTTCCAGGCCATTTTCTGATTTCATGGGAGGCAGTTTTGTGTGAAATGCATGCAAGCTGGCGTCATTTTGAGCATTTGGTTTTCTTCTTGACACCAGATGAGCCTCAAATTTAGAGCTAAAGAGATCTCCCTGCCTTCCCAGTGTGATTCCCACTTCTGAGCCCTCTTCTGTCCTGTCTGTCGGTGTTCATGTTGACCCTAGTTCAGGTTCTGTGAAATGGCAAAGTCTTGCATCCATGTTTGATGGGCTGGGCTGCCATTTTCAGCCATGAGGGCCATTTTATCCTCACCTGGTATAATTTCTCTTTCCAGGAATCACCGGTCCTGTGCTTCTGGACTCTCAGGGGAAAAGGCATATGGATTACTCCGTCTATGCTCTACAGGAATCTGGAAACAGATCCCTCTTTCTTCCTTTTCTTCATTATGACAGTTTTCAGAAAGTAATCAGGTACAGCTGGTCACTTCTGTAAGATGAGTCATGCTGTGGGGGGGGGGACCAGAAGCTCGGGATTCAGTTCTATAATATCCCGCTAATCAGTCTATTCACTCAGGTATGCCCAACCTGTGGCCTGTGGGCTGCACGTATTTCAGGATAGTTATAAATGCAGCCTAACATAATATTGCAAACTCATGTGAAACCCGAGACACTTTATATATATATATATATATGTTCACACAAACACACACAAAATCAGTTCTTCAGCATGACCTTTGTTGATGACAACATCGTGTAACAATGTCAGAGCTTTCTGAACTCATAAAGATCAACTCTGGGGCCTTATGGTAGCTTTGCCCAGATTGTGGATATGGCTCTTTTCAGGATCCCTGGGGGTGGGGTGGGTGTGTGTGCTCAGGAGCACAGCACCCCAGCTATACCTCTGTAGGGGCTTTGCCTCCTTTGATGCCCCAGCTGGATCCCATCCCCAGTGGTGTCCAGAAGAAGCCCTGAGTCCCTGAGGCGGTGAACCACAGAGTCACTTGTAGGCCTAAATGCACATTCAGCAAAAACACTTACCTATAAAGTGTGACTCCCAGAAGCTTATGTGGGCATCAGGACCTTGTGCTTTTCTGAGTTCCCACTACTAGGAATTCCTACAAAAGTCTTTGGTTTTGTTTTTCCAGCTAACAAACTAATGAGGAAGCGGGAAAAAAAAGCTAGTGTTTAATTCAGTGTCTACCTGCTCCACTTCAACTATTACTAATTCAGATTCCTTGGGAGACATGTTTCCCTCCCGTATTCTTTGGGAAAAGGAAGTCCCAGAATGGGCTGACATAAAGGACAAAATAACTATAAAAACCAGGTCCTGAGTACCATACTACAGTAGGAAGGGGTGCGGTCCATGTGGCATTTGTCCTGTGACCCATCAAGATGCTTGTTATGCATTAGGATCTGTCTGACAAACACGGCTGACACTTGTAGCATTGGTACATGATCGTTTAAGTCAAAAGAGACATGTTTTAAGTTCCAAGACCGTGGAAGCTATTCTACCTAGAAAATAAAGAAGACATTGCCTTCTCTACGTTGTATGGTGGTAATGTAGATCTGAAGTCTGAAGAGTCTAAGGGGGTTAGAAAAACACTTATCAAGTCACCAGAGGTTTGGGTTAAGGGACTGAGGCCTGCTTCCTGGTTTTGTTTGTTTGTTTGTTTATATTTATTCATCTCTCTGTGTGTATTCATGCATGTATGCACGGGGTGGGGCATGTGTATGCCGGCCTTCTATCATTGGGGAGTTGGTTCTGTCCTTCCATCATGTGAGTTCCAGGGATCTAACTGGGTCACTGGGCTTCAGAGCAAGGGTCTTTACCATGGAAACATCTCTCCAGTCCCTGGGTTGTGTGTTTGTTTTTTATGTATGTCGTGTGTTATACATGGGGTGAAGACAGATGAAAGAAATGCACTCAATGCTGACCTTTGTCTTCTCTGCTCTAAAGACCCTGGAGGAATGACTCGAACGTCTCTTGGCCCCATGGCTCCCTTCCTGAATATAAACCCGGCTGTGGATTTCAAAATGACCTTTGCAAAACGAAGCCTCCTACTGTAGCAGGCAAGCATGGCAGCTCAGAGAAAGTAGTGGAGTGGGTTTCACAGCAGCACTCTTTGGGGCAGAAGACTTTTCTGTGTGAGATTGTCCTGGGCTTTGTGGATGGTGAACAGTAGCAATCCTCCAGTCAGAACTGAAAGTGTTTTCTGGCACCATCAATATCTCCCAGGGGCACCATTGCCTGCCTTCCCTGTTAAAAGCCATTACTATAAGGAACCTTGACTCCTGAGATTCGAGTCCTAGAACTTCCTTTTGGGAGGCGGAAGTATTCTGGGCAGGAGGTGTCTGAAAGGTTAGGAGCCTGGTTTTTTGAATTAGATGGATCATGCCTGGAGAACAACCCAGGAGAGAGTGTATAGGAAGTGTTCAACAAAAGTGTTAGATATCATTGCTATGTTCTTACTACAGAAGTCTCTATTAACAAAGGGATGGCTAGAGTTGCCACAGTAGCTAGGGTGGGGTGAGGAGCTGGCAGAGTAGGATCCCAGCACAGCCAAGTCGGAATGGCTTCTGCTTGTTACAACCTATGCCATATCTGGACAGCCTTTGAGACACCTGCTTGGTGGGACATGCTCACCTCCGCTCATAGGTGGGCTCAAGTCATGGCCCTCTCTTCCTCCAGGTCTGACAGCGACTGTGACTGCTGTGATCCCCACGATGACATTCCTGGTTCTTGCCTCAGCAGCTGCCATCACAGGTCTGATGTTACGGAGGCTGAGAGGAAAAGTGCAGAGCCATCCTGGAGACACCTGGTGGCAGATTCGTTATGACAGCATCACTCTTCTGCCTCAGCACAAAGTGAGGCTGCACACTTTCCTGGTGACTTGCCAGGGACCTCTCCTAGGAACTTCAATAATAAGAACATAGTAAGGGGCCAAGGCACCAATGAAGTGAGCAATCAGCAGTCTCAAGACCTGAGTTTAGTTTCTAGGCTACATTTATCTGAGAATGCTGCCCTGAATCGCCGAAAGTCAGTGACTTTTTTAACCATTGAATTGTTTGTTTATATCATACTGTATACAATGTATCTTCGTTGTATCTATACCTCCATTTCTTCCCTCTTTCTCTGTTCCCCCAAATATCTTCTGTTTCCCACCTTCATGTCCCCTTCCCAACAATGTCTATATGCGTAAATGTGTGTGGGGTCATCCAGTGGGACAGGAGGAACTATCAGCGTTACCCACTCCACAGCAGCAGTGACTTTCTCTTTCTCCCTCAGCAGCCCAATCCCCCAAGAGCAACTCCCGGCTTTATGTTGGACTTTGTAACTGGTTTGCTCTTGTGTAGGTCTTGGGCAGTTAACCACAGTATTCGTGAGTTCTCGTCCAGAATTCAGCCTTGCATTCATTTATCTCTTACATGATTTCAGCCAGCCCACCACGATGTTCCCTGAGCCTTGGGGGTGGAAGTTGATGTGTGTGTGTGTGTGTGTGTGTGTGTGTGTGTGTGTGTGTGTGTGTTCCATTTGTGGCTGAAACTCAGCTTTTGACTATTTAGAAATAACTGTCACTCCTCTAAAGCTCTCCTCAACTCTGTGGGGGTGTTCAAACATTAAAGACAGTCCCCAGGGGCATCCAGTCCTATTCACAACAGCATTAACCCTTTAATCTACTGGGTGACACATAGTTAATTTGCATAACAATTGCAACAATCTCTACCATCCAGTGTAGACCAAGCAGAGGGATGTCTCCTTGGTGAGGTTAAAGTCCTGAAATGGAGAACAACTGGAAGGCTTCTGAGAGGAGATGACAGTAGGAAGAATGAATTGCTAACAGTGACAAGGAGGGAAGTTACATGGGAACATGTCAGGATATGGGGTGCTGAAGACTGGAAGATTGGCTGCTACCAAGTCTGATAGTTACTTTGCAATGTCTCCAGGGGTTTGAGTTTCCTCTTTCCTCTACACACACACACACACACACACACACACACACACACACACACACACACACAGCTTTAATTTAATTTGCTTGTATTTGTGCATTGTTATTCACCTTAAATAGGACTAGGTTCCTATGCTCTGAAGATGCACTCTTTGTTGAAGAGGTGCTGGATATATTAAAAATAGAGGTAGCCTAGTCTCACTCAGGGAAAGGACTCCACCCTCACCTCTACTTAAGTACCCCAGTGAACACACAAATATAGGCAGTCTACCCTACTTAGAGCCTGTACTACCCACGCTGGTGCAGAGGCCTACAGTGAGGCGCACAACAAGCAGATACAGTTTAGATCAGGAAGATCAGGGCTCAAGGCTTGGCTTTCCCAGATATTGACTATGTGACTTTGTAATTCATCTTTGTTATCTACAAAATATACCATCCCCTGGGTACTTGGCCAAGCTGCTGTGTCTTGTTTTCCAGTCATCCCACCGAGGTACACCTGTGTCAAGATGCAACCTTAGTAATGCATCTTCCGTGAAGATTTCTGCAGATTGTGGCTCCGTTGTCAAGAGTCGCCAGGATGAAGAGCTGTTCTATGCTCCTGTGGGGCTTTACCAGGTACTTCTGTGCATGGGTGTTAATGTGGATTTCTGTCCCATTCTCCAATTGAATTTGGTCAGGCAGGCCATTATGAGTACAGGGATAGTCTCCAAGCAAAATCCCAGGTGGCTTTGTGTCTCTTGACTGGTGTTTCTGTAACTTTGAGAGCTGAGACACAGTAAAAAAAAAAAAAATGCAGAAACATTTTTGTACAACTACTACCTGTTATTTAAAAAGTAACTTAAGAAATGTTTCTAAAATGAAGATTCTGGATCAGCAGGTGCAGCCTGAGAGTCTGTGTTTCCAACAAGCTCCCCCATGCCAGTGATTCAGTCAGGGTTAGAACTTCCGGCAGAACCTTCTGTGGCGATGGCAATATCCCAAAAGCTATGGTGGCCGCTAGCTGCAGGTGACAATAGAACAGGAGCTTCTCTAGGGAAACTGAATGTTAAAGGTAATTAATTTAAATTTAAATAGCTAGGGAGTGGTGGAGATGATTCAGTCAGGAAAGTTCTCACTGTGTAAGCCTGGGGACCAAGTTTCAACCCCCAGCACTCAAATAAAACAGCAACAGGGACGGGACAGGGAATGGCAGACTGCTGGAGAGGTAGAGACTGGTATCCAGCCAGTCTAGATGAATTGGTGAGCTTCTGGTTCAGTAAACGACCCTGTCTCAAAAATAAGGTGGAGACCAATAGAAGACATCCAACATTGACCCATGCACAGGTCTACACACACACACACACACACACACACACACACACACACACACACCTTAAATAGTACCACGTGGCTAGTGGCAACCTCAATAGGCTGCACATTCTTACAGCGTGGTTTTTTTTTTTTTTTTTATCCTGGGACTTTAATTGCTTTGTGGGCAATGAGACGTCTACAGCGTAAAAGCTCAGGCATCACCCCTCCCCCACCTTCCTATCCATTCTCAGGGGGCCTTGTATGCCCCAGACACACGCTTAGTCATTCTTTAAAATGTCAACTACCTTTGGGGAAAGTTAAATAGGATCCTGGGAACCGGAGGCAGAAGGGGCCAAACAATCACCACTCTCAAGTGCGGTTTCAGTCTCTGGCTGTGTGTCCCCTGCCCATTCCGCCTTCCCCACCCCAGACAGGGATGTTCTCATCCTTCGGGTTTCAGCATTATTTCTTCCAAGAACCTTTTCCTCAGTCTCACAGGCGTCCCTTCCTCCGTAGAGACCCTGTCTCTATCCCAAAGTCCTCCCAGTTGCTCCCACACTGAAAGTTGCATATGTGAGGTTGCTGATTAGCTCACCTGTGCCTTGCCTTCTCTGTGTGCAGGCCACATATTTCTTCTAACCAGCTCCTACCTCACTGTAACATGTTTTTGTGGTTGGGTAGTGAATGACTCTAAAAGCATTAGACGCAATAGGTAACAAATGTAAGGTATGCCATTGAACAGAAGATTCACATGCCAAGGGTGGCTTTTCCAATACTATGCCTTTTGACTGATCCTTCCCCAAACCATGCAAATCTGTGGTGGTGTCCCTTGACATTTTGCAGGGAAAGAAGTGGAGTCTGGGAGAAGATAAATTGAACTGTCACAATGGGCTTGGACTGGGCACCCGACTCCAGACTTGGGACTTGAACCCACTGTTTTCTTAAATGATAATTAGACAGAGAAGAGAGCATTTGATCTTGGAGTTAGATATTCAGATTCTGCCTGCACCACTACACATGTGCCACCGTGGACAAGCTACCCCACCTCAGCAATCCTATCCAGAACTGGGCTAGCCACAACTGCCTTGCAGGGCTGAGATGATGGTTGGAGGAGACCTTACACCTGAACCGCTAGAGTCCTGGGCCTACCACAATGTCACCACATGGGTTGATTGCTCAGTGGGAGCAGAATGCTGTCCCCATAGGTGGCTTTCTTATCAGTTCTCCTACTTGACCTTTCTCACCTTCTATGAGTGGTGATGTTTCTGGATCATCCTGAGTTAAGAACATTCTACCTTGAGGTTGGAGAGAAGGTGCAGTGCCTAAGAGCACTGGTTGCTCTTCCAGAGGACCTAGGTTCAATTTCTAGCACACCCATGTCAGCTCACAGCCAACTGTAACTCTCACCCCAGGGGAATCTGCTGTCCTCTTCTGTTTTTAGCCACTGCACACACATGGTGCACAGACAAGCAAACTCCCCATGCATTTGAAATACTACAAAGGAAAGAAAGAACTTTCTACTTTGTCTCTGATTTCAGGGAAATCAGGTATCCCTCTGCTATATTGGTGACGAAGCAGACGCTCGGGTTAAGAAGCCAACTGTGCTGCAGGAAGTCTGGCTGGTAAGGGTCCTCTCTGCCCTGCTGGCTCTCTGTTCCCATTGGGAGAAGTGGCCTCCATCCCAAAGGTTCAATGGTGTTTTTCCAGCTGGGCCCACTACCCTTTCTCTGCTCCAGAGGCTTCAGACTCAGACTCTTGGCCTTACACACCTTTTATGAGTGGTGATGTTTCTGGATCACCCTGAGTTAAGATCATTCTACTTTGGTCTTGGAGAGAAGGTTTGGTGGCTAAGAGCACTGGTTGCTCTCCCAGAGGACCTAGGTTCTGTCTTTCACCTACCTGTCCCCTTAACTTTACCTGGTCTTAATTCTGGCCCTTCATCCTCTGTCTGTGATGGCTGCCCATTTCCTTTTGAACTTGGATCTTGGGGAGGGTATGATGCTTTGTTTTGTGTCAATGATCCAGGGTCACATACCAGCATCAACAGCCACAACTAGGGAAGTGATGCAGGATCTGCCTGTGATGAGGTTTAGTGACGACCCATGGTTTACATTAGACTTTGATAGCCCCCTGGTTTGCTCTCCGGATTCCCCAGGTTTTCTAGCTGGGCCATTTATCAGTTCATCCCTACAGCAGGCTACGTCACCATCCAGGCATCTGTTCCTTTGCTTGTGCAATGGGAGGAGTTCTTTTTTTTTTTTTTTTAAAATAGTACCGTAGGAATTAGCTCAAAGTGGGCAAAGCACACAGTGGTTCCCTATGTGAAGGCATACGTCATGACACGCCACCGTTGTCGTTTCCAGATGTGTGAGCTAAAACATGAAAACATCGTCCCCTTTTTTGGCATTTGCACAGAACCACCTAACATCTGCATCGTTACACAGTATTGCAAAAGAGGAAGTCTCAAGGTAAGCAGAAATATTAAATCTGAGCTTGTGACTCATTAGACCGTGCTTGGAAAACCGTATCCAGCTTTCTCCCGTTCATCCATGCACAGTTCCTTTCTCTCTCACAGAGAGACCTGAATTACCTTGGGCTGCTGAATTATCCGGGATCAAGGTAGAGTGAGCTGCCAAGGGTTGGTTTCCTCTGTTCTGGGTGGAAACAATATGAACTTGATTTCTTCTAAATGTAACCTCTCCTCTTGACCATTAGCCTTATGTCAGACAAAAGAGTGCTCGTAGAATTCAGAATAGTTTCCTTTCCCCACGCAGAGCCAGACGGTGCTGTCTTCTGTGAAGATTTCCGCTTCTGTACCACATCTCCACCTCACATTAGTTCCAGCCTCCCCCCCCCCCAAAAAAAAAACCCCAAAAAACCAGGTAGGAAGCTCACTGTCTGCCAGCTCAAGTCCGGGGTGATGTTTGGAATTACTGTGTTTTCTAGGATGTTTTGAAGAACTCTGATCATGAGATGGATTGGCTATTCAAGCTCTCCTTTGCGTATGACATAGTCAATGTGAGTATAACGCAGACTTAAAGAGTACAGAGCTGAGTATTTTTGAGTTGTCCTCCATGTTGGTTAATCTTTTTTTTTTTTTTTTTTTTGGCTCTCTTGAAGTCTCTTTAGGTACAGTGACCCCAGGTTTAAATTTGATCACTTCAATTCAATGAGATGTTCCCTGGTTTTCTCATTTTCTCATCACTGTAAACATGGAGTAAGAGAAGTGCTTTTCACTAAAGACGGAATGAATGCTGGGCTTGTCCAATTAGGAAAGGACAGGGCATTTAGACTTTGTGGAAAACTTCTTATCCCAGAGTGAATTCAATTACCTGACCACGAGTCAGGGATATGCCCTTCTCTCTAGCCCTCGAGTCCTTCCTCAGAGACTGGGGATCAAAACCGGGAAGCTAAAAAGGGGGGCTGGGGATATGAGAGGATGTGAAAGCAAGACCAGTGTTTTTGTTTTTGGCATAGGAGGTTGTGATGGCTGTAACTAAGAGGAGAATGATAATAATCACTGTAACAGAACACACATTACACACACACACACACACACACACACAGAGAGACACACATATGATATGAGATGCCATTATGCAAAAGGCATTTACCAGTATTTTGTTTTACTGACTTACTTAATTCTTTTCTTTTCTTTTTTTTTTTCTTTTTTTCTTTTTGGTTTTTTTTCGAGACAGAGTTTCTCTGTGTAGCCCTGGCTGTCCTGGAACTCACTCTGTAGACCAGGCTGGCCTTGAACTCAGAAATCCGCCTGCCTCTGCCTCCCGAGTGCTAGGATTAAAGGCGTGTGCCACCACTGCCCGGCTAATTCTTACAACAGAATATGAGGCACACACGTTACTCTTGCTTTGCAGATGGGATACAGGGCACTCATATAACTTGCCTCAAGTCTCATAGCTACTGAATGGTGTCAATAGGGCTCAAATCTAGGCATTCCCCCACCACACTATGTAGCATGAAGAACTAGAGATTTCCTTTATGCTTCCTTCATAAGAGGGAAGAGCAGTTTTCTATACAGGTGTCCATCAGGGTATGGCAGGGAACATTCAGAGGAGGGTGGTGAGAGGGCCAGTCCTTCCATGGAGGCAGGAGTATGCAGAGAGTGGGTGGCTAGATACAAAAGCCCAAGATGACTCCTGTAGGTGCACAGATGGTGGTGAGGGGTGGGGAAGGCAGGTATGTAGATGGGGAGATGAGCTATGGAGGGTGCCACATCTAATAAATATGATCTAGCAACTTGAGGCTGATCTCCTCAAGCAGGATTAGCGAGCAGCTGTCCTTTGTTTGCTGTGTGGACTTTTGCCATTTAAAAGGAGCAAGAAAAGCACCTAGAAGTAGATCCTAGAGAGGAAGGTACTTCAACTAACCGGTGGTAGAAGCTGCCTGCTTGTGCAACCACCAGCCAGCATTGCACCCACCAATAAACAAAGCCCTTATAGGAGTCCCTGCTGGATGCTGGGCGGGCCACAAGCATGAAGCCTAAACCCTGTCTAGAGGTTGTGGTACTGACTCGCTGAGTGGCCTTGTTAGCCTATGACTCTGCATGTCCATGCGAGCGCACAGGATGTTGGCTTCAAAATCTTTCTTTCTCTAAGGTTTTACTGCCCTTTGCTCCCACGGCACCAGCTTGGTCTGGTGAGACTCTGACTTCCCAGGCGCCAGTAACAAGCTGGCATCTTGTTACCAAGCAAGGTAGACAAACACAGTTGTCTCCATGATCATGTCTCCAAGGGCAACTCCGGAAAGCCAATGTTATTATTGCTGCAGACCTTTAATGACCATCTGTCAAAAGTTTATTTTACTCTGGCACTTCTTGAAGACAGACAAGGACAGTTAAGACTATACATGCCAATCATTAAAACAAGCCTTTTTCTGATGTGTATTTTACCAGCACTTATATCAGGCATCAGAGTTAGAGAGACTCCAAATAACCTACAGACAGAGTTAGGGGCTGAGTATTTACTTCGGATTTGATTGGAGTCTGGGTGTAGAAGGCACAGAGGAATGAGGGTCATTTTCCTGTCCCCTGGGAGCCCAAAGCAATGGGATGAGTCTTTATTTCTAACTAAAACAAGCCTTGATGAAGTCTGAGTAAGGGACAGTTTGTCATAGAGATTGGTGTAGAGGTTGAAGTCCCAACTCTGTTACATACTGATCACATGACCGTCACCACCCTGAGGCTCAGAAATAAAGCTCATATCAGAACCCATCTCCAAAAGTTGATCTGAGAGCTAAAGTACATAAAACGCTTAGTACTGTGGCTACCTTGTAACAGATACGGAACCAATGTTAATTTCTTAGTACTAAACATAATTATTAGTACTCTCATTAATAACCCTAGTTGGCTATTAAAAGCTACACTCTTACTGGTATCTCTCAAGAATTCTACGGAATAATTCTACACTATCTGAATATGGCTCCACAAGGCACATGTGTTAATAACGAACACTGGAAATGGAGCTGGTCCAACTTGAGCTATGTCTCAAGTATGAAAGAAATCCACATTTGGTTTGAGGGCTTAGTGAAAAAAAAAAATGGCTGTATTTTGAAATAAGATCTTTAAATGCACCAAATCAAATTCACAGTATTATTAAAATTATTCTTACTTGTTTAGCTTTTCTTAAGATGGCTGCTGAAAAAAATTAAAAACATCCATGTGACTTGCATTGTGTTTTGATCCGATGCTGATTAGTATTTACTCCATTTTCAAGAGGGAATTAAACTGAGGCCTAGTCAGGATCTGGCCCGACTGGTAAGTATCAGATTGGGAGTTGTGGCTAGTTGTCTTTAAAGCCTGTGGTTTTCCTCATGCTTCCGGCTAAGGACCAGAGAACACAAACAGAAGAGAGCCAGGTGTAAGAGCCTTGGGGGGCCTTCCAGAACTTTCCAGTAGAGCAAGTAGTACAGGTCACGGTCAGGTGGTAGAGCAGCCTAAGTGTATGATGCCTGACCCGTGAGTCATGAACACACTCAGAGTTCTGTTTGTTCTCTGACAGTAGCACTATCATACTGCCTCATTAGGACGGAAAATAAAAAACACAGGCATGCATGCCATCCCATGGAGACAACAGTGTTCCCAGAACTGCAGCCCTCCCTACGCATGCTCATTTCACACCTGTAATGCGCTCCACTAAAATCCCAGCTCTTAAATGCTGTTTCCTTACTGTGAGATAAGACTGGACAAGTCTCCTGCCTGAGGTAGGACCAACGAAGCCAAGAGAAAAACCTTGTGTGTCTCCGTGATGTAACACACCGACATGTCTGCAAGGCCAGGGAAAGCTGGGGATCGGGGATCAGGTCTCACCAGACTGTACACTTTGACCTTAGCCTGCTAGTGTGAATTGGGGTTCAGTTTTACCATCTCCTGTGGTGCTGTGGGGATAAAGAAACTCCATCTACTGATTTATGGGTGGGGTTAGTGATAGCTCCACTCTCCTGGCCATTTACTTATTGCTATCTGCATCGGCCACATCTCCAACGCAATATTGGCCCTAGGATTCTAGGGGCAGCAAGCTTGCTGTTATCTAAGAGGATTAAGATTCAGGATCCTAAACCTTTAAGAATGGTCTCCTCAGATCCTTTTTGCTGTGTCATCAGTGCCTCCGGAGCAAGCCTGCCTGACACCCCTCTCCTTCCCAGCAGTTTCTGAGGCTAGTGGAATCTAGTTCGCTCTTGTGCAATGGTGTTGGAGGAGTGTGGTCCCCACTTTCCTCTCCCTTTAACCACCCAGAGCATGGGAACAGAGCAGTTCTTGAGAAGTGAGCAGGCTTTGAAGCCCATGAAGCCTGGGGGGGGTGGGGGGGTGGGGGTGTCTATCCCAGCTCTGTGCGCCACCTACTTGTGAACACTGAAACTGCAAAGACTGAGAAGAGTAACAGGTCTTAGAAAAGGTTAAATATGAGGCTGTGAAGGGCATGTGCGCATGAATGTTTACTGCTGTTTACTTGTTCACAAATTAATACCACGCACAGACGCCATCATACATGTGAAGCGCGCGTGCACACGAATGTTTACGGCAGTCTATTTGTTCACAAATAAATACCACATATAAATACCACAAATAACTACTCCACGGCCGCCACCATCTGTCTGTTTGTCATGGCTTCCTTGCCCAGCAGAGGGAGCTGGAGCTGGTCAAGGCCACGAGTTGGAATCCGACCTCAGAGCTCCCAGCCTACCTCCATCACGGCCACCTGGCTGCCTGGCGCGCTGATTTCTCTCCCTCTCTTTGCTCAACACTGAGAGGAGGCTAGCCCCCTCCTCTCTAGGATCATTCAGGAAGGTCCCTTGAGTTAGGGGTAGTAAGGGGCTTTTATTGCACCTGACAGTTATCCTTGAAAGGGACACTGTTGTTTGTAATTCACAGGTTGACACCGGTTTCCAGAGGCAGGTGGGAGGGGCCCACAATACCCAGGCTGCCTGCCACAGGTTAACTTGCTCAGTGTTGATCTTGCACCTAGACAGACTGCGCTTGGTGCTTTTCTGCCCACAATTCCAAAAATGAAGATACCCAGAATTTTGATAGCAGTACAAAAAAAACCAAACCAAATCAAACCAAACCAAACCAAAACAACAACCACAACCACAACAACAAAAAAACCCCAAAACCAAGAGCTGGGAAATGCTGAGTCCATGTTATTTTAAAACAAGGAAGGGCATTTGGGCCTTTCCTTTGACCTTCCTCTTACAACTCCATGTCTGCCATGGAAAATTACAAATGCCAAGATCCCTTCTTCCAACTATGTCTCCGGTATGATAGCTTTTTAAAAAAGTTATTCCTTCCTCCCACCTACCTTCCTAAAATAAACATTCTGTCTCAGTCTCTGACGCCCCATTAGCCCCTCCCACCCATGGGAAGGCCCCAGTGCTCTGGAAAAACCCCTCTTCCTTCCCTTGGCTGGCTGTGTGTTTTCCTGCCTTTTTATAGCGTTAATAAACATCTTCCACGGTAAGCACTGACTCCCCCATTCTGAGCACGCTTCTTTCTGGGCTCTAAATAAACAAGCTCGGCTGGAGGCATATGTATGGGCTCTGCTGCTCATGCAGGCTCTTAGGTCAGAGACCCAAGCATTGCGTGTTTGTTTTGTAACTAGTAACTTTCCCTCTGCCTAGTGGTAGAGCTGAGATTTGAACTCAGGTTCCTGATGATGAGGACATTCTAAATTAGAGCTTTGCTTGTCTTCTTGGGTTTTTTTTTTTTTTTTTTTTTTTTTTTTTCTTTTTTGAGTAGTCATAAGTAGTTTTCTCCTGTTTCTGCCTAAGTCAGCTTCACAGACAAGGAGCTGGAGGCTTTTCTAGAACAAGTGCAGGCATGGTGTGTCTGTGCACTGCTTTGATCAGCATCCTCCGACTCGGTTTCATCTGCTCCTCATTACTCTTGTAGGGCTTCCAGCAGCATCCTCCGGCTCCCTTTCACCCGCTCCTCATTACTCTTGCAGGGCATACTGTTTCTCCATGGGAGCCCACTGAGGTCTCACGGCAACCTGAAACCTTCCAACTGCCTGGTCGATAGTCACATGCAGCTGAAGCTCTCGGGATTTGGGTTATGGGAGCTCAAGCACAGCAGCACCTGTAGGATCTACAACCAGGAGACCACAGACCATTCAGGTAGCCATTGGTGGAGCTAGGATCCACTTGCTGTGGGCTAAATAGTCAAAGGCTTGCTTGTCTATCTTTGCTTCATGATGCTAACTTGCGCGGGTAGTTTTTCCTTCCCACCATAGAGGGTGAGGGAATAAATCACTGTGGAGTGGAATGGATCTGTGGTATAAGGCAGTGGTTCTAACCCCTTTGGCAAACCTCCATCTTCAAAAATGTTTGCATTATTGACTTGTAACAGTAGCAAAATTACAGTTACAAAATAGCCATGAAAGTAATTTTCCAGTTGGGGCCACTACAACATGAGGGACTGTGGTAGTAGACTGGTTCTCATTTAATCGGACCACTAAAGCCACGATTGCTCTTCTCTTTTGTTCTCTATGCCCCTTCCTGTTTTCATTCCGCATTCTTAGTATAGATGATGAGATCTGCCAGGCTATCCTACTTAGGGCCGACATTGCTCTGATGAAACACCATGAACAAAAGCAACTTGGGGACGAAAGGGTAATTTGGTTTACACTTCCGTATCACTGTTCATTATCAAAGGAAATCAGGACAGGAACTCAAATGGGGCAAGAACCTGGAGGCAGAAGCTGATGCTGGAGCCATGGAGGAGTGCTGCTTACTGGCTTGCTCCCCATGGCTTGCTCAGCCTGCTTTCTTATAGAACTCAGGACCACAAGCCCAGGGGTGACCCCATCCACAATGGGATGTGCCCTCCATCATTAATAGCTGTTAATTAAGAAAATGCTCTATAGCCACATCTTATGGAGGCATTTTCTCTATTGAGTTGTCCTCCTTTCCGATAACGCTAACCTGGGTCAAGCTGATATAAAACTAGCCGGCACACAGTCTTTTTAAAGCCAGCTGAGAACAGGAGTGTGCTGTCTCCCGGGTCAGACCTTAATTTATTTTTACATGACCCTTTTTCACTCAAATATATATATATATATATATATATATATATATATATATATATATATATATCACATACATACATACATATATATCACATACACACATATATTCTACTCTAGGTGTATAATTATGCACAGTGGGCAAACAAATGAAACATTTACTGGTTTAAAAACATATAGAAATGTATTTTAACCAATTATTAGATTTACATGTAAGTTTATCATTTAATAAATAGAAACAGCTATTGTGCTATGGTACTGGGTAAGCTACAAACTTGTTTGAGAGCATCCTCCTTGGTTATTTTCTCCATGGTCCTTCTTATGGGCATTGCATGCTTTCTCAGGCAGACTCTCACAGGGCCGATCTCTCAGGATGCTTGTTCTGCCCTCATGAACTTCCCCCAGTGTGAATGAAAGAGGTTAGAGGTAACTTTGTTTCAAAGTGGTATCCCATTGTCTTGCAGAGCTCTACTGGACAGCCCCAGAGCTGTTGCGGCTTCAGGAGCTGCCCTGGTCTGGCACCCCACAGGGAGACATTTACAGCTTTGCCATTCTCACGAGGGACTTGATCCACCAACAGGCCCATGGGCCCTTTGAAGACCTTGAGGCAACTCCAGAGGGTAAAGCGGGAGTATGCTGCTCATGACTAAGGGGCTTGTGTGTGGGGAGGGGGTGGAGGGAGGTGGTGGGAAGAAAATAAGAGATTATAAGGGTGGCAACACACAAACATGCACAGGCATGTGCGCGCGCGTGCGCGCACACACACACACACACACACACACACACACACACACACACACACACACACGATAGGTTTTTAGACTATCATCCTCTGATGAAGAATGAAGCTTCTGTGAATGTAGGCGGTTTCTTTTAAATCAGACTCCAGTGTCTTAGTTAGGGTTTTCTTTGCTGAGAAGACACACAATGACCAAGGTAACTCTTACAAGGGACAACATTTAATTGGGGTTGTCCTCAGGTTCAGAGGTTCAGTCCATTATCATCAAGGCAGGAAGCATGGCAGGGTCCAGGCAAACGTGGTGCTGGAGGAGGAGCTGAGAGTTCTACATCTTGTTCTGAAGACAAACTGGAGAAGACTGGCTTCCAGGGAGCTAGGAGGAGGGTCTCAAAGCCCACTTCCTCAGTGACACACTTCCTCCAACAAGGCCACACCTCCTCCAACAAGGCCACACCCTTCCAACAAGGCCACACTTCCTCCAACAAGGCCGCACCTCCTCCAACAAGGCCACACCTCCTCCAACAGGGCCACACCTCCTAATAGTGCCAGTCCCTTGGCCACGCATGTTTAAACCACCACACTCCAGTTTCTACATTGAAACAGGAATTTCCATTTACAGTGTCTATATTTTAATGCCTAAAATATATTCTGAAACAATTCCTTAAAAGCGTACATGAAGCAGCTGTGTTTTACACCCCCAAATGAAAGCTATTTAAAGTAAATACTTTTGAGCTAAATGAAACTCAAGATCTAGCAGCCAGGCACTCTTGAATTTGGAACCAAGCCAATGCACCCCCTCAGCCCCCCTTCCAGCTGAGTCCAGGTAACTTCTACCTTCAGTTCCGGAGCCCGACTCCTGTTTGCGCTTGGCCACTACATTCTGAGACAGTCAATGTGCCTCTCACTGTAACAACTGCCGGCTGGTCACATGGGCCTATGTCTCCACAATAGTGTAGCTAGGAAGAATAGCGTGTGTACTTGGATTATAGACAAATAAACTTCTGTTTGTTTCTCATGCTTTCCTACAAATAAACCCAGGTCCCTGTGCATAGCAGCAATGGTTCTCAATCTCTAGTGGGTGCTGAAGTCACCTAGAAACTTGCTAAAATACAGAGTCGCTGCTCTCCCCTACTCTAGCTCAGGAAACTCACTAAAGTACTGTTTCAAGCCCCTCTCCAAACCGGTTCTCCTGGAAATATGGGAACAGGCAGGCCCAGAAGTATTTACTCAAGCTCCCCCACCCCAGGCCAGTGTCCTGCCTACTTGCCAAAGAGAAAGAATAAGGGCTTCAAAGAAGCTAATACACTGTGGAAATGATTGGGTGGGGACATCAGGTGCATGTGGCTAACTAACAGATCCACATCCCAGAGGTGCTCTCAGGGTTCACTATCATCTGAAGGACTAGTGAGGAAGTCCTTAGAGCTAAAGCCAGGGCAGCAGAAAGCGGCGCCATCTTCCATCTCTGCTTCTGAGGCCGTTACCATCCATCCTCGATGCTTGAGTTTTACTTTGGGATGCCAAATACAATTGTTGAAAGGTACGTTTTTAAGGAGTTGCTTCAGAATGGATTTTTGGCATTAAAATGTATACTCAGAGGCAAAGCCCCGGGATTTCAAGAGGGCACCACAAACCCAGCCACGCCTATTACAGTTTCTGTTACATTAGGCCATACTTTTAGATTGCCTTGGTTTCTTCTGTCTCAGCATCTTGCTTGGGTGTCACATTGTATTTCGTGTCTGTCTATGTATCACTAGCATAATCCCTCTGCCCCCCATTTATGACCTTGACATTTTTGAGGAGTACTGATCAGATTTGTTTGACGTGTGTATGGTCTATGTATATACCTGTGTGTTTGCCTGTGTATTTGTGCATATGTGTGTGCGGGTGCACATGCTTATGTATGCTTGTGCGGAAGCCCGTGGTTGCTACCTACAGCTCTCCAACCTATATATCAAGGCAGGGTCTCTCACAGAACCCGGAGCTTGCCTTTATGGCTATCCTGGCTAGGTAGTTTGCTTGGGAAAGCCCCTGTCACTACTTTGAAAGTGCTGGTATTATAGGCTATCACACTCATCAGGCATTTACACAGATTCTGGGGATTTATGGCAAATACTCTACCCAGGGAGCCATCTCCTCAGCCGCTGGTGAGAGTCTGTGTAGATTGCTTCTCATTTGGACCGTCTGACCTTTCCTTTTTCTCATGGCTGTTCTGGGGTTATGTGGGCTGGAGACAAGCTTGTTGATATCAATTGTCATTTTTGTGACACTGCCTGTTCTTAACGATGCAACTGTGAACACAACTGTCCAAGTTGAGGCTGATTTTGGTGATCTGAGAGAGATAGTCCTTGTTGATGTCTCCATTGTAGACTTCTTGATTTTATCCTTCCATATGGAAGGCCATATTAAATCAAGAATTGCTATAGATATTATACAGAATTCCCGGTTAGATTTGTCTACTTGATTACATTTATCTGTGCTATCAGTTGTTAATATCTATTAATATAGACTTATGGAAAATTTCTTCTTAATGTTGTTCAAATGGCTCCATTTCTGGCTGTCCAATTCGAGTTGGTGGCGTGGTCTCTGGACACATAAGTGCTACTGTATTTCATTTCACTTTTGAGTGCTTTTCTACTTTCTGGTGCTGTAGATGCCCTAGACTTGTTTTTGCACACCCCTGCTCAACTGTACCTCCACTCAGTACTACACAGCCCTGCTCAGTACTGCACACCCCCACTCAGTACTACATACCCCTGACTCAGTACTACACACTCCCACTCAGTACTACACAACCCTGCTCAGTACTATACACCCCCACTCAGTACTACATACCCCTTACACAGTACTACACATCCCCTACTCAGTACAAGAAGCAGGTCATTCTCTAAGCAGCCCTGGCTTTTTTCTTTAGGTAGTGATACCTGGACAGTATGTATGCTTTTTCTACTGGAGTATTGTTGTTTCTAGCCCCTCTTTGGTAGGTTGGAATATAGATGTGTATAATAACCCATATAAGACACAAGCATACACCTGCATCTCTATTAAGCTAAGCATGAGTTCATAATAACATGGCCAACTTGATCTCATCACCATCCATAGCTCTCCAATGTAAACATCAAGGCAGCATTTCTCACTGAACCCAGAGCCTCTTAACAGGACCTCCGCAGACGTAACTGCAACATAGTAGCTATGAACGGAAGAATCGAGAGTAGCTCCTTTTATCTGCTTGCCTTATTTCAGGCATTATGGAGTCTCCCCACTTTCTACCGCACTATTTTTTTTTTTTAGCAAAGTCACATACACACAGCACAGCTAGACTCTTTCCTTATGTCCTGAATCCCATTTTCAGCTTCTCTCATATCCTGATTGATATTTTTAAAAGCAATGCATTTATTTCTTAAACATAACTGAACTATAAGCTTCCCTGGGTGTTACCAAACATTCAGTGCCTGTGTGCCTGCCCATCATTGCATGGTCAAACAGAACACTTACCCCCTCCCTCCCCATTCACCTACTCAACCATCTCCAAAACTCTCAGCCACATCCAGATTAGAATTCTGCTTTTCTAGACTTCATTGCCAGCTCACGCACACACACCTTTTCAGGGCTTTCTTTGCTTAGCAGCATGCATTTGTTTATTTATATTCTGCAGCATAGTATTTTTATATCAATATATATATGCACCACTCTCAAAATGGTTCCTTTTTTTAAAGGTGGGAATGGAATTCTTAACAAACATAGAAGGGAAAGGAAACAGGTTTACAAAACTGGACAGACAGGGAGACAGTAGCATTTATTCATTAAAATCACTTTTATAAAGCATGGGTTACATAGATGCATGAAGCACACTTTGGAGAGTTGGGCACTGCATGCCTTTCCATTTGTGAGATCACTCAGAAAGGGTATATTTTTAAAAGCTTCCGATTGGAAACTGATGGGTCGTGTCTACATTTCCACTGGACTCTTTAATTTTCTAGAAGGATCTAGAACGTCTATGCACATCTAGATTGCCCTGGAATTCAAATATATTGTTTATTTTAACTTTGCTTTTAAACTGGAGAGTGCCATCACCATTTAGACAGTTGTGTTTTGAGTGGCAAGGCTATCTAGCTTGTTTATCCAAGCTCCTAATGGGTTTCAGAAATCATCAGCCGCATCAAAGACCCCCGGGCACCAGTTCCACTTCGGCCGTCCTTGTTGGAGGAAAGAGGGGATGAAAGGATTGTAGCCCTGGTGAGGGCGTGTTGGGCTGAATCTCCAGAGGAAAGGCCCACCTTCCCTTCCATCAAGAAGACGTTACAAGAAGCCAGTCCCAGAGGGTAAGTTAAATGTGCAGTAGATTCTTCCTTCTCGTCATGTAGCCATTGAGAATTGGAAAAAACAAACAAACAAACAAACAAACAAACAAAAAAAACATGTCTGTGACCTACTCAACCCTCTCCAAAACTCTCAGCCACACCCAGACTAGAATTTTGCTTTTCTAGACCTTATTAGCAGATCATGCACACACACCCCCTTTCATGCCAGCTCCCGTTACTTAGTAGCGTGTACTCGGTGCTGATTTCTGTTGTTGTAACAGTCTGTATGGCTCTTCTCTCCTCCCTTCTCTTCCGTTCCCTTCCTTTCCTTCCCTGTCCCCCTTCTCTCTCCTCCTTTCCTAGCTCTTACCCATCTTCACCCCTTCTCTCTCTCCCGCTTAATGTCCACCATATGCACAATTCTACATGCTGGCTCAGGTGGAGTGCTAGAGTCTTCAGTCTATTTTGTGAACGTGGAGCAGACATTAGCAATGTCACTGCCCTCTGGGCCCATTCAGACATCTCTTGTCAGTCAAGGCTTTTTCCTAGGCCTTTTTGACACGGCCCTAGTATATTTTTCAAATTCTTATTCTAAGGATCTAATAATTTGGTGTTGGACTATATGATAAAAGCCATTTACCAGTTTTAGATTATCACTCATTTGTTTTCTTATACAGAGCTGAGGTTAAATCCAGAGCCTTATGTGTGCTAGGCGAGGGCGTACCACTAAGCTAACTCCAATCTTATAGCTGGTTATTGACTTTGGGTTATGCTTACCTCTCAAATTTCCTTTTCAATAGCACCTTCCTACATATCTGGCTCATAGTGTCAGCTGAAACTAAAAAAAAGTATTTATTTATGTGTATGTGTATGTGTATGTGTATGTGTGTCAGTAGATGCCAGAAGCTGGTGTCAGATTCCCTGGAACTGGAGTTACAGGCAGTTGTAAGCTGCCTTGTGGGTGCTGGCAACCAAGCAGAAAGCACTATTAACCACCAAGCCATCTCTCTACTCCCATAATAGTATCTTTTTGTTTGTTTGTTTGTTTGAGACACATTCTTACTGCGTAGCTCTGTCTGGCTTGGAACTCCCTAGGATCTCCCTGTGTAGACCAAGCTTGTCCTAAACTCACAGAAACATGCCTGCCTTTACCTCCTCAGTGCTGAGATTAAAGGTGTGCTTCACCACTCCTGGCCTGATGCTATATTTGTAAAACATATTAAATATTTAATTCTAGCTTGAGGAGGCAGAAAGAACCTTGACTTGAAGGTGTCTACTTCTAATTTGTTCATTTAACTTGGCATTGTTAGCATAACAAGCCTGTGTTCTTCTCCGGGTCACAACAGTTTTTTAATTGCTAATTTTTATATTATTTTAATGCACATGAAATATTGGTACTAATGGTATAAAATATGTTTCCAAATATGTATTCTTTGCCAACTAACCTAATGTATCCTGGATTGGTAGATGTGTCCTTGACTTTTTACTCAGACAATATGGTCCCAACATTAAGACAAACATTTCCTATCTGAGTCTTAGTCTTCTCATCTGAAAGGTGAGAAATTTAAATGATTTCCTGGGGGCATTTCTGGAATGCAGTCCTGTGGAATCTAAACATGGTCCATGTTGGACAATCTGAGAAATGACCCATTCTGCAGTCTGCACCTTTTGTCTTGGTTGTGACCATGGCAAGGAGCATGCTGGGAAGTGAAGCCAAGCAATCAAAGTTGAATGTCTGCTGACTGCAAGACTCACCCACAGGCACTTTATACACATTAGCTCCCAGAAGTCCCAGAAAACCACATGCAAGGTACATTTTTCAGATGAGTAAACTGAGGCCCAGAGGAACAAAGGGCACAGCTTCAGTTCAGGGCCGGGGACTCTGCTATCATGGGTAGTCCTTCAGTAGCACACCCTAAGGGCAAGAAACGTCTTTCTGGAAGATGTATTTGGGAGTTGTGCATCCACTGTGGTCCATGGCTCCTGGGAGAGCATGCCAACATTTGTGTTCTTCTAAAGCCAGGTGAGCATCTTGGATAGTATGATGGGCAAGCTGGAAATGTACGCCCATCACCTGGAGGACGTAGTGGAGGAGCGGACCTACCAGCTGCTGGCAGAGAAAAGAAAGGTGGAGAAACTCCTGTCTACCATGTTGCCCAGGTATTCAGGAGCAATGGTGGGCAGGCCAAAAACTCGAGGAAGACTAGTTGCCCTGTCTTAGCAGCTCTAAGTAGGAGAAATACTTCTGTTGCGTGTAATAATTTAAAAAATAATCTATCATTGCTGTCGCTGGCTACTCTCCCTTCGCGGTGATCTCCCCGCCCCATTCTCATAGTTCCTTTGGCGCTGAACCGCTGTTTTCTCAGTCATCCAACCCCTGTGGCTAGCGGTCACAAATCCCCGTAACCTAGTAAAATCAAAACTTTAGAGGCTTGTAATTTATCAGTCAGATTTATATCAGTAAATTCTCAACCCACAAAACGCCCACACAATGAACTCAATTGATATCGATACAAACTGCCCACCTATTTTGGACAAATTGTCCTATATTAGTCCATCCCGTCTACGATATTCATAGCTACATGGGCTCTTCTCTGTCCTGTCTTCTGTTCCGTCTCTAAAACTCTCAGCCCGCTTTCTTTTCCCACTGCCCAATCACAGGCTCTCTAGCCTTATCTTTTGCCTGCCCTCACCTGCGTATCAACAGCAATTCACATTATAACTGGCGATAGCATAGATGGGATTGTTTTCTTTTTTTTTTAATAATTAACGCAACATATTTCCATTGTTCTTTTCCTAAGAGAACATCAA
This sequence comes from Uromys caudimaculatus, assembly GCA_028551405.1. Classification (NCBI taxonomy): domain Eukaryota; kingdom Metazoa; phylum Chordata; class Mammalia; order Rodentia; family Muridae; genus Uromys; species Uromys caudimaculatus. The sequence continues at coordinate 5,800,240 of CM052703.1, forward strand.
GCTTCGTAAAAGGGGGCCAAGCAGGGGGAGAAGTGGGGGAGGGGGGGAGAGATGGAGGGAGGGACTGAGGAAAGGATATATGTATATGTACATGTATATGCATATGTATGTATGTGTATGTATATATGTATGTATGTATGTATGTATGTATGTATGTATGTATGTATGTATGTATGTGCAAAACTTGGCAAGTTGATCCACTTTGTTAACGAAAACACAGGCAAACTTCTGCAATGCACAGAAAACGGAAGGGTGGCTTATGTGGAAAGTGGTGAATGCAGCAACAGGATGTAACCACTAGATGGCAGGCTAGCTTCACGTCTTGCCACTAACACACACCCCTGTATGTGCCTCTGAAACCTTCCCCTAGTTCAGTATGTGCCTGTGGCATCAACTCAAAAAAAAAAAAAAAAAAAAAGCTTCCATTCTGTTTCTTTTTCCACCTGTGCATTCTCTGAACTCCAGATAGAAGCATTTACTTTTCAAATGCTCTTACATTTGCATGTCACCCAAAGAGTGGGAGTGGGGAATATTTATTTATTTTCCTTATTTATTTTGAGATAGGGTCTCAATACGTAACCCTGGCTGTCCTGGAGCTTACTGTGTAAACAAGTTTGTCTTTGAACTCGCAGAGATCCACTTGCCTCTGCCTCCTGAGTGCTGAGATTAATGGTGCATATCTAGAGCATTAGTTCTCAACCTGTGGGCTGTGACCTGTCCCTGATCTCTACCCTGTCCTGCAGGTTATAGCCATCACTTACAAATCTCTGTAGAGAAAATGCCAAGTGAATAAATGCATGTCACAAAGTCCCTCATATGGCAAATTTAATAAGTAAAAACCTAGTCCACCAAAGTCAACGGGCCTGCAGAAGGGTTGACTCTGCCAAGAGCCTTGGAAGCAGAAGCAAGCATGAGGTTAAGATCTACCAACCTTTTCTCTGATTTCAGCTTCGTTGGCGAGCAGCTAATAGCTGGAAAGTCTGTAGAACCAGAACATTTTGAGTCTGTCACCATCTTCTTCTCTGACATCGTGGGATTCACAAAACTGTGCTCTCTCAGCTCCCCCTTGCAAGTGGTGAAGCTCCTCAATGACCTGTACAGCTTGTTTGATCACACGATACAGACCCATGATGTGTATAAGGTGAGCCGGGATTCACTGGGCTGTGATGCACGCAGACTCCTCATCCACTGTCTCCAGGCTGACTGAGGAGAGACCACACACATCTCAGCTCCCCTCAATCCATTGCAGAACCCCAATATTTTGTTTCTGTCCATCTTCTTGGGAAGGGCCTTGATTAGTCGCAAATGTACCTGCTTGTCCAGAGTCATTGAGTGGTGGCTGCAGATGACTCAGTCACTAAGGCGATTGTCTTGCAAGCTGGAAGACTTGAATTTGATCTCCAGAATCCATGTAGAAATAAGCGGGGCTTCGTGGTGCATAATTCTCAGCCCTGTGGAGGCAGAATCAGGTAGATTGCTGGGATTCGATGGCCAACCATTTTCATTGGTGAGTTCCAGGCCAGTGAGAGACTCTGCCTCAAAAACCAAGGTTCACAGTGGCTAAGGAATGGCAACTGAGGTTTCCTCTGGTCTCCATGTACACACTGCATTGCCATGAATATCCTTTCTCCACCCATTAGTTTACTCACAGAAAACATGTTTGAAAGGAGGCATTGGCCAGTACTGAGAGTGTGTCTTTCAGATTCTGGGAAGCTCAAAGCTGCTACCTTTAGGTCCTCTGTGGATCTCATTTTTTGTTGATATGAGCAGGCTAAGGGGGAGATGGCACTTATGACCTGTATGGTGTTACGCAAGGGGGCGTATAGACATGGTCCCCCGGAGTGAGAGGAGCTGGAGGAGTGTAGGGTTGTGGGGTCCCACGTCTGCTCTGCCACAGGGCTTCGCCACTCAGGGAGGCAGGATGCGGGACGTTGAATGCACTTACCCCACGCTGTCACCGGGTGGATGCTGGGCTGTAGGGAAGCCCCAGGACACTGCTCCAGGCGTGGGGAAGCACAGTCTGAGGCTCACAGCCGGAGTTGTCTCTGGGGTCCCCAGACCTGGGACAAGGCCAAGGCTGTCTGGTTCTCAGGCCCTCGGACACCAAGGCACCCCTGGGAGTCACGGAAGAGCTGAGAGTGGAGTGGGGGCCCTCAGGGTGGATCTAGCCCAGGGCTGGGGAAAAAGAGGGGAGCTCTGGCTGGTCCCATGATGGGAGTTCTTGGCGTGTTGGCAGCTGGCTTGGGCTTGGCTTGGTTGTGGCTGGAAGCACAGAGAGGCCTTCTATGGGAGATTAGACAGCGGCTCTATAGGTGAAGGCCTTATCCATGGCTCCCCACAGCAGATCCTGATGAAAAGAGGCAGTCCATGGTTTTAAGACATTTATTGTCATGATGGGAAGTGGATTCATAAAACCATACCTCACTTCTCAGGGTGGGCCTGAGGTTAAATACCTTTGCAGGGAGGAGTGTCTGGGAAGGAAAGCTTAATTGGTTAAGCCCTTCAGGCCTTTAGGTACCTCATTAAAATGGAGATTTGTCTTGAGCCTACTACCTGTGGAGGAACTTGGGGCATTGCCCTTATGTGACTGACGACCACAAATTTATGGGGAGCTGCCTTTAGTGACAGGTGTCTGGTGCCCAGGAACAGGAGAAATGCCTACCGTCCCTTCAAGGTCTCCCGGGTTTCAAACCTTAGCTCAATAGGGAACCAAGCTACCTTTCAAGGTCCCACAGAGGATGACAGCAAAAGTGGTGATGATGTGACTTTGTGTGTGTTGTGATTCTGATGCTGCTCTGTGGGTTGTTAGATCTCTTTTTGGGGGAGGGTCAGACCCTGGTTAGGGGAGTACTATGTGTACTGTGTGCCTCCACATACCTGCTAGGCAGCCTCAACTGTTCCCAACTGTACACAACTTACCCATGACCCCATACCCCTCCCTCTCCCTCTCCCTCTCCCTCTCCTTCTCCATCTCCCTCTCCATCTCCCTTTCCCTCCCCCTTTCCCTATGTCTTGGGACTGACAAGATTTGGATGATAGTGTGGCCGTATCCCTGAGTGACAGACACTCAGTGGGCATCCCCTAATATTCTTCACAAATGACAAGTATTCAAGGGTGAAAGGATGGCACAGTGTGCCTTTAAGAGCTCATCTCCACTCCTGCTCTGCCTAGGACAGTGTCCCTTGGAACTTTTCTCCTAGCTCTCTCCCCCCCAGGGGCACTTGGCATGAGTGGCTATCACATCTGGTTTGTATTTATGAAGGTTGTTCTCAGGAAAGGAAAAGTGGTCTTAGACCAAGTTAGACTTGTTGAGTAATTGACTTTTGTAATTTTTGGGTCAGCCGAAGGTAAGTGTTCCCATGGGCAGTATTCCTACTACCTGACTAATATAGTGCCTATCCATATCATCTTTGAGTTCTACTAGATACAACTGTGTCTGAAAAAGCTTGAAGCCTTGGGCTTCTAGGCACCAGTTACTTTCATTACCACTAAGGACTCTGATTTTATTAAGAGAGCTTGTATAGAAGAACACGGATCAGTGATACAAATGTCTATATGTGTGTGAGTGAATTAATTGAATGGTGTTTAAGTGTTTCTATGCCCTTGTGTGGCATGAAGACATTTTGGGATGTCTAATATGAACTCTGATTGAAGGATCCATGTGATCCTTCAGGATTTACCCAAGTTGTACATGGCTGCTTGCCTAACTGGTTCTGACCTTGGACTAGGGAAATATGGTACCAGGGTTATCAGGCTTCAGAGGTGTAAGCAATGGCTGTGTGGAGCAAGAATGTTTGTGGAGAAACCTAAGCAAGAACAGACATATGGAGAAATGCTAGATTTTCGTGGAGTGGAGATCAGTGAGTGTCAAGCTTTGGAGTATGAGCCCTCAGGAGAGGGACTGATAGCAGGGGTCCTCTTGTCTAACTCCATCTCCTCCTTTGCTTAGTGCCTCCCTCATGGAAACCTAAGAGTGCTGTGTTGTATTGTTTCCAGGTTGAAACCATTGGAGATGCCTATATGGTGGCCAGTGGGCTTCCCATCCGAAATGGAGATCAGCATGTGGATGAGATTGCCACCATGTCCTTGCACTTACTCAGTGTCACCAACCACTTCCAGATTGGCCACATGCCTGAGGAGAGACTCAAGCTCCGGATAGGCCTCCACACAGGTAGACAGAACTGGTGGCTGGTGACAGAGGGTTCACGCCTGACCACAGCTGGCTCTGGGCTTGAGCCCTGTGTCTGAGGCTTTCAGGAACGCAGACATTAAATGGTTATAGGGCCAAGGGACCACAGAATGTACATCTACTCCCAGTCAGCTGAACTGCTTGCTGCAAATAAGGATATTTTAAAGCTGGAATCATACTGGGTGACATTTTCTTCATGCGTTCCTTTTGGTGGTCCTTTGGTATTCTCTCTCTCTCTCTCTCTCTCTCTCTCTCTCTCTCTGGTCAAACTCATGGGCTTATGACTTGTAGATGAGTGAGCCCTACTTGGTTTAGTACCCTTTTATTACCTTTTTAAAAAAAGAATATTGAGGGAGTCTTGTAACATAGCTGGGGTTGGCCTCCAATTTGCGGTCTTCCTGCCTCAGTCTCCCGGTAGGTACAGGCCCATGTCTTGATACCCTGTTTGAGAAAATGCTTCATGGCTTCCTTCTGCATGAAGTCCCTACCCCCAACCCAAATTATGTAGCCATGGTCCTACTTTGCAACCAAAATCAAACCCGTTCTCCAGTCAAAAGTAATTCCTCAAGTTTGTGCTGTTGTGGGCTTTGTATACATCTGCAGTTCATAAGTAATGTGGTTAAGGTTTGACTTGATCTCTACAAAAAATGCATGCGATCCAAAGATGCTTTACAGGCACTTGATGATTCGTAATGTGAAACATTGCTCCAAGGGACACTTAAATACATACTTGTTGAATTAACTTCTTCTATGGACTGGATGGCCTATGTGGAGCCCAGACTTGAGGAAATCAGGCAGTTAGACCTTTCCATTGTTCCCTCCTTAGGTCCTGTGGTGGCCGGTGTGGTGGGAACTACCATGCCCAGGTACTGTCTGTTTGGAGACACTGTGAACATGGCATCCAGGATGGAAAGCAGCAGTTTGCGTGGGTATCATTTGCAGCACACTGCAAGCACGGTATCCCTGTCCCCTAGTCCTCTGTCATTAACCAATTGGTATTTTTAGAAGACTCATTTGCATGTTGTCTCTTGTATTCCATCTGGAAGACAAAATCATTATTCCCAGGAGTCAACCTGAGCACCAGCTGTGTAGCACCAATGTGTGTTTTTCCCCTATGTGCACATAAACACACATGGCTTCTTCCTTCTCTCTCTCTCTCTCTCTCTCTCTCTCGTGTGTATTTTCTCTATAGTTCTCCACCTTATTCTTCATCTTGTTTCCTGTGAGCTCTCAGAATTCACCTGTCTCCACTTCCCAAAACTGAAGTTATAGATATGCACCCATACCCGGTTTTTATGTGGGTGCTGCGGATCAGAACTTGGGTCGTTATGCCTCCATAGGTAGAATTTTATCCATCAAGATTTCCTTCCCGTTCTTAACAGACCTACACATAATGAAAGCATATAAACACAAAACACACATTAGAATTTTTTTTCTATAATGTCAGACAGTAAATATTTTAGGTTTTAGGAGCCATATAGTCTCAGTTGCAACTGCATAATTCTGATGTTGTAGTTCAAAAGTAGTTTTAAATGTAAGTAGTAAATGTAAGACATAGTTCCAATAAAACTTCATTTGCAAACACAAGTAGTGGGCATACTGGCCTGTGAGTAGTAGTGGTCCCATCTCTGACGTAGAGTGTGTATACCTGGCGGTGTAGAGAAAATCTATAAACAGGACTCTAGAAATCATCATATTCTTATGTGTTTTCTAGTAATTTTATTATACCAACTATTGCTTGATAGTTGCCTGTGTGTGTGCGTGTGTGTGTGCGTGTGTGTGTGTGTGTGTGTGTGTGTGTGTGTGTGTGTGTCTGTTTCTGTGGTCTATCTCACCTCCCGAGTGTAAGAATTCTGCTGGATAGACGAAATGTGGAGACGCTAGACTGTATTTACCTTACACCCTGCTGTTGGGAGCTTGGCTTGAGGTAAGCACCTACACACCCCTCAGGGGTTGGAAAAATGCAGCCTAAGATGTGGGAGGCTGAATCTGCGGTTCCCTGACTCCCAGGCATCCAGGTGCTGCTGGAAACCATGCAGGGGAGTTGGGAACAGGGTAGGGGGTCCACAGGCCTGGGATGAGGAACCCTGGGCTAGGGGATCGGGAAACTCTAGCTTAGCTCAGCGGTGACAAGTCCAGAGGTGCGGAGGGGCCTTCTGTGGGAGACTTCGATGGTGCAGCTCTGTAGATGAAGGCTTCCTCCATGCTCCCCATGATGAAAGATTCATCCTTGGTTCCAAACTGTTTACTTGATTGTTCATCCTGGAACTGGGTGCATACCACCTCCTCAGAGTGGACCACAGATTAAATATCTTTTGCAGGAAGGAATGTCCAGGAAGGGATGCTTATTGGCTAAACCCTCAGGGTTGCTAGATACCTCTTCAGCATGGAGAACTCTGTCCTCATCTATGTGACCATAGGTCACGTTCCTACATAGAGAGTGTGGTCATGTGACAGAGGCCTGGTTGGAAGCAGGTGAAGTGCCTACCATACTCTGGTATGAGGTTCTAGGGCTTCCAACCCACTCAACCTTACCAAGTTTCCTGGCAAGGTCTATTCCTCCCACATATATATGTATATATGTGTGTGTGTATGTATGTGTGTGTGCCATCTCAATTGAAATGTGAAAAAATATTCCTCAGTGGTTGAAGTTTCAAAGAACTTGGATTGCCATTATTTTTAATGTACTGATTTCTCACAATGCATAAGCACACACACACACACACACACACACACACACACACAGAGTTACTTCATTAACAAAGTTAATTAGTCAACTTTAAAACACACACTTACCTATCAGTTTGTAAGGAAAGGTTTACAGTAAATCAGGAAGCTGGCTGCTGAGGCAGGCTCCAGAACTGTTTCTACTTGCACCTTTGGTTATGGTAGCATTTTCAGTATGTCTTCAGTTCATCTCAGGAAGGTGAAGAAGCCCAGTGATCCTCCATCCATAGGGATTGTCACCTTGCAGAATGAGCTGGTTCTCCGTGTTCCTAAACCAAACACCAACCCATAAGTAACTTTCCAATTTACCAATGGCTGGGTAGCTGAAGGTCCCAACCTACGTGTCCCAGACACTGGGTATAATTTGTACTTTAAATTTGTCTGTCTGTCTGTCTTTCTGTCTGCCTATCTTCCTTCCTTCCTTCCTCCCTCCCTGCCTTCCTTTCTATTTACATACATACATACTTACCTACCTACCTATCTAAAAGGAGTCCGACTAAATCTCAGGCTAGCCTGGAACCTACGATGTAGTTAAAACTTGTCTTGAACTCCAGATCCACCGGCCTCTGCTTCCCATGGGCTGGTATCATGACACTCAGCTATGTGCTTTTATTTCATGAGAAGTTATAGAAAACAACTAATGAAGTAACATTGGTCCCTTCTCCAAAGAAGCCCCTACCCACTGACTCTCCCAGTGACAAGATGGTGACTAGCCAATGTCTGGTTTCTGGCAGCTCTCCGGATTCATGTTTCTCAGAGCACTGCAGGAGCTCTTCTGGCAGCAGGAGGCTACCATCTGCAAAAGAGAGGCACCATTTCAGTCAAGGTAAGGCCAGGTTGACCCTATTTACCTCCCCAGTCAGTGTTCTTGATAGGCACTGGCTGTCTGGGTAGGAATGGAAATGAGCAAACAGGGCAGGGTTTGGGTTGTAGCTCAGTAAGGGAGTGCTTGCCTAGCAAGTGTGAGGGCCTAGGTTCATTCCCCAGGACTACCAAAGATGAGGGCCTTGAAAAGGAATTGAGAGAGAAGAGAGTGGCATCAACTCACTAGTGCAGGTGCATGGTGCCCTCCAGCAGGTAGACAGAGGACCTCTGGGTAGCCGCATCGCAGAACCTTCTTGGGGGGGATGACCTCTTCCTCTTGCTGGTCTCATTGGAGGACTTAGCTGTGTCTATGGAAAATGGGCGTGGTAGCAATGTTGAACATTCAGACTCTATGTACACTCGTGTGCGAGGTGCTTTCCTTGATTCCCCAAGTCACACTAAAAATTCAGATTTTATTATACTTTTAAAATCTGGGGGGAGGAGGCAATGAACTTTATTCTCTTCAGGCCTTTCTACAGAAAAGCATGGCAGATGGTCCGTGTAGGCACCAGCATTTCATATAGCATGTCATATTTCTCTAAAAGAGATGGGTCCTGCTGCCTATCCAAGCAAGCCAGACCCACAGGGCTTCCCTGTTAGCTGCTCTTCTCTTGCTCACCAGACACCTCCTTCCCTTCCCACAGGGGAAGGGAGAACAGACGACCTTCTGGCTGAAAGGCAAAGATGGCTTTACTCTCCCGCTCCCTGAGTTTACTGAGGAAGAAGAAGAAAAAGTTCCAGAGATATTGTGAGGTTCTCTCAAGATGTTTGTAGAGCTCCACTAACGTCTGTGGGTGTCCTTTTCCGGCTGCATCCAATATTCCTCTGAACAGTTGTAGTTCTGTGGCGATGAATCAATGTCCCACCACTAGATGGTGCTGTCTGACTGCTGTCCCATTCTGTTCCAGACTTTGCTCCCAGACCCCCAGCTAGTGTGCAGTTGGAAGAGGTGGCTATGGGGGAACTCATTTCCAGGCATGGCCAGCCACAGAGGCTTTTAGCCTCACAACTAATGAATTTTCCTAAAACCTATTTCCTCCTGGGAGAGGGAAAGAGGAGGATATGACCTGGTCAACAGCCCGCCATTCCTTACTCTTTCTTGCGACACTTCTTTCTTTGTACCTTATAAGTCCCCAGCCTGTATGGTTGTTTGCAAATGCAGAGAACATTCCTACACCATGCTGCTCTCGAGAACGTTTGCTCTGTTGGAACACCAAGGAATGAAAAGGTGAGGCCCACTGAGACCAGTTAGATTTTCTTTGTGGCTGGCATGCACTGTGGAGATATTTTTGATTACCGTATTGGGAAACAATTACTTTTTGTTTTACTGGGGAGCTTTTATGCCCATACTTACAAAAAAATGCTTGGTATAATTCTGGCCGTTTCATGACCAAGGGAAGACGTCTTGGTATTTGCCCATCTTCAGAACCACCCGTGAGTGTTCCCTTTGTGGCTTCCCTGAGGTGCAAGACTGATTTCCCTGACCTTCAGTCACTTCCTCTCCTTGGCAAAGTTCTGGTGAGAGGCTCTGCTTCCCCACAAAGTCTTCAGCATTAAGGAATGACCATCTTAGATGGCCACCTAGCAGGAGGGAAGGTAGAAAGCATTTACATAGGGACCCTCTCCCCTCTAGCATGGAGACGATGGTCCAGTCCATCTTTTCCTGCCCCAACCTTCTTCCCTTGTTGAACGTCATGGCTTCTTGTCCTAAACACTTTGCTTTATCATAAAAGAAAACAAATCATAATCACTTATGCAGTTCTTAGACCAGCCCCTTTACATCCATCTATCTACCTGTCCATCCATCTGTCCATCCACCCACCCACCCATCCATCTATCCCTCTAACCTCCATCTACCTACCGATTCATTCAGCCATCTATCCATCCATATACCAATCCATTGATCTACCCACTCATCCTTTCATCCATCCATCCATCTCTCATGCATCCACCATCCATCTATTTATCTATCTATCCATTCATCCATACATCTGAGAATTTTATGAACTTAGGGAACATGTGATTTTACTCTGCTAGCTGACGCACTGGAAGTGTAAGAGTATTTGAAACTTTCTTTAATCTCTATCTTGCAGTTTAGTTGGAAGGAGGCATTTTTAAAAAGCAATTGTGCAACATTAAGGACTGGCAGAGCTATAAACAAAAGATGAAGCAACCAAATAATCTAATATTGCTATATTAAAAGGGTATTAGAAAATTCTATTCCGTTCCAGAGATGGGGTTGAATAAGGTAATTGTTTATTATTGTTCCTTCTTTGTATTTGTATCAGTGAGGTACATTTGCTTTTGGCCCTAGCCCATCTGCTTGCCTAAATTATATTTAAATAATAGACTTTGTTAAATCTGGCCTCATTTAATATTATAACATATAACATAGTTGATATCCAGACCTGTACATGCACACAAAACACAATAAAAGTACAAACACAGACACCTGCATGCACGCCTGTATTCCTACACACACACACACACACACACACACACACACACACACACACACACACACACACACACACTGGGTATATATACACATGGAGGAAGAGGAGAAGAAAGGGAGGAGGGGAGAGAGACAGAAAGGCAAAGGGTATCATAGCTAGGAACAGTTTCCTCAAATCTGTATCTAGAGCTGTGCATGTACACCAAGGACACCTAAGGCGTATGTATCTTTCTTTTTTCTGGATATATGTTTTATGTTTAGTACAAGTTAGAGTTTACAGCAGACAGTACACTGAGGGTGCTTTCTCTCAATCCCTCACAGAACCTTACGGCAGAAAGGGTAACTAAACCCTGCGTGGGGCTACCAGTTAAACTAAACTGAGCACATCTGTTCACTCACAAGAGAGTGGAATTCCACAGGCAGGGCTCACCCCAGGTGATTCTGCCCCCTCCAATGTTAGCCATGCAAGATGGCTACCTCCTTCACCTCTTTGTCTGTAAACTTCTGTACTGGAGTGTTTGAAGTACAAACGATTGAAAGTCTGTGGGATGTTTGGAGTCTATGAAGTCTCAAAACCTTTGGAAGAACATTGGGATTGTCTTCCATCATAACATGAACACTGTAAACTGCAGTCACAGTCACTTATTCCAGACATTTTATTTAGTCCATAGCACCAGGTTGAGATACAAGATCATAAATCATGATGACGGAATTAAACATTGTTTTTGTCTGACAGCCAAAGACCTATAAACTTGGCTATATGTATGCTTCATAAGAGTTCCTGACTAGGGTCAAGAAAGCATGTTTTCTGTAATCCTCGACTACAACGAACTCCAACTTTACATCAGGAAGTGATTGCAAACTGACTGGGGCACCAGCTAGATACTGTTTAGACAGCACGGAACCACCGTACCCTAGCCTGAGGCTAAACAAACACAATTTCTAAGTTCATTTATGCAAGTTGTAAAAGGATTGGCAAACCACAGATATCAAGACCTCTCAAGGGCATTAAACACAGAGGGACAAACTGATATGTGATTTCTAATGCCAAGTGTGTAAGTGACAAGGAAAAAAAGTCTTAGCACAAGGTCTCTCCTGTCATACCACAGCTAATGCTCTCACAGGACTGGTGAGTTCAGTTGGCTTCTCCTTGACTAATGTGACCCACGGACATTGACATGCTCTGGGTTACCGGGCTGGCCAGTTCTGAGAGTGTGCTGTCATGTGATGACATTGACTATATGCGTGTTATATTTCTGATGAGTGGTTGCTTTAGTTCTCACCATCACAAGTGAGTGAGTTGGAAGTAGACACAGGCTTGGACATTTTCAGTGAAGGTAAAACGCATCCCACCATCCTGACAGGAAGACTTCCAAGAGCACACACGAGGCTAGTGAGTGCACAGGGCGCCACAGGTGTGCGGGAAGCTCAGCTCTCACATCTTAGAGAAGCTGGACTCAGCCAGAGTCTTCCCACTCTTGTGCAAATGCAGTTCATGGAGGCAATGCCACACTCTTATGAGAAATGAAAATGAGTTTTACTTTGTTCATAGTCTGTTTCCTGTTTATTTGTGACTAAAGAAATAGAATCACTTATAAGGGTAAGTCACCTATACTTCCTAATGATTATATCTATTTAAGAAACCCTATGATAAAAGCAAACTAGCCTTGCTCAAGAACCCACTTCTCGTCCATTACAGAAGTTTGAGTAAATATATTGTGCTTAACTTGGATTTCCACATCGTGGTTTGAAGACCGGAACCTTCTGCCTGGGGGCTCTATGCTGGTCCTTAGAGCTGTCCTGTCTCAATGACAGAGTGCCTGCTGGGTAAAGTTGGCTATTCCTGTGGATTCTGTATTTGGCATTGTTTTTGTGGTGATGGTCTGTCTCTGCCTCCAAATGCTAAGCTGCATGTGATGTGTGTGTGTGAGTCTTCTATAACGAAAGCAGCTTTCAAGTGATGCTCTAATTTGAGCAGAGGAGAGAAGACTCCTTCCTGGCTTTGTGGAGAAGATTATCAGGATCTAACGGCCACAGGAAGGAATAAGCAGAAGTATGGCTCTGAGGCAGAGGATTACTAAATTCACACACACACAAAAGTCATGGGGGATGCATATTTGGCAAAGGGCCTTTCCCAGCTCCCCAGCAATGTAGTCTTCTGTCTGTCCTTTTTGGCAGCACAATAAACGAATGTGTCATAGCTCAGAGTGGCCTTGGAAAGAGAGGCTGCAGCTGCCCAGCTATGTCCTACAACACAGCCCAGGTCCCCAGCATCAGGACGAGATGAAGAAAAACATCTGCAAAACAGGGGGGCAGAGACAGCACTGAGAAACAGCTGTGTAAGGCCAAGGAGAATCCAGCCAGGGTTAATGCAACGAGGCAGTTGTAAAGCTTCCAAATTTTATACATTTAGTACTGTTCATTCCCTGGGGCTTGCACGGTCCACTTCTACCAGTACAGAGGCCCTATCACGTAGGCGGACACTGTGGGCCTTTGGCAAGAAGACATCTGGCTCCTCCCCTAAGAAGCTTCCCTGGCTGCCTGCTCTGTCATTTCCCCTGGCCCTCACCCATGACCTTGTCTTGTTCACTGTGTTGTTTAATGATGAAGGACAATTAATTCATAGAATGCCATGTATGCTAGCGACACTCATAGCCCAGGTTCCCAGAAGAAAGCTGAGTGTGGTGTGCTGAGGATCTTTCTTATCAAGGTCACCCCATTAATGAACAGCAGAGTCATAGCCAGACCTCAAATATTTGTTAAGCGAGCAGATGATCTGATCAGAAATCATATTCTCCAAATTCAGGGATCTTAGGGAGGCCACACGGTGTTGGCTTTGTTTAGAGGGTTCTTCATCCCTTTGAAACACTTCCTTCTTCTCGGATTGAAGGCAGGTTGTAGTGAGACCTCTTTACCTCTGCCCTTCCCCACTCAAGTGTACTTGAAGATGTATATTTTTAATGACAGATTTTGATGAGGCCAAAGTAAATATCTCTAACACATATACCCACTTCACAAAAGCATTGCCCCATGACACTTCTCAGAAGTGGCTCTTTCCTTACCTGAGAAGTCACAGAGACCGGAAAACCCTCTGCCTGGAGAGAGCAAAGAGAGAGAATGCAGGTTGAAGGAAGGCATGAAAGAAGCATCAGCTTTGCATCTGAACCACAAACCTGACCACAGCAGACCCCCTTCAGATCATAAGCCACTGCCTTTCGGAGGAAGCACCTTCCCGGGTTTACAGGAGCTCCCACAGAGTGTTATCTCCTTGGCTTACTAAAGCCTGGGCTGTTAAATATTTTGGAAAGAAGTAGACACTTAGTATCTAGTATTTTTTTTTTCTTTACACTTTTGGGCAGGGTCTTACTGTGTATCCCAGATAAGCCACAAATTCACTATCCTCTTGCCTCAGCCTCCTGAGTGCTGGGTTACAGGTGTGTGGTACCACACCAAGCATGGCCTTAGTGTACTGTCACTGTAGAACATATACACCTAGAGGCAATGACATCTGCAGGAACATGTGTCTCTGTCTCTGTGTTCTAATAAAACTTTATAGACCCTGAGATTTTAACCTCATTGAATTTTTATACATGTTTTTCCTTTCTTTTTAATTTTTAGAACCACAGGGAAGTGTACAGGACCTGTGTTAATTTGCAGGCTACACAAGATCAAGAGGCAGCCTTTGGACTTAGCCCTGGTCTGTGATTGGCAGTTGTGCTTTGAGGTTTAGCTCCAAAGCTCACCGTCTACTCACAGCACCCTCCAGGCCACACTGACATTATCTATAGGCCTCTACAACCCCTATGGGCACACTCTTGCCCTCCCCACCGGACCCCTCAACGTTCCCCTTTCCATCTTCCTCCTGACTAGAAGGTGAAAGCCTGGTGCCAGGGTCTCTATGAGTCTTGTTCATTTATGGAGCTCAGTGCATGGCCAGGCCTGGCGGTGAAGGCTTGCTGATGTAACTAGGACGCTTGCATTTCTGTCCTATCGTTTACTACATGGTCAGTTTGGAAGCTCAGCTCAGCGCTTCCTAATTCCTCAGGTCCGTTTGGGTTTAGGCCTCATAAGATGTTCAGGGTAATCAACAAACCTCGCGTCCTTGCATCCACATGATCAGAGCCCTGCCACTCGCCACTCCAGGAGCCCGTGAGTGCTGTGTCCACAGGCACGCCTGGTTTGACAATTCAATCAAAATGCTCAAACCTGCCGGGCCTGTGGACACAGCCCAGAGTACACATGACTATTGGGCAATCAGCTTACTCCGCAGGGACAGCTCCACAACCAGGACACCCCCTGTCTGGTCACGTAGCATGCGCTTCCGTTTGTCACAGTTCTGAAGGCCAGGAGGAGAAATGAGAAAACACAAAATGAACTTCAAGGAGTCAAAGTCCCCAGTCACTACATAGCAACTGATACATATAGTACACGCCACGCCCACACACGCACATGTGCACCCACACCTAGAATTCATTGACCCCTCAGGCTGGGGAATCCTGGGGGAATAGTTCATCAGGATTCCAGTGGAGGAATGGGCACCATACCTTTCTATAAGCTTATTATTATTTTTTGTTTTTGTTTTTGTTTTTCGAGACAGGGTTTCTCTGTGTAGCCCTGGCTGTCCTGGAACTCACTCTGTAGACCAGGCTGGCCTCGAACTCAGAAATCCACTTGACTCTGCCTCCCAAGTGCTGGGACTAAAGGTGTGCGCCACCACTGCCCGGCTTAACCCAGAGATAAAAGAGGATGCTCGCAAAATGAGTTTGGCTTCATTTTCTTTCTTTCTTTCTTTCTTTCTTTTTTTTTTTTTGTGGTTCTTTTTTTTTTTTTTTTTTTTGATACTTTATTTACATTTCCAATGTTTCCCCCTTTCTAGGTCTCCTCTTTGGAGACCACCTATCCCTTCCCCCTCCCCCATCTCTATGAGGGAATTCCACATCCCACCCACCCGCCCGCCCACTCCCATGTTCCCACCTTGACATTCCCCTTTACTGGGGCCTCTCCTCCCCCTGATGGCCAACAAGGCCCTCCTCTGCCACAATGCCCATCCTTAGATCAAGAGCTAACTGATCCTCCTCCTCCCAGCCTGCACTCTCCGGTTCTTGTCTCTCTTCCTCCCTGTGTTCATAAGCATCTGTTTTCTAGCTGCATGAGTTGATGGACGGAGAGTGCCAGCCTCCTTTCTGTAGTCCCTCCAGGCTTGCAGCCCCTTCGGTAGGTCCCCCAGGCCACACTGGCTGGCAGCCTCTTTAGAAGAGCAGGCATCGGAGGCCTCCACTCCCGAGGAGGTGGTCGCAGCTCAGCAAACCCCAGAACCACAGGTTATTGCCCCCCCCCCCCCACCCCCCGTGCAGTCTGCTGTGACCTAGACATCCAGCATTTCTCAGAAGATAGTGCAGTCCAGACTGCAGTTTCCTAGCTTCACAGTTGTCTACGTCTTGGATTCCTTTACCCTTCTGGCTGTTTCGAAGCATTCCCATGCCCTTTATTAGCCTCCGTTTTTTAATCCTACATTGTTTTCTGACAAGGGAACAGCCATCAGAACTGATGACCTCTATTCAACGATGACGAAATCAGCCCCAGGACAAGGGCCGTGTACCAGGCTGATAAGTTTTGGTAGCAGGTTGGACAGGCCCAGACCTTCTGCCTCCACACCCTGGACCCACAATTCCCAGGTCAAATCCAGCTCCTCCAGTACCAGCCCCCTGGGGGTAGCATCTTCCTTTTGGAGCCAGGACCCTCACCACTGGGCAGGAGAGCTTCTCACTGTCGCAGATGAACGTCTCACAGTGTAACCAAACCTTGGATAGCTTGGGGATGTTCTGGAACCGGAAGGCGTTGAATTGGAAAGTTGCCCTGTGGTCTTTGCCGTTTTCATGCACGAGGACTGTTTCGTCAGTGGGACAGCTGGGATACATAGGGGGAGGGAGAAGGAAATGTCACACCAGAGAACTCCAAAAAGGCTCCAAGGCAAAACTTCATACAACGTTCTGCTGGGCTTGTGTGCAGCTATTTGTCCTTCCAGAGAACTCTCATCTCTAAGTGTGAGGTCTATACAGCAGAGCCACGGGGGTGGATGTGATTGTTCCATCCTAAAATAGAGGGGAGTGACTTCTGAGAACCCACACATTTGCTCAGTTGAATCCCTGTTCTAAAGAAGTAAAGTCTACAAGAGACAAAGCCCTCTTTATGGCTGGCATCGGGAAGACCCCAGGATGACACAGGGGTCGGACCTCCGCAGTGGGTGGTAATCCTTTTTTTCAGTGTTGCCCATAGACACCTAAACTTCAGTCACTCCTACCAGTTATCTCTGTGTGTATTATTAGGTTTTGCCTGAAACTGGAAAAAGGAATTTATGTTCTATCAATCATACATATAATAACTTTTGTTTAAAAAACATAGTCATATTTTCCATATAGGATGTAGATAATGACCGGAAAGAAATATCTAAATGTATGTTTACTGAGACAGAAGGAAGACCTTAGAAATGTCATCTCAGAATTCCCTCTCAGAAGTCATGAGAGAGAATCAAAGGTTGCACCTTCCTATCTGGGCCAAGGGTCAGAGTTATTTCTATTTGTTGTGGCCTCAGCAGAGATGGGGCTGTGAGAATTTTCCAACTTACGAGGATCTGACAGGATTGTTTGCTCAATAAACCTGAGATCCTCGCCTGAACTCAAGATACAAAACCTTAAAATAGCTCTTTGCTGCCAGAGTCCCCTAGGCCTGGTATCAGTCAGTGGAAAATACTGTAAGAGGAGATTTATGATGGGGGGAGGGGAGGCAAATAGTGGGCAAGCCTAGATGCCTTGGCACAGGCTGTGGCACCTGCCTCTCAGTGACAACTACCCCTGGTTGCTTGGATGGTGGCAGCCTCCATGAGCAACCCCCCCACCCCCCACCCCCGCCTCACATGGAATTGCCCTTTGAGGGAGTGTGCTGTTGCAGGTGTCTTTATGGGTTCAGAAAATACCTGGTAATATATCGACTGCGATGTCACTAAAGACTCTTGCAAACTGGGGTCACTGAAAGGATCCAGTATGAACAAAAGGTTTCCTCCCAAGCTACAGCCAAAGGCACCAGGACACACTGGACTCACCACTCTGCCTTGACTCCGGAGAGTGACACTTACCCTTTATTGATCAGCTGCCATTGCAAGGGGTACATGAAGTCAGCTGAGGGTGTGGCCCAACAGCTATTCAAGACTACTTTAAACCTGGGAATAAAACAACATGGTCTTACTAAGAACCACTCTTGTCTATTGAGACATCTGGAAACTGAAGTCTCTTGGCTGGTCTTCTTTTCCTTAAAAATATACACACAGAGTGAAGGAACTTACCGAATGCTTAGGCCTTTGGCTTCTACACCTGCAAACAGATCTGAACCAATTTCGGATGTTTCCAGAATGAAGGGAGCTTCTTTCTTGGTGGAAAACTTGGCATTCTTGGAAGGGAAATGGAGACATTAGGCACAGTGACCTCTCAGAGTAAGCAATCGGGTCGGGTGGGAGCAGACACACTGAGATGGGATACAGAGGGAACCAACCCGAGGAACAAGTGCACGAGACCATAGAGAAAACTCTAGAGCCAGAGAAACCGAACCTCTGAGGATGCTGATGTCATCTTAGAAAGGGTAAGGACATTTGCTGGTCATGGTTAGACACACACTGTCTCAGTGATGCCAACAAAATTGAAAAATGATGGGACCCAAGGACATGAAGATAGGATTCCCACGGTTTTACAAATCACGTAAGGCCAAGAGCAACCGAGTGCTCTAGCTCTGCACTACCCCCGTTTCCCTGCACTTGGTTTGACAAATGGTCACCTGGGTTTAAAAGTTTCTGACTTGATTAACAGTGCGGTTATCAATAGACATAAGACACCGATGTCCTGCAATGCATCATTCTACACATTTGGGTAGTTTCTATGTCAAGATACCCTGTGTATTGAGATATAATATTTATGAATGAAGCAAGATTTGTCACCAAACGATCTGATATTCCAGCAGGAGAGAAATACAAGAAAAGAAGTAAATTAAACAGCACATTAGACTAGTATATAGCATGTAATATTGGAGACCACAAAAATAGCAAAAATGGATTTGGAACATGAGGAAGCACGGTAAGCTACATTTAGCGTGTGTGTGTATGTCCATATGCAAGGTTGTATGTGGGTGGGTACATGAGTGCATAAAGGTACATATGTTTGTCTGTGCACATGTATGTGGAAGCCAGAGAAAAACCTCTGGTTTCATTCCTCAGGCACTGTCTACCTTGAGTTTAAGACAGGGTCTCTCATTGGCCCAGAACTCACCAAGTATGCTAGGCTAGCTTGCAAGTAAACAACAGGGACCCACCTATCTCTGCCTCTCCCAGAGTGGGATTGCAAGTGATGCTTGTTTGTCTTTAATGAGGGTCTGGAGATTGAACTCAGATGCTCGTGCTTGCAGGGCAAGCATTTCACTGATAGAGCTTTCTCCCCAGTCCCATGTTACAGTTTTGAAAGGGCAGCCGGGGAGGCCTCACTGAGGCGGTGGCATGAACAAGGCTTGAGGAAGGTGAGGAAGGGGTTGTGTAGCCACAGCAGAAGGAGTTCATCCATGAGGCAGAGGCCCCATGGCTGACAGGACAGCAAGGAGCCAGGTCTGGAGGAAGTTTGGGAAGTAGAGGATGGCACAGGGTATGAGATCCCGGGGCTATGTGGTAGATTGAGGAGAGTAGGCCCTGTGAGTGTGTCAGAGGCTCACTAGTGCTCAGAACTGGCAGTCTACTCCCTGGCCCAGGGACTAAATCTACCATCTTCAGATATCGTTCAGGGAGTTATTAGGAATAACAGCTGGGATTGACTTCCTTAAAGGCTGCAGCTTCTCCACTCTGTCAGTCTCCTTTCAGTTCACTTGGATAAGACCCTGGGACTCCTCTGTGGTGTTAGCCATGACAGAGACTCATGTCTGGGATCTGGCCAGAAGGGCTAAGATCCCAGGATAACCCAGGCCCCACTGCTGATTTGAGACCCAGTAGAAGGGACTTAGTCTTTGGAACTCTGTCTCTATATTCCTGTGAGATTGGAATAGAACAGAAACATAGAACACAGGCTAGGGTAGGTCTTGGCCTCCTATGGGTCCAGCACAGGAGGCTTTGTGAGAAGACGACTCCCAGTCCCTCCCTTACTTTATTCTACTGAAGCAGGTCCAGCCAAGGCTCCCACATGTAGCCACCTTGAAGCTGGCTCCCCTTCTTCCACCTGTCAGGGCTTCTGCGCCACATTAATGGCTGCCACAATTAAGCAATGATATTCCCAGTTATAAGTGACTCACTTACTTGCATAGCATGCAGTTGAAGTGGCAGTTTTCTGGTGGCTTTGAAAGTATTGCCTAAAGTTTATGAGATTACAAGGGACATTTCCACACATGGAAACTAACTCGGGATTGGCAGTTTAGTTCTGAGGTCTCCAGAGAGACATTTGTGTGAAATCTTTTCCTGGAGATCGGCTGGTAGAGTGCGATCTCTCTACTGGTTGAGCAATCGTCCACGGTTCCATCAAAGGGAAGGACAGAAGTGGGGCTTTCCATTTCTGATAACTACAGCAATGCGTACCATGTTTTCCCTCCCTCCCTCCCTCCTTCTCTCCCTCCCTCCCTCTCTCCCTCCCTCCCTCTTTAGCTCCCTCCCCCTCTACTTTTCTGGATCTTTCCATACAGCTCTGACTAGCCTGAAACTCACATGTAGACCAGGCTGCCCTCAATATCCCAACAATCCCACTTCTTACTCTCAAGTGAGTTTACAAATCCAAGCCACCACGTCTGGCACCCCTACTTTCTTTTTAACATGAAAATCAGAGACCTGTCTGCAGACAACTGTACCTTCACAAGCTGTTACATGCCAGGGCAGTTTATCTTCCCATCTCTAAAAGTAGAGAGACCACATGAACTACTTTTCTAACCTACAGGATGGATAAACCTATTACGAAACCATGTTCCAGCATTCCTAACCTTGACTGAAAGGTTGACTCACAGCTAACTGGTCACCCAAATTAAGGACAGGTATGCCTCACAAAGCAGAAATTTATCAGGGAAAATTTTAGTAGTTGCTTTTGTTCACAGGTGAGATATAATGACTAATGGAAACTAGTCTAAAATGAACGCCTCTAAAGAGACACATTTCCAGAGTCCTTCGGAACCTCGATGCTTACCTGTGGCCCACCACGCCTCTGACCAGCTCCTCAAAAGACTAGAATAAAACATTTCAGTTCTCAGTTCTCCTTTGTCACAGGGGCACTGACCAAACCAGCTTGTGATCACAGGAAAGCAACTTGGATGGCAGATGAACCAGTGAGAGAGACAATGTGGGCTCTTTGGAGCAGTGGCGACCAACATTATTACATGGAATTAGTTCAGCAGACAGAACCAAAGCAGATAGGAGTTTGGGGGGGGGGGCAATCGGATTTTACAAGATAATCTAAAGCACAAGGCCCAGCTCACCTGAATCACCAAAAGGGGTGGAGTGACCACCCCTCAGTGACTGAAGCACGGTGGATTTCAGGTGTGAGATCAAGGGCGGCCAGCTCTACAGTTTGTTCTGATTTCTGGAAGCATCTTTAATCTTCGTCATTTACCTATGTCCACACCAAGCCTTTTCATTTCTTTTTATATCACTAAGAAGGCTGGTTAGCACTGTTCTGACTTTAAGAAGTTGACCCAATCTCACACTGACATTGCTTTTCCTCTCTATAAAGGCAACCAACAATTCTAGGAGCACTCAGAGTGTCCATGTGAAATTGTGCCTGGTTCTACACTCATGAGAACAGTTGTCTGCCTGGCTACTTACCAAGTTCATGCTGAAGATGTCTAAAGATGATTTCATTGAGTCTTCCTACCAGTTCTAAGGGTTATACGTCACAGAGTTCTTATTTCACACGTGTGGAGATGGAAGTGCCTTAACTTTCCCAAAGTTGTTGAACTAGTAAGTGGCGAAACCAGGCTTCGTGGAATGTCTCACCCCCCGCCCCCCTTTTTTACCCACAGGGCCAGACTATGTCTGTCAACAAACAACCTTCCTTTGTCTTCAACTGGGAGTCATAACTTTCCCCTGGGAATATCAACTATGGGTCCTTGGCCAAAGTGAGTGGGGAGGGATGGACAGAAAGCAGACAGTGTGCATGCAAAGTGGAAAGAGTGTATTTGGGGGCTTAGGCTCTGGGCTCCCCAGAATCTTAAGCAATTAGCAGTGTGTTGGATCCATTGTTCTATGTAGGGCATGGGTCTGCTTCTGGTAATTTGATGGAAATATATGCAAGGGGGCAGCTGTTGCTTAGGAAACACCCAAGAACGCCCTCAAAGTGGAAAGGGGAGAAGGGGGTGGTGGTGAAATAGAATAGAAAGCAGATCAAACGCGTCTGGGTAGCGGAAGTCACGCTTTGATGAAGTCCATGTGTCTTGGAGGGGCTTTGACAATGGGATTTTGGGGACACCTTAGCTTCACTTCTAGACAATTCAGGAAGTAGTTTCTGCAGCTCAGAAGACGGGCTGCTGGTGAAGATTGATTAACTGATTGATAGATTAAGAATATGTTTCTTTTACTTCTGAGGTTACCTTCATGTTTGAGACGCAGCCCTGTCTTTTCGATGGTGAGGGACGGTTTTTTAAAACCCTGATGTCTGTCATTAACTATTGTAAATCTTCTTAGGATCAAATCTACAACCTTATCTCATCAGAATAATAACTGCTTCTTCTGGGCAGGGCCTTGTAGTAAAGACTAGTTCTTCTGTGGGAAGCTGTGTTGCCATGGTTACATCATCCCGGTCACCCACACTACATCGCTCCCTAAAGACAGGTCAAGTGGCCCTGTGGGATTTCTTGTCTCTGGTGCAGTCACTAGTGTTAGGAAGCCAAGGCTAGTCTGGGTTTTAAGGAAACTTGAAGCTTATGCATCCTAGCAATCCTTCTTTAACAATAGTTTTTAAAAGGAGTAAAATATTTGAGTTCCAAAATAGATACAGCCTCTGCAGGTGAAGGGCCCTGACACTGTATACCATGTCCTTTGTAGGCAGAATCTCCATTTTCCCCACATGCTTCTCCAAGGCATTTATTTGGTCTTGGGCAAACACCTCCCTTCCTTTGGATTTCACACCCTTAGTTGCAAAATGGACTATTAGATGATTTCTGGGTGTGTGTGTGTGTGTGTGTGTGTGTGTGTGTGTGTGTGTGTGTTAATGGCTTCCAGGCAGTAGGTGAAGCAAGTTCATTGTTAGTGAGGTTTCAGATGGGGTGGTTTTTTCTCTCAAAAAATGAAATAGGTTAGATGCACTGCTCTCTAAGGACACCTCCCGATTCTAATGCTCCGCCGCACAAAGGTTTGTGTTTCTGCCTTCTTCTTCCTCTAGCCAGCTGGGCCAGTATCCCCTCTGTGTGCCTATGTCCTCACTGGAAACTGCAGCTTAAAAACAAAGTATCCTTTCTAATGGGTGAGCAGCTGGGCTAATGGCCAATGCATATTTAGTTTCTCTGGAGCACTTAATTTTGAGAGAGACCGAAGTGTGCCCTTAACTATTGATGTCAACACAGGCAGCAGATCCAATCAGACGGTGAGGAAATCTTACTGTGAGGCTTAAGGGATAAGCAGAGGCTAGCCCTAAGCTTTGTCTTTAGCCCTGGCCTAGTCAGGGAGTGCGATGCTCCAGACTAAATTTTTTGAGATCCTAACATCAAATAAATCTCTGGAGAGAAGTGCAGTGGAAACTAGCCTTGATTAAGAGTCAGACATGGGGTGCCCTGTTGTCTGTCCAGTGACGTTGCCTTAATCTTTGTACCAGTGAAATGGGAAAATTGGCCACACCTGTGCTGTCCTCTTCAGCCTATGAAGTGAACCTTCTCTTGCACCAGGCTTTAAAGCTAGGCTAAGGCATTATGCCACCTTTGAAACTCTGGAACAGGGCTCTGCCCAGAGGTCAGGAGAGAGTGGAGGAGGCCACAGGTGAGAAGGTAACCTGGACTTACAGTGTAGAAGTTGAGGGACAACTGGCTTTCAAATGTGCCCATGCTCCCGTTCTTGATATGAACCGTGGCCACTCTGAAAAGGGGAGAGAATTTTGCATAAGGACTGAAACATGTCTGATTGACAGGGACTGTAGCATCCTCACAGTAACCAGCCCCCCATCCCCAGAGCGGCTTACCTCTGGTCAAAAGCAGCCTGGTTCACCAAGTAGGTGGAGTGGTAGGTGCAGGAGAAGGAGTAGTTGACAGGCTGGTTCTTCACAATCACTGTGCTGTCGTTTGACACGATGTGACTGTAGAAGTGGTAGATGGGGGGCTTGTACTAGAGGAAGGAAGAAGGCAGTTAGGGTGTACTGTGCCCCATGATGGGACTGAGGATTCTGGGAAAAGTGGTTGACAATGAGTTAGTAAAATAAAGGCTATTAAAGAGCTGGGTATGGTGGTACATGGCTGTCATGCCAGCACTTGGGAGGTGGAAGGGTACTCGGGGGTTCCAGGCAAACCCCAGTGAGGAGACAGAAATGTTTATCAGGAACAATAGAACCCCTTCTTTGTGTGTGAGGTGAAAATATTTGCAGAGTTCTGGAATCCCTTCAGTGAGGTCTCTATATGCAGAGGAAAAGTCTGTATATTCATGTCTCTATATTCTGACTGAGGAACTGCATGGAGAGTCTCCATTGCCAGCCTCGACCTCTTATCCACTCTCCTTGTCCAAGTGCCCCGTGAATGTCTTTGTCTATCTTCCACTCTAGATCATAAGTCTGTGGTTAAGATTTCTTTTAACCATAAAGCTCTAATTGTGGAATTCTTTCTTCTGGCAAGTTGGTCTCAAAGCTCACTATTAGGACTATGAAATGGTCTGAAAGCCTGGGGCTGGAGACGGTGTCCACTTCAGTTCACCGGGGTGCATTCACAGATAGCATCTTTGTTCACCTCACTTAGGGTTCTTCCCATCAAACCTGAATCCTTCTGGTACTCAAAGAAGAGGATCTGCCTTTTTTGCTCTGGGGCTACAAGTACAGTAGTCAAGGCAGTAGGGATTCTGGCCCATGGTGCTAGATACTAAGATACTAAGTACTCTTAGTTGAAAACTAATAGCTCTGTTGGGAAGGTTCAAATGACAGATTTCTCCTCTGTCGTATAAGGGCACTTGTGGAGAGGCAGTGGTCCCTTTGCATCCGGGGTTCCCTGCATGGATGATCCACACGACACCGCTTCAGGGCCTG
Source organism: Uromys caudimaculatus (assembly GCA_028551405.1). Lineage (NCBI taxonomy): Eukaryota > Metazoa > Chordata > Mammalia > Rodentia > Muridae > Uromys > Uromys caudimaculatus. The sequence continues at coordinate 5,824,691 of CM052703.1, forward strand.
TTATTCTGAGTCTGATTTCAAGCACTTTCCCCAGCGCTCTTAACTGTCCCTTTCGGTCTTAGGGGGAAGGATGGCTTGTTTATTTGGGCATCCAACTCAGGGACAAAAGCGTCGAATCTGAACTGAGAAATGTGCTTGGTTCTATTCAAAGAAGGAAGCTTAGCTGCTATTCCCACTTCCCAACAATCTAGGAGAATAAAGTCTGCCCAAACACGAGGACTTGAGTTTGCATCTCTAACACCCAGATAAAATTCTAGGCATGGGGCACACGCTTGTAATCTGAGCACTGGGAGGTAGTGGCAGGAGATCCCAGGGGTTCGCTGGCCAGTCATTCTAGATGATCAGCAAGGTCTAGGTTCAGTAGGAGACCCATCTCAGGAGGTGAGGTGGAGAAAGAGAAGAGGACTAATGTCATTATCAACCTCTGATGCTTGCACCTGTGTACGTGGGTAGGAACAACAGCACACAAAGACTCACATAAACTAGCTGAGAGAGAAGGTTTTTAGACACCGAGCCTCCTAGGAAATTAAAGCAGAGGACTGACTTTGAAAAGGACTTTGGAGTGTCATGAAATCTCTTACAGATGGCAGCAGACTCTGGGTCCCATCGCTCTCGCTTCAGATTAAGCGCTTCTGCCCTAGCTGGGTTGGCCTTACCTCTGACTGGGTTCCACAGTAGGACTTGTTCTTAGGTGACAGATCCGGGATGACAAACTGGTAGTAGCCACCTTCATGGACCCCATTGTAACATAGCCCCCCGAGCGCCAGCTGGTGTACTTCCCATCCGTAGGGACACTCAGGGATTTTAGTGATGATGGTCTTGGGGTAACAAAACACAAGGATGACATCTGGAAGAGGTTACACATGATGTGGTCAGCGTTTCGATGTCACACAGATTTCACTGGCTGCAACAAGTTTCCCCAAACTTCAACCTTTGATAACTTATGCCACATATAATATTATCACTATTTAATACTTATTTATTTGGATTCATTTTTAAAGTCTGTGACTTTATTATAGAGCTAATGATTTTTTAAAAAGCAATCTTGGGTATTAAATCTAGGGCCTCGTGCTTGCTAGGCAAGAATTGTACCACCAAGCCCTAAAACTTTCACTTGATTTTAAAGAATCTACCCATAATAAAATTGCAGACATGTATCCCGACGAGAATTAGACTTCTTATAATTTCAAATGTCCACTGCATTATTGCATGCTCGGTACTGCCAAATATTGTTTAAAGGCACATAGCATGCACTGAGTAGTCAAACACTTTAAAAAGTGGACATGTCACATAGAAAGGGGAGGAAATATCTTCTACTTTGTAAAAAAGTTGACTCATTCAATGCATGCTTGCTTCTGATGGGCAAAGTCTGATTGGCACTGGGGGTTTCTGTTCCTCTGCCTGGTGCCATTTTTACACTTTCCTAACTAAGCCGTCATGGAGCTCTGATCACAGCAAGTTGGAGACTGGGGGGCTCCCCGTCTGGGAAATCAGGGTGGCATTGAAGTACCTGCTTTATTTGGAGTGCATGATTTCGCCGAGGCTTCTGCAAAGAAGGCCAGCAAAACGAAGGCCCTTGCCACCATCGCTCCTCTAGAGCCCATCTCTGCCAGGCGGCCAAACCAAAGCTGCCAAACGCTCACAGTCCTTCCAGGCCCCAGGTCTCGACTGTTCTGTATTGGAGACATGAAGAAAAAATGAAAGTCAAGGGTTAGAACAAATTATCATACAATCTTGTGGGGGAGTTTCCAAGGGCGCTCGGTGATGCTGTCCTGAGCTTGTACCACTGGGGATGTGAGTGTCACAGGCAGTGGCTCATGTTCCTGCCTTTCTCATTCTCTCTGGACTGTAGTTGCTGCCTCCCGGATGCACCCCAAATCTCTAGCCCCTGTCCTATTTCCACCTTATATATCTAGAGGGTGTAAGAGAAACCAACTCTAGATAAGTCACAATGGGCACACATTATCCATGGCAGGGGAATAAAAGGGAGCTCAGCACAGTAGTCCTGATGGGAAGCTCAGTTACCACTGAATCTAATTTCTTCTCCTTTGCAGTTAGGCACCCCTCCCCCACCCTTTACCGCCTCAGCCAGGGCCAGAGAGAGAAGCTGGGCATTTCCTTCTTGTCCTAAAAATCAACACAACAAACAAACAAACAAACAAACAAACAACTTCCAGGGAGTAACTCTCTTCTTTTGTATTTGTTTTCTCATTCTATTTCTTGCTTTCTTAGTTTCATAAGGAGGGGAGTGACATTTTCACTCTAAAAGCATTTCAGTCCTGCATGGTTACATCTAGCAGTCAAACACAATATAGGTTTTGTTACTGTTAAAAAAAAAAAAACCCCAAAACCAAAAAACTTAAAGACTATTTTTCTCCACCGTTTCCTGATGTCTATAACTTCATCCTCAAATACGACTTTAAAGTGCAAAGCCTTTAGGTGCTGTTAGTCTGTCCAGACAATGACCTTAGATCACCCAGGCAGACCTTGCTCTAAGCAGTACAGAAGATGCTATTCTGTTGGGAGTTCCAGACATACCCCTGAGAGTACATATAATTTCCTGTCTCAGTGACATCAGGATAAATCTAACAACTATGTGTAAGTACTATAATAGAGCTGCCTTATTGTGGCGTCTAAGGATTAAGGAAAGCGCTCTTTGGGAAGCCATTAAAAATTTCTAGGACTCAGCTTCCTTCCCTGCGAGATGGAGGCCATCACCCTGGTCATACCCCAGCGGGAGGAGAGCAAAGAGATGAAGACCCTTGTCAAATGACTCACAAGGGAAAAGGAAAATTGCAGTTTCTGGTAACATGCACGTGCCCTGGGAGTTGGGTTGCTTTCTCTTAAAATCAGCTGCACATTGTCTCCTTATAGACTCATGCCACAGAAGGCATGTCTGTGTTGATAATGCACAAGCAATGTAGTTTATAGACATGAGTCAACTGGGGTGAATAGGGAAGGTGAGCAGACAGATATTAATATTCCCTTCCAAAAAAGGAAGAAAGGTAGACTCACAGAACCTGACACTGCCAAATAATAGACAGCCAATAAATGGTCAAAGGGGGCTTTGGGCTCCGGGCAGATGGGGCTACTAGCTCAGCCTTACCCCATCGAGCCTTGTAGCATCTTTTCAGCCACTACTGCACCTTTCCTCTAGAGACAGGGATTGATCTCTGTACCTCTCTGTCTCCAGAGCCTTCCATCAAAGCCTGGAAGCAGCAGCAGCAGCAGCAACAGCAGCAGCAGCAGCAGCAGCAGCAGCAGCAGCAGCAGCAGCAGCAGCTCCCGCTTGCCAATACACGTTCTCGCATGTGTGAATTCTGAGTTTCTTCCCCCCAGGGCTTAGTGTTGCTTCTCTAGGATTTCCCTTCTCTGCTTTTTATTAAACATTCACGGGACCCTGATGGTAAGTATGCCAGCTCTGCTTGTGGCTCTAGAAGACAAGGGTAGATTAGAGGTTGCCTTTTTGTCCCCTATCTAGGAACTAGTTAGTGGGGAGTGCAGTGCAGAGAGCAGAGTGAGTGTGTCTTTGGGGTGTAGGAAGAGAGGAAAGAATAGCTGCCCTGAGCGTGAGGAAAGGAATAGGAAGGCCTAGGACAGACGCTCAAGGCAGCCTGGATGCACGGAATGGACTCTGGTTCCATCACCAACAGCTCAACAGCATCCTTCTGCTTGTGATGGGACACTTATTATTTTCAAATATCAGTTTCTTTCAGCCAACTCTGACCTGAGCAGGTGAGCTGTAGCAACCGACTCTGGAGACAGCTAGGAACAGAGATCGATCGATCCCTGTCTCTAGAGGAAAGGTGCAGTGGAGGCCGAAAAGATGCTACATGCATGATGGGGTAAGGCTGAGCCAGTAGCCCCATCTGCCCAGAGCCCAAAGCCCACTTTGACCATTTACTGGCTGTCTACTATTTGGCGGGTGTTAGGTTCTGTGAGTCTACCTTTCTTCCTTTTCCAGAAGGGAATATTAATGTCTGTGATAAGTTATTCAGACATTAAAAAGTAATGTGTGTGAATAATTGTTTATGTTACATGCACAGACATTTTCACTGAGGACAAGGCACCCAGAGAAAGCCTTTTGTGCCTGTGTTAGCGGGAACTGTGAAGATGTAAGGTCTTCTAGGAATGGAGGCCACTATGGGGAAGACGTTAATTTCATCAATGCTAGGAGTGTCCTGTGTCATCACAAGTATTGGTTCTGGAATTAAACATCATGGCTCTGTCAGATTTCCAGCAGCATGGTGTTAGGAAGTAGCTTGACCTCTTTAAGCTTTTGATTTCAAATCTGTAAAATGAGGCTTCTCAACCTCCTGTGCCTGATTCAAGTGCTTAAGGAAACAACCCTTGCAAATTGCTTAGCACAGTACCTGGCGTGAACTCGGCAGTAAAGACTACCTGCTGTAAGTATAAGCATCAAAGGTTGGTATCCACAGGCTGGGACAGCATGTCCCCACTGTTCCCAGATGAACCCTGAGTGTTTCTATGGTAACAACCTTCTCTTTGGAAGCCCACCCTAACAAAAGAGCAGGGGCTTTTGATAGAAAGGTCTTACCGGGATAACATTTGTGGACAGAAAAAGAGATCTCTCCTACGATTTCTTAGAGTGGAGAATCAGCTAACAATCAGGTACATGATACTGCTTTCAAGCGTGAGGGGAATGGGTGAGGTAGGACAGTGGATTCCACTTTTGTGGCAGGCTGGTCTCTAGATGTTTGATTTGCATAAGAGACAGAAGGGGACCAAACATGCTGGGGCCAAGCCGTATTTGATACTGGTGTTGGTTAAAAGGCTGAGACATCTATTTTCTGTGGTAATTACCTTCCCTATGATGTCCCACTCAATCCTCTCTTTGCTTCTTAGTACTCCTCTGCCCCAGTTGCACTTGGAGTAAGAGGGACACCGTGCAGATGGAATCCAAACGCAGATCCCTGGCTCAGACCATTGCAGATTCTTTCAAACACGGAGAAAATGGATTAGAACGTTTTATTAATCCTAGGATTTTTTAAAAAAAAGTCCACCAAAGAGAGTTTTATGGAAGACTCACCCAAAAGATGAGCTTGTCTCTCCTAAATCTTTGTTTTATGAGTTGCTAGGCAATAAAGGGCATCTGTTCTGTTTGAATATCAGGAGTGATTTGGGAGAGCCGGCCGGGGTCCGAAAGAGATGCCCTTTACAAAGGGCAATCACCATTTTCCTTTGCAGCTGAGAAATCAGATGGAGGGGTCCAGTGGCAAGGGGTTGCAGTCAGATCCTGCTGAGGTAAGAGATGGGCCTTTCAAGCCAAGACTACTGAGCGTGCTTCAGAGTTAACAGCTGCTTTCTTAACTATTGATTTACAACACACTGTTTTGAGTTCACTAAATGTTAGGTTTGTTAAATGGACCCTGTTGTTCCCTGTAAGCTCTGAATCAAACCTTCTTCCACTTTGTGGGAGACTGTTTGCCAATTTGCAAATGAGTGGGCATTTCATTCACCACTGACTCCAACCAGGAATGAGCAATTCTCCAGAGAAAGTACAAGAAAGCACACTCAGAAGGGGACTTGAGGATATGGAAGGGCTCTTTCAACAGACATCAGTGAGTCAGCACCATCTCCCCATCCCTCATGTGACCCTGCATTTCCCCCTCCCCATCCCGCACAGGTCTCTGCATCTCTCCAGATGCACGGTGGCCTATAGTGTCTGTGAACTAAAGTGTCCAGAAAAGAGCCACATCAGTTCAACAGTTCCAAGGCTGAGTGATTAAAGCTGTGATTATACAGAGCTGTAATGTTTCAGGGTGTGGGGGGATGTCTTGGGTTATTAGCCCCCTAAATAGCCACTATTGCTCACCTGTGTTTGTGACCTAAATCCTTCTGACTACCAAGGGAACCAACCTTTCAGAGTGTACAAACATACTCCTGGATTCCACCAGCCCAAGTGCTAAGAAGTGTCATCAGATAGCATCTGGGTCCTATAGCGCAGACTTGCCTACTTACCACTGGCCTGCCAGATGGGTCCCCTCACATACTTGAATATATCTTAATTCATAGCTTTCTTTGATTTGCTACTATAGAACTAGACACACTTTTACCTCATTGGGAAAGCCATATTTGGGGCACAAAGCAGAAGAACATGAAGACTCTACCACTCAATGACCATGGCGTCAAAGTCATGCTTCACTCTCCTCTCAAAGGCCCACAACCTCCAGACAGACTCGCGGTACATCAAGTGAGCACACAGCACACATATTGCCATCTCTTGCTTTTGTATCCACGCTAGCCATCACTAATCAAGACATGACACCAGGATCATTTCTACAGTGTGCTCCAACAGGCACTAGCAATCTGTTGGGAATAACACAGGGATAAAAACTCATTACTGGTTCCAGAGCAAGCCAATGTGCTGCTTCTAGGGCTGAGCAGTTCACCTTACTGCATCATTCACTTTCCCCTTATAAATTTTGGTAGCACTGGGATAGCTGTTGCCTTTTTGCAGAAAGACCTTCCAGCAGCCTGAAAGCTTCACCGAGACAAGGATGCAGCTGGGCTTCTGCTCAACACTGAGTTTTAGCTGCAATGAGGTCGTTGTCTCATACAGCAGATTTAGCAAATAATTTGCTGAATGACTGACACAAAGTGTTTTGGAACAAGAACAAGTATAAGTTCTTTCTCTCTCTCTCTCTCTCTCTCTCTCTCTCTCTCTCTCTCTCTGTGTGTGTGTGTGTGTGTGTGTGTGTGTGTGTGTGTGTGAACATGTCCATGTATGCCAAGGCCAGAGGACAACTTGGCCATCATACCTTTTCCTCACTTCTCCTCCTCCTCCTCCTCCTCCTCCTCCTCCTCCTCCTCCTCCTCCTCCTCCTCCTCCTCTTCCTCCTCTTTCTCCTCTTCCTCCTTTTCCTCCTCCTCTTCCTTTGCTGCTGACAGGATCGCTCACTGGACTAGGACTTCTTGAGTAGGTTCATCTGACTGGGTTCATCTACCTCTCTCTGCCTCCCCAGATCTGTGATTATGAATGCTAGCTTCCTTTTTTGACATGCGTTGTGGATAGCAAACCTTGATCTTCCTGCTTGCAAGACAAGCCCTTTACCAGCAGAGCTGTCTTCTCAGTTTCTAAGAACTTTGTAAACTATGAAAATGTAAGCTGCCCCTAATGTTAGCTTCCAGTGGAGGGGTGTCTAGTATGTGCCATATCGAAGCCACAGTGTATAAAATCAGTATTGTAATCATGATTGGTTGCAAAGAGTTGACTGGAGAAAATGAAGTTTTGTTACTTTGAGTCTACGCCGTGTGCTACGAAGTTAAAACTTGAGACATATGAATACATGGTCATTGGGAAATTACAATGCCTTGTTAAGCATTTTTGGGAAAGTTGAAAACTCGGGAAATTACAACAGTAGTTTTCTGCTGTTCATATCAAAGTATCACTATATTTTTAATGACTAAATTACAATAATTTTTAATATTGAAAGAAAAGCCAAATTATAAATCACAGGAGACTTTCCAGGTCATGATCTGTAAGTCACTATTTGGCAGAGGGAAATAGGAGTGTTAAGTTTATATCACAAACTTCATATGACAACAACTAAAATAAAAAACTCTTCAGTATGGATCAGGCCTGCAGTTCTTCTCTCCTAATGTGGCCTTGAGGTTTAGCTACAGGGAAAGGGTAACTAAAGTGAGTTAACTGGGAGATGGAGAGATGGCTCAGAGTTTAAGAGCACTGACTGCTCTTCCAGAGGTCCTGAGTTCAATTCTCAGCACCCATATGGTGCCTTCTTCTTGCATTTATGCAGACAGCACTTATATATTAGAAATACATACATAAACACATTTTTAAAAAATGGATTAACTGATCAATAGTTGTATGCAAAACAGAAATATAACGCAAAATTGTCATCTCATTTATCAGCCATGTTACTAAAGCTGTAGAGCTAGAACTGTGGTTGGACTCTTAGGTATGAGATATAAAAATTTCTGTGCTATAGGAAGCTTTTGGGAGCAAGGATTCTAGGGATGAAGAGTAGAAATATTAGAGAGTCTCTCAAGGTTGCTGATGGTTGGAGAAAATGAGGAATCCATGGGCTTTGGAAGTCATAAGCAGAAGCTATAAATGATGGAGAAACACTGAACCAGATCTGTAGCAGCCAATAGGCTTTAGGGGTAGATACTGTATGCTGAGGGCTTTCTTGTTGATTTTTTAAAATTTATTAATGGCGTCTCCATTGTCTACAAACGTTATCCTCCTTCAAAGACAAGCTCAAGGCTACCTGCTATTTGAATTCTTCTCAGATCTCTTTCTTCTGGAGACTTTGAACTTTTAAAATTTTCTGTCATCTGGGTCATGTATACAGCTGCTTTGTGTGTCTTGCCTTATTAATTAAACCAATAATGTGTACACTTTTGAATTTTTCTATACTGAAAATTGTCATAATGATTATTTATGGAGTAAATGTTATGTTAGGCTGTATGCAAGGATAGATAGATACATAGATGGTAAATGATGGATAATAAATAGATGATAGATAGATGAATGGATAGATTAATGTTAGATGAGAGATTGATTGATAGGAAGCTCTAAGTCTCTGACTTAATAGGATAGAAATTCAGTTTTTACTAACACATTCACAATAGGTAGATAGTCTGCCCAGCTCCCCGGGGACTAGTTCTTCAGCTTTGTACTTTGGGTCCAAGAAGGTCTCTGTATTGAACAACCAAACCTAGAAGGTTATGGAGGACCTCCAGTTGGTATTATCAACTCTCATCAAGTTCATTGGCCAGAACTCAGACATATAGTGTGATCTATCCTCCATGTTTTACAAACAAGAAAATGGACACCTAAAAGTCATTGTGTACTTGAATCTGACATACAGTTGTCTGATACTAAAGTCACTATATAAACTTGTTTTTTTTTTTATCCAAGCCCACTTTTAAAAAAGTTTTTAATTGCTATTCTTATATAGGACTTACCGTAGGGTAATTGACATGTTGGATTAATCCCAAGTTGCTCTTCTTGATAGCATTAACCAGGAAAAATTGTTGACAGACAAATCTTTTTTTAAAAAAAATCATGTATGCATTTATTTCTCTCTGTCCTTGATCATGGCTATGATTCAACCAACTGTCTCTTGCTCCTTCTGCTGTGATGACCTCCCAGAAGTGAACTGTAACCTTTGAGTTCATTTTGTGTTGCCATCAGGTGCTCGACATGGGGCTCGCTCTTACATGTGGTTTGTGTACCTCACATGAGCTCCTTGGAGAAACTAATTTTTCCACTGTGAGTGGATGTTAACTGGAGATAGCTTCTTGGTTGGGGATGGGAGCTCATGCCTACTTCCCCACTTCTGTATTGGAACTCCTCTGGTTTGGATATGTTCAGGCCTTGTACATGCTGCCATAATCTCTGTGGGCTCATTTGTGCATAAGTCCTGTGTGTCTGGAAGAAGTCTCCCTTGGTATCAACCATCCTTTATGCATCTTACAATCTCTCTACTTCCTCTTCCTCTCTGAACCCTAAGGGAAGGGATTTGATGAAGACAACTCATTTAGGATTGAGTGTTCCAAGGTCTCTTACTCTTTGTACACTGTTCAGTTGTTGGTCTCTGGATCTGTTTCCATCTACTGCAGGAGGAAGTTTCTCTGGTGATAGCTGAGTGAGACACTGATCTATGGGTATAGCAGAATGTCTTTAGGGGTCATCTCATTGCTACGTTCCTTTAGCAGAACAATAGTAATTGGTTTTCTCTTAGGTCCATGTCCTATCTAATCTCAGATTCTTGGCCACCCAAGCAGTGTTAGGCATGGATTCCATCTCATAGAGTGGTCCTTAAATTCAATCAGATAGTGGTTGGTTAACCCCACATTGTTTGTGCCACTATTGTACAGAACGATCACCACTGTAGACTGAAGAGTTTATAGCAAGGTTGATGTTTACCTTTTTCTGATAGCATGTAGAGTTCCTTGCAGGACCATGAACTAGGCAGTAGGGTAAAAGTTCTTGTTAGACACCAGCTTGACTTCATGCTAAATGAAATGTACAGATGTTGTCTTCAGCAGTAGGGCCTTACCATCAGTTTGTGGAGAGCAGCCAATAGCCTTGACAATATCCTCAGTTGTTGGGGTTTCTCATGGGGCCCCTCTAGGCAACAACTCAGTTAACGTAACTCATTCCTGGAATTAGAGGTTGCACTTGATGGTGAGGGATGCCTATTTTGGACTTTGTCTCCTCAGTTATTTGGTGATTCTATTTAGATGTCTTTCACATATGTATATATTTTAAGAAGCTTGTACCATAGTAGGTTTCCATATGGCCTCTCAAATAACCCCTAGCTGTCCCTCCCATATTCCTTCCCTTACTTCCCTTTCTCTTCCCAGCTCCACTTAATCCTCCTGATCCACTCCTCTGTTTCTCTCTAACTATATATTCTATTTCCCCTCTACAGGGAGATCCTTCTTGCCCTCCTAGTTCCTTATTCTATACCTAACTTCTGTGGTTATTCAGGTAGTATCATGTCTATCAAAGGCTTAAAAGCTAGCATCCATGTATAAGAGAACACTTACCCCATTTTTCTTTTGGGGAACAGAAAATCTTAAAAGACAGCTCTGACCATCAATTCAGGCTGAAAACTTTTAATAAGTGCTTAGTAAACCTTTCTTCACCTACTTTCTAATACATACAAAATGAAGGCTCTGGCCTCAGGCCAAGCTATCTGGAACTGATGTGATGAAATATACTGGCTTCCAGAAAGTTCACACGCTCTTGTAATTCAAAGGACAAGATTAAAAAAACAAATCTCCATTCTGGTCTGGCATGGTAGCATATGCCTTTTAACCTTAGCATTTAGGAGAAAGAAGCAGGGGGATATCTGTGATTTCCAGGCCAGCCTGGTCTACATAGTGAGACGCTGTCTCAAAATAAAACCAAAACAACACTCTCTAGATTGTTGTGCTAAAGAATGACTTTTTTTGTTGTTGTTGACCCTGTTCTCTGAAGTGTTCAGAATCTTACTTCTAGAACTCTTTAGACCATTCAGGCCTCTCTTTTTTATCAAGAAAGAGTGGCCGTGGCACAGGTCAGGTGGCAGCTGGATGCATCTGTCCATAATCCTCCACAGTGGCTACGGACAAGAAAGGGGTCCAACGGGATTCCTGAGCTTGTGGAGGGGGTGCAATTCGTTAATCTGGTGATTTAGCCTGAAAGACTGGTTTATACACAATGGTGGCAGCAGATTTTTCAGCAAGAAAGGGCTTTAAGGTAGTGTTCCAACTGGAAAATGGGGCAACTGGGTGATTAAGGCGACCTTACATAAGACTGACAATAATCTTCATTGTTATATTGAAGATCGAAATGGTTCAAGTAATTATCATAAGCTGGGGTTTTCCAACCCTCTCTGGTTTTTTTTTTTTTTCCCCAAGCTGTTCAGGAAACCGGTGCTGAGGTCTCTTCAACACCAGCCAAGATCCCTGCTTCTTCTGGGAGACCCTGCTGGGACAGGGCTGCAACCCCGGCTGCATCAGGAGTACCCACTGGCAGTGACCTCCTGTCCTCTGGTCCTGCAGAAGGACTGCAGACAATGTGGCTAATTTTTGATGGCAGTGGACATCCTTCCTGTTTGAGGGGAAAACGCCCAACAGCTGGAGCCAGGGTCCTCCTATCTTCCCTTTCCAGCTCTGCCCTTCTGTTCTTTAAAGAACGGTCTCCATAAAGAGGAAGGGACAAGGTGCATTGTGACATTTCAGGGCAGCTTGGGCGCTGACTCGAGACATGCCAGCCTCAAAACGCTGGGTTCTGGGCTTCTGGCCTGAAAGGTAGAAAAGGCTCAGACCCTGGTGATCATGTGTTCTGAAACAGCCAATCATGGCCCAGTGCTCTTGCCTACTCTTCACTTGCCCAAGGCAGATACTCTGCAGTTCTGTTTTTTTTTTTTTTTTTTTTTTTTTTTTTCCTGTTGATTCCTGGCATAGCTACATGAGAAGATCGGATTGGTTGGCTGATGGCCTCAGAGCAGAGTTCTTTTTGACAGGGGCTGGTACCTTAGTGGTTACATACACCCTGTAGACGGACCAATCCCTGTTCGAATCAGCCAAGACCAAAGTCAAGTTTATGTTTGGTGAAGTGTGGTGATCCAGTCTCAGAGAACTTGATTTCTGCTTCCTTCAAGGAAATGTCATAAAAAGGAGACTTTGTGAGTGGTCCGCCAGGGACACTGGCTTGCCTTTAAGTCACTTGTATTTTCATCTGCAAAATAAACCCACCATTAAAAGGGAGATGGGAGGATGACTTAGTCTCCATAGCATTTGCTAGGCCTAGATCTCTAGCACATACCCAAGTAAAGCAAAATAACAGGAACCACAGAAAGTGCCTGTGGTCCCAGAGGAAAGAGACAGGCTGGTGGATTTTTATATTATTTATGTATTAATAATGTTTTTAATAGTAACTAATGATTGTAATTTAATACTTACGTTAATACCCTTAGCATAACTGTGGGCATTTTATTTTAATAAATTCATGGAAACTCACCAAACAGCTCCTTACTTATTGGCCCCTCATCTCGTGCTTTAATTGGTCTTTTAGTCAGGAATATTCTATGCATTGTTCCTTTTGACAATATTGTTTTTCTGAATTTTTCTGATTTTTTCCCCCAATTGACAGGCCATTATATACTTAAAAATCATATTCCTTAGGATCCATTCTCATCAGAAAACTCAGGGAGCATTAGAGAAGCTGTTCTTGGCATTAGACACTAGATTTTGGAGACTCTGCTTCTGAAATGAAGTTCGCCTTTCGTGGTAGAGTTTAGAAAGTGATCTGGCCTGGAACTCCTGATCCACCTACGTCCACCTTAAGTGCTACCATGCTGGTTTGAAAGCTCAGCTTTTATCACTGAAAACAAACCTCTTCAGTTGTTAGCTGGCAAGCTCCCTCGCTCCTTCACGAGAACATCAAAGATCCAGGACTAAACATTCATAACTTGCTTGTCAGTTGTTCACTGAAGTACAAAGAGTGCTCTGTGCACAAGGGGAGAGCTCACAGATGCATTCAGACAAGAGTTTGCTTAAGGTAATGACCAGGCACAGTCTGGTATGCAGTTCTTGTTTCTTGTATGTATTTATTGTGTGTGTTTATATGCAGATGTACAGGAGCACATGTGCCCCTGCACCAAGGTGATGTCCAGAAGACAAATTCTTAGGATTGGTTTCTTCCTTTACCATGTGGGGTCTGGGGGCATTGCACGCATTCATCATGCCTAGTGGCAGACATTTTTACCCACTGAGCCATCTCACTGGCCCTGACATGTAGTTTTTAATGTACATTTCCACTTTGCTATATGCAATATTGTTATTAAAAAGCCACTTAGATAACCAGAAAGAACCTACTTTAATTAATAACTTGCTGCTTCATCAAGGATTCATTTAAGTAAAAAAACAAAAACAAAAACAAAAACCAAAAAGCAAACTGCTTTTAAAAATCCCTGGAGGTACGCTGTGTTGACAGATATGACCTTTGTCACAGTTTGGCACTCTTGCCAACTTGGTTAAGGCGGCAGCAGTTTTATCTACCATGGTTGGCACAATATTACTGCAAATGTCAGCCTAGAAAAAAAGACAACGTCTTGGTCTAATCATAATGGTTTTAATCATGCTTCCTCACTAAAAAGGGACTCATAGAGGTTCGGGGAGTCAAACACCCTGGGGGGACTCTGTTCCTCTTGGGTGTCTTCAGCTTTACCGTCTGTTTGAATGCTATCAGTTTCTAACCCTTTGAGGCTATCCTGTGTGTTAACGGCTCTTAGTATTTCTGTTGCACACTGGCCTCACACTCGGCCGTAGGGGGTGGTGCTGTCTCTGATTTAGTATCGCCATTACCCAGCAGGACCTCAACATTTAACACTGGATGTTAAATGCTAACACACAGTGGTATGATTTTTGGCTTAGTCCTCTGCTAGCCAGGAGAAAGTGTCATGGTCTCGGTACATGACTGTGATGTGGTTGTTTCAGTAATGGTGGGTGTTGAGGTAGAAGGGGCTGTGGTGGTGGTGAGTGGCGTTCAGGTGGAATGCGTGTTGGGATGGGAATCTGCATGTTTGTGTGTCAGGGCATGAAGAGCAGGCACGCATGACGGTAGAAGGCATGTGACCTTGAAGTTTCATTTATACCATTGTGGTTCTTTAAGTAGGAGCTCCTCAGGTTTCTATTGGTTAGGTTCTTGGGGAGTCATCATGTTTAGGGGGACTCTTGTTAACTTTACGGGCTATCAAGAGGCTGCTCTCAAGAATCTGGGTACTTCCGAGAGTTTTAAGTTGCTTCTGACCTCACAGTGTTGTTTTTCTAACACTACTTTTGCCCTGCTTGCTTGTTTTGTTGAGATAGGGTCTCACTATGTATTTCTGGCAGTCCTGGAACTTGAAGTGTAGACCAGGCTGGCCTTGAACCCACAGCAATCCACCTATCTTTGCCTCCAGAGGGCTAGGATTAAAGCCATGTACCATCACCTCACCAGGCTACTTTTGCTTTTAAAACATGGCCTGAATCAGCCACCATCTCTACCTGATTGACCTGCGTATGCTCAGGCAACTGGGAAATCCACCCAGTTAAAGCAGAGCAAGCATCACCATCCCTGACAGGAAGATTCTGGGTCAGGTCTTTGGGCCGCCTGTCTCCTACAGCACTGGAGGCACAGACAATGTGGTTTTTCTGGTTGTGGATCCCCTTGATGTATGTTGGCCAACCCCTGTTCCGGAGCTAGCACTGCAGTGACTCAGGCTGTGGAGTATTTCCCCTTCTCATTAGCAACTCCCTGTTGTTGGGCTTTATCTGACTGTGATCTAGTAAGGTGATATGTTAGTTTGAATAATGATTAATATTTTGGGATCACCCAGAATTGAGCTTGTGTATTTTGCAAGATCCTGCATGGGAGAGCTTAGTACACTGGTTTAATTTTTTTTTGAAATGAAAAAAAGTCAAACAATGATCCAGTAAGTTGGATTTGAGCAGCCAAGTTACCACGTGATTGGACCTATGATCTAAGTATCAGAAGTGCTGAGCAGCAGTGTTACCCTCCTCCTGACTGTGTGCACTGTGTCCTCTACTACTTGCCTCGGGTCATTCAGAATCTGCTTCAGAGTCTTGTTTCAAATCTTCTTTCTAGGCTCTCTCAGACTGGATTTAAACCCTATGGAAATGGATCATCCTAGCAAATTTAAATAGGTGTTTAAGATAGGAAATCCACACAGAGCTCTGTTCATACCTCCAGGATCTACATAGTTCAGGACAGACTTCCCCCAGAGAGGCAGAGCCGCCCCCCCCTTTCCCCCGGCAGGATCTGGGCTTAGGAAACACTTAGACCAGTGGTTCTCAACTTTCTCAATGCTGGGACCCTTTAATACAGTTCCTCGTGTTGTGGTGACCCCCAACCATAAAATTATTTTTGTTGCTACTTCATAACCATAATTTTGTTAGTTATGAATCTTAATGTAAATATGTGTGTTTCAGATGGTCTTAGGTGACCCCTGGGAAAGGGTCATTTGACCCCCAGGTTGAGAACCACTGACTTAGGCCTTCTCACTGTTCTGTTTCTGTCTGTAACTCTGTGTGAGGTGGGCAAATTGGCATGCTTTGGTCATGGATTTCGATCAAGCTCCCTAAAAAGTTTGGGTGAAAGTTACAGAAGAGACATTCAGAAAGTTGAAACACAGTCTAGCACCCCTGCTCTTGGCTGCTCGCCAGAATTCGATGCTAAGACCCTATTTCTGAGGGTACCACACATACACTGGCCACAGCACTTGGAGAAATCAAGGTGGTACTGACCAGGAAGCTTCCCCCTGCTGACTAGCTCGCACAGAACGGGGAGCTGCCATATAGGTTACTGGGGAATGAATGAATGAATGAATGAATGGCATGAAGAGTCTAACTCAGGTATGAACCTTGTTAACTGTAATAATGATCATGAAGTCCATCCCTGTGTGAAAGGAAGGAGGGCAGGATGGATGGACCGAAGGAAGGAATAAAAAGCAGAGCAAAGCAAAACACCACCACCACCACCACCACCACCACCACCATCACCACCACCACCACCACCAAAGTACTTCATAATGTATCAATCCATATTTATATACATGTGTCTATCTATATCTGTCTGTCTGTTTTCTGTCATCTATCTCCCTATCTGTCTTCTATCTAAACATCTGTCTCATATTTTCCTAAGTGGAGAGTTTGGTAGGTAGGCAGATGTTGTAAAAGCTACACGGTCACCCACACAAGGCCTTTCTGATAATGAAGTCAGTCTTGCAGCTGAGGGCATTTTATCTCTGGCTGGAGTGTTGCACTGACTACCACTCATGGGAACGCAGGCAGAGACAGGCCTGGAGAGGTGACTCTGAGCAGAGGTTTGCTGGTGTTTGGCTGAGACCTTTTCCTCAGCTATCAATTCTCCTGAGCTTCTCCTGAGCTCTCCTGAGCTCCTCCTGAGCTCTCCTGAGCTCTCCTCAGCTCTCCTGAGTTCTCAGTTCCTCAGCCTCTCCTCAGCTCTCCTGAGCTCTCCTGAGTTCTCCTCAGCTCCTCCGCTCCTCCTGAGCTCTCCTGAGCTCTCCTCAGCTCTCTCCATCCCCGCCAGTCTTCTTGGGACATTTCTTTCTCTCATCTCCTCGGTTTCTTTTCTAGCTTGCTGTGCGTCCTACAGAAACAACACGTGGCTGTTACAGAAATACTAGAACATTTAGGAAGCATATAAAATATTAAGGAAGCAGAGAGACAAACACAGAGTTGGATCCCCTTGAGGCAACCTCTGTTTAAACTTTGACCTATTTCATTGTTTGTCTTGCTCTTGCTATCTTTAACTGTGCCTTTCCCAGGCATCTGTGAGAGCTCCCAGCCTAGAAACTGCTGTTGTCCTGTGAGTGTCACTTCCAGCTGCAGCACCGTAGGACCTCTGTGACCCCTGGGACTGAACTCTGGACCTTGTCTCGTCCCTGCATCTGCTAATTCATACACGAGTGATGTTAATTGTGCTGACTGCCCCTGCTCACCTCTCTCCATCACAGACTACGAGACCGGATCCCACAACCCAGGTCTCCTTCACACCATTCATGTCTTAGATGGTCGGGATCACTCATGAATAATTTCAAATATTCAATAGCAAAGATGGAAAGAGGAAAAATGTAAACCATATTCGTGAAGGGTGCCTGACCTCTACATCAGAATAAGGACAGTGGTGTGTGATTGCCTCAGTTCGTGTGTGTGTGTGTGTGTGTATGTGTTGCATACATGGGTATACAGAAGCCAGATGAAAAGGATGTCCAGTCTCTATTGACCTCCACCTTATTGCAGATTCTCTCATTGAGCTGGAAGTTAGTAGTTTCAGCTAGGCGGGCTGTGCAAACTTGCCAATGCTGGGGTTTCAGCAATGTGCAGCCACGCCTGGCTTTTAGCATGAATTCTGCGGGTTCAAACTCAGCTCTCACCCTTGTGGAGCAGGTGGCCTTGCCTGTGGAACCACATCACCTTCTCTGTTCTATAATTTAAAAATTTTCATTGAAACCAGCGGTCACCACTGCTTTCACATGGTGGCGCACGCCTTTAATCCCAGCAATTGGGAGGCAGAGGCAGGTGGATCTCTGAATCCCAGACCAGCCTGGTTTACAAAGTGAGTTCCAGGAAAGCCAGGGCAACACCGAGAAACCCTAGCTCAAAAAACTGAAAAAAATTTTAAATTGATTTTTAAGAATGTTTTTATTCATTATATTAAAAGGCACACATTTTTATCACAGTTTTGAGCTTTGCTCCTACCACACATAGACTTGGGATGTGCAAGTGATAACTGTCCCTGCTATTTGAACTCCTGACTCATTCCAACAATTATGACATATTTTATTTGTTTTTCATTAAAACATTCTTTATTGGTCTATATCATTGTGTGTAATGCTTGGTTTCATGAAGACAATTCTTTTCAAGTATATTATATATTTTGAATGTATTCGCCCCTCCCTACCTCTCTTCTTGGGCTAATCTCCCTCCTTCCTCCTGCCCTCCCTTCTGCCTTCAAGCCGTATGTATCATAATCCATCAGTGGGAGAATGTGCATGATGTGTTTCTTTCTGAGTTGACATTATTTTATTTAATATGATGGCCTTCGACGGCATCCATTTTCTGGCAAATGACATAATTTTGCTCTTCCTTATGGCTGAATAAAACTCCTGTGGCTACACATGCAATTTCAATTTCTCTTCATGTGTTGATGGACATGTGGGCTGATTCTATTCTTTCGTTACTGTGAGGAGTGCCACAGTAAATGTGGCTGTTTGGGTGCCCTTGCAGTGTACTGACCTAGCGTTCCTCGGGCATATACCCACAGTGGCGTGGCTGGGCCTGTGGTAGTTTTATTTCTCAGGGTTTTGAGAACCCTCCACCAGCAGTGTGTGTGTGTGTGTGTGTGTGTGTGTGTGTGTGTGTATGTATGTGTGTATATATATATATCAGTATATATTTCATACACCCATCATGTACATATACATAATATACATATAGGCACTCATACACACATATACATAGGCATATATAGGCATCCCTTTCTCACAATTTAACCAGCACTTACCACGTGTTCTGCTTTGTTAGGGGTGTGTGCACATACATGTGTCTGTGTCTGTGTGTCCAATGTGGAGGTCAGGGTACAAGTTTTGGAGAGTTGGGCTAGCACAGCTTGTGTTTTCACCCACAAAGCCATCTCCCTGACCTTTACGTGCTGTCTCCATTGTAACCAGTATAACAGGGAGATGAAGGCTCACTGTTTGCATTTCCTTGACTAAGGCTGTTGGACACATTTCATGTTTCCTAGCCCCCTGTGTATCTCTGAGAGCTGTCAGTTCTTATCACCAGGCCATTTGTTGATTGCTTTGTGCGCTATGTTGGTATTTAGCTTTTTGAGTTCCTTTTGTATTCTGGATACTAATCCTCAGTGAGATGTACAGTTAACAGTGACTTTTCTGCTGTCCAATAGGCCAAGTCTTCACTTGCTCTGCCAACTCTCTTGCTATCCAGAAGTCTTTTAACATCATGCAACCCCGCGTGTCAGGACTTGATGCTCCTTCCTGCATGATCGGAGTCCTTTTGAGAAAGTCTTTGTGCATGCCTCTGTCTCTAACACTTTCAGAGTTTCAGGTCTTATATTAAGGTTTAGCACCCATGATGAAGTGATTTTTATACAGAGTCAGGAACAGGAATCTAGTTTTATTATGAAACTGTCCCCTTTCATCTGGCAAGTGAATATTGTTTTGTTCAGAAACTGGCATTATTATTATTATTATTATTATTATTATTATTATTATTATTATTATCTTCCCCAGTTCTTGAACAACTGGAGCCACAGAGAATAACCTCACTTAGTATCAGTGCAAAAGCCCTTGCTTTTCCGCTAATAAATGGGATTTAGGATGGGTGAACAATAACCTGACACACTAGCCGCCCTCCAGAATCTCTCCTCGGGTCCTGCACAGGTACTCTATCAAGTGGCCATTGGGAACATGCAAATGCTGCCCTCTTGTCTCCTCTCTTGGGCTTATCCGGAGTGGAATCAGCCCCTCTCCTCATCACTCAAGCCCAGAACTTCATGCCAGGGCCCCCTTTTCAGTACCCTGAAACCATTATCCTATCGGGCAATCCCCGTTTGTCCGCATCAGTGATTGTGAGCGCGCTGATAGCATCCCTGTGGAGTTGTAGCCATCGTCCTGGGACTTTTGGGACCCGTATTAAGTAACTTCAAGGTGTCCCTTTAGAGGTAGTGTACACATTACAAGTGAGAAGATGACAAGAAAGCAGTTTCTGGAAGAAAGGACAAACGGAGTCGGTCAGTCAGTGCGGTTACTCTGGACTCAGGTTTCAGCTGACCCAGAAAGGCAGAGACAGGTGCAGCCCTCCACAGCATGCCAGCTCCTTTACTTACAGAGGGAGAGTCCCGTATTTCAGAGGACGCGGTTCTAGAGCAGGTGTGCTTTTGTATGTGCAGTCAAGTGAATGTCATGGCCGCTCCTTTATCAAGCATTTTTAATGACTCATTATAATTTCCAGATTCCTGCATTTTCAATGACTCCCTATAGCTTCCGGTTCCGATGTTTGCCCCTCCCCTGCCGTGGCCTACCTTGGCTGATGCTGCCGGCTTTGTGTTCTTCCTTCCCATCCTTCCTGCTGGATTAACCGCAGCTGCCCCATCACGTCATTGGACCTCTCCTCGAGAGTCTGTGTGTCTGCCTCTCTCCGATCCTACCTCTCACACGTGCACCAGGCATGTCTGCCAAAGGTTCCTCCGACAGTACAATGATGGTGCGTTACAGACGGGGCATTGCATCAGTACCTTTTCTCACTGCTGTGACAAAATGCCCGGCAGAAGCAACTTAAGGAAGAAGAGTTTATTGGCTCGTGGCTCAGTTCCTGCAAGGAGAGCACCGGAGCAGGAGCATGACGGTTTGGTCACAATGCTTCTGTAGTCAGGAAGGATAGGGTGGGGTGGGAAGGCTGGGTTCTATTTGCTTGCTCTCTCTATTCATTCATTCCTGGACTCTAGCCCATGGCGTGGTGCTACCTATGTTCAAAATGGGTCTTCCTAGCCGAGTCTCTCTGGAAACAACCTCGTAGATACACTCAGAGGTGTGTTTCCTTAGCTAATACTAATCCAGTCTAATTGACACAGGAGACTGGCCGTCATAGATACCTGACAGACCGTGGGAAGACAGTGAATATGAGGTGGGAGGTGCAGGAGACAAGAAGAAGGGAAGGTCACATTCAGACTTTCATTCTAAAATTAAAGGTATGGAGTTTAGGCTGGAGCCTGGGGATGTAGCTTACCTGGCCTGCATGAAGCCCTGGGTTTGATTCCAAGCACTGCATAACGCAGGCGTACACACCTATGATACCATGGAGGCAGGTGGTCTGAAGTTCAAGGTCATCCTCAGTTATATATTGAGTTCAAAGCCAGACCGGGATGCATGTGTCCCATCTTAGACACAGAAATGGTGTCTAAAATAAAGTAAATAAGGTGATGTTAGCATGTGCTGACCCAGGGAAGCTATGAGGCTGCCTGTAAGGCTAACTGTTCCTGTCAGATATCATGTAGGAGCTGGATTTTCCCATCAAAGTGCTAACTCACCTGGTCTCTTCAGATTGTGCTCTTGTTTGGAACTGAAGTCTTTAACGACATAATTAGTTATGATGAGGACAAGCCTGAAACTAACACCTCAGATTATCACCCCTATCTGTCTTCATGAATGTTTACAACTAAAGGTTCCAAGCCGGGCAGTGGTGGCACACGCCTTTAATCCCAGCACTTGGGAGGCAGAGGCAGGTGGATTTCTGAGTTCGAGGCCAGCCTGGTCTACAGAGTGAGTTCCAGGACAGCCAGGGCTACACAGAGAAACCCTGTCTCGAAAAAACCAAAAACAAACAAACAAACAAACAAACAAACAAACAGAAAGGTTCCAGCCTTGATATCTCAGTGTCAGCTCTGACCGAAACACTGAACAGGGATCTGTTCCCAGGCTAGTGCTCTCTAAACTGTGACTTAATAGAACTCAACCAGTAGCAGACAGAGTCTGCAAAATCCCTGAGTCCCCCAAAGCTAAGTTACCCATCTCCTGTCCATCATTAAAACAGAGCCCAGAATGGTAAAGTTGACATCCGGAACCTAACAGAGCTCTGGATTTTCATTGCTGTTTTGGAAATACATCATCACAATAAAGAATTTCCTTTGGCGATGGGGTGAGTGCTGTGTTGCTGAGTCACTGCTCAGGTCTCAGCCAGTGGCGAGAAAAGTCATTCCTGGACTGGAGAAGCCAATGTCCTTTCCTGGTCACGACTGCCACATCCAATCTGAAGGAAGTCATTTCTTTGAGTTGCAGGTGTCTCATTTACCAAAGGAGAACAGCACTCCATAAAAGTATTGCTTCATTTTGCTAAGGACAGAACCAGTATTTTGGCTTCTTTTTTTTTTTTTTCATTTTATGTGCTTTTATAGTTTTAAATTTTATTTTATTTATTCGCTTTACATTCTAATTGCAGCCCCCTCCCTCCTCTCCTCCCAGTCCCACCCTCACCCCCCACTCATCTCTCCCCTTCTCCTCAGAGGAGAGCTTCCCCACCATGGGTACCAACCTGCCCTGGCACATCAAGTCTCGACAGGACTAAACACACCAGACAAAGTAGTCGGATAAGGGAAAGGGATCCAAAGGCAAGCAACAGAGTCAGAAACAGCCCCTGCTCCCATTGTTAGGGGACCCACACGAAGGCCAAGCTGCATCTGTGCAGGGGGACCAGGCCTGTCCCATGCATGCTCTTTGGTTGATGGTTCAGTCTCTGTGAGCCCCCATGGGCTCAGATTAGTTGTCTCTGTAGATCTCTTGTGCTGTCCTTGACCTCTCTGACTCCCTTAATTCCCCCCCCCAAGACTCTCAGAGTTCTGCCTATTGTTTGACTGTGGGTCTCTGCATCTGTTTCCATCAGCTGCTGCTCTTAGAGGGCAATTTGTTTTCAGGAGTATTGTTTTTCTGGGTATTTCTCATTGAAGAAAGTACCAAACTCAACCTTTAAAAAAGCTGTAGAGGGGGCTGGAAAGATGGCTCAGAGGTTAGGAGCATGTACTTCTCCTCCAGAGGACCCAAGGGAATCCGGTTCCCAGTGCTCACAGCTGGAGGCTCACTGTCACCTGTAACTCCAACTCCAGAGAGACTTGATGCCTCTAGCATCCTTGGACTCTGCAGATATGCACAGACCCACACATAGAGACACAGAATTAAAAATAAAATGATAAATTAAAAAATTAAAATCCCGTATAATGTTTTCTTTTTTCTTATTATTTTAATTTTTTTACATGTCTGGATATATGGCTTGCATATATGTATATGCACCTGATGCATGCCTGGTGCCCAAAGAAGCCAGAAGATGTCAGATCCTTTGAAACTAGATTTATAGGTGGTCGTGAGCCATCATGTGGGTGCTGGGAATAAAACTCAGGTCTTTTCAGAGAGCAGTCAGGGCTCTTGACTTCTGAGCTATCTCTGCTATCTCTCTAGTCCTTGAAGGATTTTCTTCTTTTTTTTGTTTTTTTTTTTTTTTTTTGGTTTTTCGAGACAGGGTTTCTCTGTATAGCCCTGGCTGTCCTGGAACTCACTCTGTAGACCAGGCTGGCCTCGAACTCAGAAATTCGCCTGCCTCTGCCTCCCAAGTGCTGGGATTAAAGGCATGTGCCACCACCGCCCGGCGAAGGATTTTCTATAAACAAACTAACAAGCAAAAACAAACAGAAAAAAAACCAATTGGGCTCTCTTGAAGCTTATCATTTCTGTCCAACTTCAGTGGGCAGAAGCCTGGAGAGCGTGGTCTGTAGAGTGAACAACCATACACTTACACGGGTTGCTTAGTTTTATAGGCGAGCATGCTTAGGGGAGAAGTGTTTGAGCACATGGCATTCCTGTCCCACGACTATCGGAAAGATGTGTGCCGTGGGCACATTGTTCCTTAAGGCTGCCTTTCTCTTTCAGAGCTCTTCCTTGGAGTGGCAGAAAGGATGGTTAGTGTGGGTTTGCCTCCCCCATGTTTCGCTTCAGCCTGCCTGACTTCTTTCTCAAGGCCAGCACAGAGAAGGGCCTGCATTGGCTTCAGACAGAAGAGCCCTTTCAGGGACCAGTGGGAGGGCTGGGGCGGGCCTAGTCTCACAGCCACCTCTGATGTGCATGCCCTCCAACTCTGTGACCTTGGAGCAGGTCCCTGATTTCTCTCTGTGTTCCTGCAACTGTAAAATGGGGTTGATAACGATGCCTAACTCATGGCATTACTGCAAGACTTAAATAAAGCAACCCAAAGGAGTGCACAGTACAACTTGCAATAGCTAGACTTGTTTATAATAGTTAAAAAACAGGAGTAAATTCCCAACAATCTTGGGCATTTATACATTGAAATGTACATGCAATTGGGATTAAAATATATAATTTACTATATATTGAATATATAATACATCATAATAATATGGTGAACTACCAGTAATAAATTTTAGAACAGACTTGTAAAAACATGCTCACAATTTAATATTTAGTAAAAAGTAGATTATAGGACACTGTGGATAGTATGACCATATCTTTAAATCAAACACGCATCCTCAGACACACATCAACCCATCTGTCTATCAAAAACTGAAACACCAAGGGACTGGGAAGATGGCTCGTGGTTAGCAGTGCTTACTGTTCTTACAGAAGGCCCGAGTTCTCCCAGCACCCACTCTTGCAACTCCATCTTTGGGAGGTCTGACACCTTCTTCTGAACTCTGCAGGAGCCTACACTCACATGCGCACAGCAACCCTCCACCCATATGTGTAATTAAAGATAAAATAAATCTGAAAGATAGCTGCTCCCAAATTCTACACATTTAGAAGTTATCTCCCAGAGAAGGGGATTCTGGGTGATTTTTTTGACCCTCTGGCTTATGTTTTATATGCAATAAACTAATGAGTTGCTTTGAAACATAAGCAGTGCCCTGGAATAAAAATGTCGCCATCCTTGATGTGACCATGGGCTTCCTTCTGCATACTATGAGATTGAATGGCCCACTCCCTATCTGCCGTCATCACCAGGGCGCCTGCCTCAGCCCATGGGTGTCCTCGAAGGCCTTTCATCCTGGGTACAGAATGGAAATGCTCCCCCAGGACCATCGGCCCTGCAGCCTGACGCCATGGAAATACTCTGTCAGCTGTCTCTGGCTCATGTGCTGTTTGAGCTCATTCTTTTCAAGATGAACTCAAATCATCTTCTCTGGTTTTATGTGTTCATGGTACCCGGTCTCTGGTTTCTCTGACAATGTTGTTTGGGGAAGCAGGCTTGGAGCTGGCCCAGAGAGCTGGTCTCATGAGATTTTAGGGAGCCTACCCAACTGCATTTACTAAACCTTTCTACTTCATAATAGCCTGGGGGAAGGGGCTGTGATCCTTCTTTGTTCTGGTTTTAAAAATTCACACAGAACACAAAACGAAACCTTCACGTTTCATCTTAATATTCCTGTGTTTATTTTAATAAAAATAAATGATAAGGTTTGTGTTGCCAGTTTAAAGACTTAACATAAAAAAAGAAAAACAGAATTTAAACCCTCTGAGTGCAAGTGCGTCTGAGTTGGTGAGCACAGGACCACTTCTGGGCAACCCAGCCACTGCCTTGCTCTACCTGTGACCTTGGGTTGAGATGTGAGGTTGCCTTTGCTTCCCTCAGCTTTGCCTTTGTGGTTACGAGCAGGGTGAAGACAGAGGACAACCTGACTGTCACTTCTCACTCTCCTCTTGTCTGAGACAGGGTGGGCTCCCTGCTCACATCTGTTTCTACTTCCTGCCTCTGCCTCCCATATCACCTTTGGTGTGCTGGGATTTCAGGGCAGGTGTCCAGCTCTACAGGGACTCTGGGGATGTGATCTAGGTCCTCATGCGTTGGTAGTAAACACTGTACCTACCCGCTGAGCCATGTCTCCAGCATTATTTCCCTTACTGAGTACTACTTTGTTTGTTATTTTCTGATTATCTTAGTAAAGACTCTCCCAAGGTAGCTGGAGGCCTGCTGGTATCAGACAGCAAGTGAAAACAACATATCAACTCTTCTAACATGGATCTCAGGGGCCTTTTTGTATCAATGGCCAGAAACCTGAGGTCCAGAGAGAGTGCTTAGGAGGAGGAGGAGGACACCAGCACTCATTGTTGGAGGCTGGGCATGTTGCTTCATGTTGTTCTCTCTGCTCTATGTCTTGTGTAATCTTCAAACCTCTGTAAGATAACAGACCTCGCCTACATTTTCTAGAAGACATTGGGGCCCAGAGAAATAATTTAACTTCTCAAAGTCAAATAGCCAATGAGAAGGTCTGACTTATCTGCCTGACTGAAGCTCACGGTCTGCCCCCACACTCTGTGCTTCTTGAACTTAATGGGCTGCTGGGTGGCAAGGCTCTGCTTGGGAGTTCATACACACAATCATTAAGGCATGGTACCCTTCAGGGAAATGAGTGGCTTGGGGCTCAGGGCAATGTTTGCTTTTCCAATTTGGTGCATATATGCTCAACATTTTCAGGCAGACTCATTCCTTCAAATCCATCTTACTCAATGGCTCAGAAAGAGGCAAACAATACAGCAGAAACCTGACACTGAGCCCATCACTTCCCCCATGAGCGTGTGTCTTTGGCCAAACTACTTGATCTGAGCTCCTCAGCTTCCTCATCTGCATGGTGACATGATAGTGACTTGATAGGGCTGTCGGGAGGGGGGCAAACAAAAGGATGAGTTACAGTCTTCATTTAGAAGCCACAGAATGTCTATTGGCACCATGTGACCTGACCACCCTGGGCAGAACATGCAGTTCCATACAGGGTAGGGTCTAAGTAGCTTAGCCTGTTGTCTCCCAAGAGGAAGAAAGAAAAAGAGGGATAAGACTCCTCGTGATTGCATGATCTGTCCTTTCTGGAACTCATCAAGATGGAAGCTGTGTAGTGATTTGAATGAGAATATCTGTCTTAGTTAGGATTTTACTGCTGTGAACAGATACAATGACCAAGGCAACTCTTAAAAAGATAACATTTAATTGGGGCTGGCTTACAGGTTCAGAGGTTCAGTTCATTATCATCAAGGTTGGAACATGGCAGCATCCAGGCACGCATGGTGAAGGCGGAGCTGAGAGTTCTATGTCTTCATCTGAAGTCTGCTAGTGGGAGACTGACTTCCAGACAGCTAGGAATAGGGTCTTAAATCCCATACCCACAGTGACACATCTACTCCAACAAGGCCACACCTCTAACTAGTGCTACTCCCTGGGCCAAGCATATTCAAACCATGACAGTGTCCCACTAGGCTTAAATGTCTGAACACTTTGTCCTCGGTCGTCTTGGCAGCAATGTTTGGAGAGGTCTATATGGTACTGCCTTGTAGGAGAAGGTGTGTCACAGGGGTGAACTTTGAGGGTCACATTCTGTGCCATTTCCAGCCTGCTCTCTGATTCATGCCTGCAGTTCAAGATGTGAGCTCTTGGCGTTCCGTTCCTACCACTTGTTACGACACTTCTGCTCCACCATCATGGACCCTTCTTCCTTTGCCACCCTGAGCCTACATAAACTTTTCCTTCTATAAATTGCCTTGGTTATATGACGCTTTATCACAGCAACATATAAGTAACTAGTCCAAGCCCACAAAGGATGTGGGGAGAAAATGCCCATTTCTCTGGTCATTTCAGGCTCACCCAGTCCCTAGAGGCCTTATTCAGAGTGATCAAACAGGAGTTCAGAAGATTCTCCCAAGAACCTCTCACTTGGGACTGCAACTGGGATAGTAGCTGGTGGTTTCATAAGGGGGAAACATGGGGAGAAGATATGGAGATCAAGAGAGGGAAGACAGCAAGTGAGCATTGGGTACCTTCATCGTCATCTTTGTTAAGACTTAGCATGTCATGGATCCTGCCATTCAGAGCTGTAAAAAATCATATGGAGCTATCTGGATTATCTTTTGTAAATCTGAAGCTCAGATGGACTGGTGATGTAGCTCAGTAGGTAGAGTGCCCGTCTGGCATACATGAAGCCCTGAGTTTAATCCTCAACACCACATAAACTGGGCATGGAGGTTCACTCTTGTAATCCCATCAGAGAGGAGCAGAAGGGTCAGAGATTCAAAGTTCTCCTCAGTTACATAGTGAGTTCAAGGCCAACCTGGGATGCATGAGACTTAGCCACAAACTGACACCAATGAGACTCAGGGAGCAGAGGAGCCAAAGTCATGGCTCCAAAGAGAAGAGGATCAGATTCCAATTCAGCTCTCTGAGCCCTTTATCTGACCTGATCCATTATGCCGCAAGTCCCTGCTTCTGTGTGTGCTGGTGTGTCTGTCTAGGGGAAGGGAATTTAAAGCATGGAAATCAGGTTTGTGTTCACCACGGGGTCAGGGGTCATTGAAAATAATTGGGACATAGAGTCTTGCTCAAATGGTTACCATATTGTGGGGTTGCTTTTGTGTCCAGAACTTTCTGGAGTCTTGGGGAGGGAAGCTGGGTAAAAGCTGACCTTCACATGAACAAAGAATGGTTGGTCACAAGTGAACTTTGTCACTTAATTCCATCTGCTTCCCTGGCCTGGCCCGAGTGAATCCTGGAACTTGAGCCAAAGGGAAGCAAGGTCTATGTGTGCAGTCTGCTGTGGTAGAGTGACTTACGGGAGCTACTGAATCCAACTAACTAACACCAGAGGCTCTGGCCACCCGTCCTCAACAGGCCAATTAAAGAGATGAGTAAGAGTGTAAAACAGAGAAGGAGATTTATTCGGTGTGGCCATATCGGGAAGAGGAGCAAATAAAGGGTCCCATGACTCTCTGTGACCCTACGAGTCCATCTTTGGGGTCCTGGCATGAGAGTAAGAGCTATGAAGAATTAAGCAGTCCTGGCCAAGGTCTCAGCTCCAGTCTCTCCTTCAGGGTGGTCTGAAAAGTTTTCAAAATTGTGAAAAATCTCTTCCTAAGAGACAAATTCCTCCTGTGGGTAGTACCGGGATTTCAGCCTTTCCCTTTATCGAGGAGGAAGAGGAGCTTCCCAGGAAGGCTCCAGTGTCTCAGGAATCACAGTTTCAGTATTCTGATAGTCAAAGAGGGTCACAGATACCCTTCCCCCAGGATAGCTTTGCTCCCCGGGATGGCTACAGAGCCTGATATACCAATTATTATTCGTCCAGCCCATACTGGTAGAGTGTTGTTCTTCCTCTGATAGGCTTCTCATGATGGCGGAAAGCGGTCTACAATATACAAACATCCAAATCTAATCGGTGATGAGGTCATCGAGGGAAACAGAGGAGACAGAAGGCCCCAGGGCTGGGGATTCTCAGAGAAAAACTTGATGAGAAAAGGAGACACGTGCACTTAACTTATGATCTGTCCTAAATTATCGACTGCATAATACAGTGCTGTTAACTGTAGGCAGATGCTGACACAGAAAATTCTAGAACTCATCCACTAAGGGTAGATGAGGCTCCCCAGTCCCTAAGCTACCTGCATTCAACTTTGCTTCTAATAATTTTAGGTACCTCGTGTAAGTGCATTTGTTCTTGACGGCCCAGATTATTGAATTTCCCTCAGTATCTAAGTTCATCTGTGTTGTTGTTGCATTTGGCAGGATCTCTTCCATTGCAAAGGCTGTGTGGAATTGTATCTGCAGATTGCAGCTTCCTCATGCCTCTGCCTGCTAATGGACATTGGTCTGTTTCTGTCTCTACTGCAATGAATGATACTGCAAAGAGCATGGTGGTTGGTACACATATGCCTTTAAGATCCTAATTTCAATTGTTTTGGATTTATACCTTGTCCTGGTTAATTTTATGTCAACCACAAGCTAGAGTCATCTGAGAGGAATGAGCCCCAACTGAGAAAATAGCTCTATAACATTGGATTGTAGGCAAACCTGTAGATCAGTGGTTCTCAACCTTCCTGATGCTGCGACCCTTTCAGACAGTTCCTCATGTTGTGGTGAACCCCAGGCATAAAATTATTTTCATTGCTACTTCATAACTGTAACTTTGCTACTGTTATAAATCATAATGTAAATATCCGTGTTTTCTGATGGTCTTAGGCGACCCCTGTGAAAGGGCTTTGCTAACAATTGTCCTAGATCTGAGGTGATAACTTTGTCACATCATCTTAGGAGAAGTGTTTGTTGAAAACCCCTTGCCAAATTTTGAGCTGGACTGTTTATTTTAATTTAATTTAGCTGCTGAATTTTAAAAAGAGGATGAGAATTTAGCCTAAGAGTTGGAAGAGGTTAGAAAGTGGGGTAAACTTTCTAAGTCTATCAGGGAGGGAGAAATAAGAAGCTAGATGTCTGTCCTATGGCAGAAGCTATCCATGGAAGGTAGAGGAGCCATTGGAAGGTCAGTCTGGGTGGGCCCGTGAGTTAGTAAGAGTTAGAGGATGTCCAGTCAGAGGGCGCTTTGAAAGAGTGTGTCTCCCATAGGCTCAGATATTTGGATATTTGGTAACCAATTGGTGGAGCTGTTTGAATAGGTTCAGGAGGAGCCTTACTGGAGGGAGTACGTCCTGGGGCCAGGGATTCAAGTCACATGTCATTCCTAACCCATTCTCTCTGCTTCACGCCTGCTGTTTAAGACGCGAGCTCTTAGCATCGGCCACCATACTTAACCCGCCACCACTATTTCCAGCTGTGATCGTGATGGACTCTCATCCCTCTGAAGCCACAAGCCCAAATAAAACCGGGTTGCCTTAGTCACAGTGTCTGATCACAGCAACATAAAAGTGACCAATACAGACGGGTGCAGGGACCAGAGCTGAGTTGGAAGAAGCCTTGTACTAGCGTGTTTCGAAGGCAATGGCACAACAAATCGCCTATTACAGCTTTATCTAATAGTTGTACATTAAGAGCTTTCTACGTTGTGGGAAAATGGGGCACAGGGTGAAGCATGCACCATGAGCTCAGCCATAAGAAAAGTAAAGAGGTAAGTGCAATCCAACATGGAGTCAGATAAACACCAAAGGAACAAATGGTAAGGGAGTTCTGGGTCTAGGGGCCTGAAAGGTTATGCTGAATCGGCATGTAGGGTGGGTTTTCAAGGATATTTGATATCTCTGAAGTCTTTTAATGTTCAGAAAATGTAAATAATATACATCTACTATAAAAATACTGTCACACACACACACACACACACACACACACACACACCATCCCCAGAAATACTTACTGCTTATATTTTAGTGTTTCTTTTCCTCCATACACAGAAACAAAACAATTTAAAATTTGGAGCAAGCAGCTTTGCAGATTTCTCTCCTCAGTTCTTAAGGAACAAACTGTAGGAGTTTTAAGGTGTGACAGATCATTGATAAATGAATTTGATCTAGCTTTTCAGCTACGTTGCACCAGGACTGAGTCCATAATCTTTTGGGGTTGTGAGCCTATTGTTTCATTTCTTTACTATTCTGTATCTAAACACTGACGTTATAAAGTGTTTACCACACTTGAGTGTCCTTGTTCATAAATGTTTGTGCACACTCTAATCACTTATTTATGTTATTGAGCTGGAGTTATCAGACGGAAGAGAATATATATAAAGTTCTTAAATCTATTTTATTTGTTTTTCACTTTATTTTCAAAGAGTTATAACAATGTATATGAGCAAAAATTCTAGGAAGAAAGTCTGTTTCCCCATATCCAAGTTAATGATGTCATTATTACTTAAGAAGAAATACCCATTTTGAATGGCTTTAAAAGAACGTTAAATTTATTCCATTAGTAGCTAGCCTTGAGTATTTAATAAATTACCCCTCCTTCAGAATAGTTGCTTATAAAATCATTGTGAGCTTACAGATCTATGGTATGTAATTCGTTGTGGGTTCTGTGGGGGCCATTCTGCAGGTTTCACATGGGCGCAGTGGTGTCTGTGATGTGCTGTTTTCAGCTAAGGGGCTCTACTCTGTAGACCTGGGACTGTACAATGATTCTCTCATCAAGCCTGGGCTTCTCCACCCTGTGGGGAAGTGGTTCTAAATATAACAAGAGAGATAAGCCCAGAGCACAACATCTTTCATGTATGTATTTGCAACACATTCGCTGTTATCCAACTGAGTACACAAAGTCACCCGGTGTCTCAGTTAAGGGTATGACTGTTGTGACGAAACACCGTGACCAAGGCAACTTTTATAAAATAAAGCATTTAATTGAGGGCTTGCTTACAGTTTCAGAGGGTTAGTCCACCATCATCGTGTCAGGGAGTGTGGCAGCAGAAAGGCGTGGTGCTGGAGCAGTAGCTGGGGCCTTTATTTACATTCTGATCATCATCATCATCACCATCATCATCATCATCACCATCATCATCATCACCATCAGTATCCGGAGGAGGAGGGGGGTATTGGGCTTACCTTGGGCTTTTGAATCCTCCAAGCACATCCCTAGTGACACACTTCAACAAGTCCATACTTCCTGATCCTTTCAATCCTTCTCAAATAGTTCCACTCCCTGATGACTAAGCATTCAAATATGTGAGCCCGTGGGTGCCGTTTTCATCCAAACTGCCATCCTAGGGAAGACTGTGAAATCCTGGGAGCAGTTCTCAGCTGTGTGGCAAGGACCTCTACATGGGAACAGGGAAAGGACTTGTGGCTGTTTGCCATCCAACACAAATTACAGAGAATAGAACAAGACGAAACAGCCACTGAGCAGTTAATCATATCCAGACACCATCCTTGTATTCTGTGGCTGAACTCTAAAAGGCACAGCTCCTTTTAGCCTGCAGAGACTGAGCTGGAGTCCAGCCAGTGATCCAGAGCCAATGAGGTATACATGGAGAGCCTCCATGCATGGAGTGGACGGTATGTGATTGTGCGGGCTGGTGAACTGAGTCTGAAGCCCGTTAGGCAGGCTGTGGGAAAGGGTGGGCTGGAAATTCCACATGGCCCACAGGGGCAAATTTCCTGCTCTTCCAGTGAAGCCTAGTCTGGCTTTAAAACGTCTAGCTCACTTGGAACCCATCTCCAAGTTATATAGGATAATATCCATTCCTAAAGTCAAAATGTCTTCTTAGCACTTGATCAGCTCCCAGGTTAGACCACCTAGAACTGTGGCCCAGCCAGCAGCTAAACTGACAGAGGGAAGAGCATTTGAAGAGGGGTAGGGTGGGCTGCCAGTGGCAGAGCGTGTGCTCTGTGTACGTGTGGTCCTGTTTAAATATCTAACACCCACTAAAAGCAAACACAGCAGAACAACCAAACGTGACAAGGATTCAGGAGGAGTTTCGAACAGGGCGAGGCTTAGAATGCAGCCGACTTTGTTGATCTCTGGATTGGTGATCACTTTCTTTCCACTTGGATTTGATCTGGAATTATGAACAATGTTGGAATATGTTATACAGACTGACACTTCTAAGTTCCCTTTCCTTTGTAAATTTTCACCTTTGCTGTAGAGTGGGGAGGGCGTTTTCATAAGTGGAGACTTGGAGAGCCTAAGCACAACACATTGAATATTTTATTAGTTTTATGTATTCATTTATTTTGTGGGGGGGTGGGGAATGTGCTGGGGGGTACATGTGAAGAGGAGGTCAGGACATCCTGCTGGAGTGGCTCTAGGGATAAAACTCAGATTGTCAGGGCTTGGGGAAAAGTGCCTTCCACCTGCTAAGCATCTCACCAGCCTTCAGCACGTTTTGAACACAAAATTGGGAACTGAAGGGTGTGCACAAGGCCGTGTGGAAGGCTGTGTGGAAGGGTGTATACAAGGCAGTGTGAAAGGTTGTGTGCAAGGGTTGTACAAGGCAGTGTGCAAGGATGTGTACAAGGCTGTGTGCAAGGGGGTAAGCAAGGGTGTGTGCAAGACTGTGTGCAAGGCTGTGTACAAGGCTATGTGGAAGGATTGTGCAAGGGGGTGAGCAAGGGGGTGTGCACAGCTGTGTGCAAGGGTTGTACAAGACTGTGTGCAAGGGCATGTACAAGGCAGTGTGGAAGGATGTGTGTAAGGGTGTGAGCAAGGGTGTATGCAAAGCTGTGTGCAAGGGTGTGTAAAAGGCTGTGTGCAAGGGGGTAAGCAAGGGTGTGTGCAAGGGTGTGTACAAGATTGTGCACAAGGGTTGTATAAGGCAGTGTGCAAGGGTGTGTGCAGGGGTATGTACAAGGCTGTGTGGAAGGATGTGTGCAAGGGTTGTACAGGGCTGTGTGCAAGGAGTAAACAAGGGTGTGTGCAAGAGTGTGTGCAAGGCTGTGCACAAGGGTTGTATAAGGCAGTGTGCAAGGGTGTGTGCAGGGGTCTGTACAAGGCTGTGTGGAAGGCTGTGTGGAAGGATGTGTGCAAGGGGGTGTGCGAGGGAGTGTGCAAGGATGTGTACAAGGGTGTGTGCAAGGGGGTGTGCGAGGGAGTGTGCAAGGGTGTGTGCAGGGGTCTGTACAAGGCTGTGTGGAAGGATGTGTGCAAGGGGGTGTGCGAGGGAGTGTGCAAGGATGTGTACAAGGGTGTGTGCAAGGGGGTGTGCGAGGGAGTGTGCAAGGATGTGTACAAGGGGGTGTGCAAGGGGGTGTTCTCCCATTGCCACTCCCACAAGTTAACACAAACTTAATGCTGTGGACCTACACAGGTTGATTATTTTACAATTCTGGAGATCAGTGAGAGATCAAGACATTGTCAGGTCAGCTCCTCTGTGAGCTCTTCCTGGGTCTCTTCCTTACCTTTTCTAGATGCTAGTGCAGCAGTTCTCAGCCTTCCTAATGCTGTGACCCTTTAAAACAGTTCCTCATGTTGTGGTGACCCCCAACCAAAACATTATTTCATTGCTACTTCATAACTGTAATTTTGCTACTGTTATGTGTCTTAATGTAAAAATATCTGATATTTGACTCCTTTGAAAGGGTTGTTTGATCCAGAGAGGTCTTGACCCACAGGTTGAGAACCAGTATTCTAGAGGCTGTCTGTTCAAGGCTGTCTGTCCAGCTGCCAGTTTGTATGTCTGCATCCCTGTGATCTGTGTGTCTTTTGTGACATTGTCTTCTCCTGCTCCCTCTTGTAAGAACACAATATTACATTGGACCACCTGGAAAATCGAGAACCTCTGGGCCCCATCTTTAGCTCCTTATCCAAATGCTTTTTGCAAAGCCGATTTTAAAGTATCCATTGACCGACTTCCTCTGTGTCCATAGCGTCTATTTGCAGCGTGTATGGCCTGACCAACTGCTGCTAGAAACTGAGTAACCCTTAACCGAATGACGTTTCCTAGTTCTTGCCGAGGTCCATGAGAGTGTCCGTGAGGTTTGTCAGTGCACAGGTGCATTTGTTAATGAGAACCCCACACAGCCCACAGCCCACAGCAAACACTACTCGATCAAGGAACAGAAGTTGAGGCCACAGCAAGATCAGATGGGGTTTCCAAGTCACTGCAATTGGAGCTGCCACAGAATTGAACCTGTCAGGAAAGCATTCAAAATACGCTGCATCTACCTAATCCTCGACAAACATCCATATGCAGCAAAGCTAACCATCCAAGTCTTGACCCCGAGGCACTGTGAATAATGACCCTGTAGCAATGGCTGTATTTGAACACCCAGAGCAGAGTGCCTTATTCCCCTCTACACGTTCCACTGCCACACTGGGAGATGTGGGCAGTGTCTCTCCCACGTGATGGGAGGGCTTTAGACTGGTGAGAAGATGAGATTCCTGTGCTTGCCCTGCTTCCAAGAAGACGCCTTAACTGTTTTGGATGAGACCTCCCCTATAAGTGACACACCCTCAGGGGCGGTCAACTCTAGTCCCTAACAACTAGGATACTCATCTGTAAATCTAAACTTAGCCTTCCATTATGAGGGGAACCCTTTGCTCCAACTTCCTGATACCTCCATGCCTTCATGGTGTTCTTCCATAATCCCTTGCAAGAGCTTGCTCTTTCCTGGGCAAAAATTCTAAATGTTCCAAGTTTAAAGAACTTAGCAGTCCTGGTCACTGTGAAGAGAGGGCACTTTTACACAATAGTAATTGTTAAATAGGGGGTGATTCAATAGTTGCTAGCCACCTTTGGTTAACCCAAGGAAGAATTTAGGTCTTACAGCTTCAAACCTGATTTTATTGTTAGGAGTGTGAATTTGCACTATACATAAAGGCTAATGTAGAAGCTTCTGGGAGAAGAATGCAAGTTCACTCTAGCTAAAAAGATGTTACCTTGTATTATCTGTAGAAGGGTGACAAGAATGACTAGCAGCCACTGGGGTTAATAAGTTTATTAAGTTTTTGTTTGTTTGTGTAAGACAACAGGAATCAATTGCCATATGATATGAAAGCTGGAGGGCTGAGATCCAGATATGTGCTCCCCTGATCCCTGCGGGTAACCACCTGCTTGCTCCTCTTTAGCTTTTGATGGGTTGCCTGTGGTCTTTGGCATTTCTTGGCTCACAGCTGGGTCACAACCCTGTCACTCACACCCATGTAAATCACACTCCTATCAATCACACTCCTGTCAATAATCCATGTCAATCACACCCCTGTCAATCACACCCCTGTCAATCACACTCCTGTCAATCACACCCATGTCAATCACACTCCTATCAATCACACTCCTGTCAATCACACTCCTGTCAATCACACCCATGTCAATCACACCCATGTCAATCACACTTCTGTCAATCACACTCCTGCAAATCACACCTATGTCTGCCTTTGTTGTCACATGGTCTTCTTACTGTGTCTCTCTTCACATACCATCTTTTAAGGACATAGCTTTCCCCAAATCCATGGCTGACTACTTCAATGTGACCTCGTATTACTTAATTCTGCAGTGGCCCTATTTTCTAACTTGCTCACTGTAACATCCCCAACATCTAGAAGAACACCTCATCTGAGCACTGTTGGGTGAAGGAGCACCAGAATACGTGAATGATAACAGTACATGACTGGAAGTGGCAGCTGGGACTGCACAGGGTTAGCCTGGTCTCCTTGACTGGGTGCTTGTGGTTACCGTTCATCGAGCATCGGGCTCAGCACAGCTCCCGTCAGCTACTTGTTCTTCAGCGGAAGCCTCTGATAAGCACCTTGTGCAGAACCGGGAGGGGCAGGGGAACAGAAGCTGTTTTAATATTCTCCATCTGAATGCCAGGCCTTTCTGAACTGGCCTGGGGTGGAGAGAGCAAGTCGAAGGAGCTTATGACACATGTAGAGACCCGGGGGCAGGAATAAGGGAAGGGAGAGGATGCCTGGGCCCCAGAGGCTGGGAAAACCCAATCCAGTTAGCTGGAAACAGAAGCCAAACAGTGAGGCCCCCCCCCCCCCATTCATTCACTCACTTACTTAACACTCATTTGACAAATAGCTATTAGCCACATTCTGGTGTTCTGGGTGCTGGGACTCTAACAGTTGAAATCTGTTTTCCTGAAGCTTTCTTCACAGTGGGAAGAACTATGGCAAATAAAGATTACCCAAGTTGGACAAGAAGTGTGTGGCGAGGCTCTCACCAGGATCAGGGAGGGGGCTTAAGGATATATGTAAGAGAGGAGAAGCTGTGACGGGTGGTGAGGGTGGGCGATCCTGCAAGAGCTACTGGGAACTGAGGGGATGCTCCCCTCCCCCCAGAGGAGCACTCGAGGCTGAAGGACTTGTAGAACATGTCAGGATCCCAGGAGGAGAGTACTCTCAGCTTGAGAGAAACCGAGTCCCTGGGGCTGGATTTGAGAGAGGAGGGGGTCGGAAGGGCCGGCTGTGGTCAGATGGCTGCTAGCCAAAGTGCAAGACTGACCAGTGCTTAGGTTGTGTGGCGGTTGGAATTGGGTCAGCCAAGAGGAGTGAGAGAGCCAGTGGACTTTGGAGGGCCATGTGCATTAAGCCTGAGCCTCTCATCACCCCACACATGAGGCCAGCCAGGCTAAAGGGAAGGGGTTTGGCCTACATCAGTAAGGGTGAGAAAAGCTGATTCAGGCCTGCACATAAGGAGTGAAGCCTCTTCCTGCTGTAGCAGCTAGAGAGGGGTCAGTTGTGTGGAGGAGAGAGTTGGCCGGGGAGGCACCACAGCCACAGAGGCACCACCGGCACACATGTATCTGGTGCACAGCATGAAACTGCAATGTTGAGGCGTGAAGGTGCAACCTTACCCCAAGGCTTGCTTGACAGGGTAAAGAGCTGTTCAGATGTCACCCTGCAGAACAGTGCCTCCATTCTTGGCTCTTTTCCCTACCTTCATAGCTAGTTGGTAATTTGGAAGACATTCATCATCTGAGAAGACTTTATCTGATAAGCAGCTTTCAGGCCACCCAGTAGCCTCCCGAGTCCATGTCCCTGGTTCCCAGAAGAACTTCCTGACCCATATGTGCCCAGGCTTGCGAAGAAGCTACTCATTTACTCACCAGATCCCGATCCACCTTTCTCCTGCTTGAGCCCTGAGTGGCTCACTCTGCCGCACCGTGTACAAACTCTACCTGCCCCCTACTTCCCTCCGTGGCTGCCTTTCAAGTCCCACTCTCCCTCATCTTATAACATGGCTGCAGAAAGTTGCTTGCCTCCCCCTTTCCCCAGCCCTGGCTTTTGGCAGGGGCTGTGCTGGAGGAACCTTGTTCTCCTTGCCTTCCCTTGGGTGTAACTCCCATTCCACCTTTAGAACTTTATCATCTCCCTCCAGTTTTCCTGATGTCTGGGTTAGGCCAAGGTTTTCCCTTCTGTGAACACTGAAACACTTGCCTGAACTGCTAGTTTAAGATTTTTGAGCACCGAGCAAGTGAGAAAGAGCCAAGCTAGTTAGAAGTGACAGATGTGGAAGGAGGAGGCGTGGGGGAGGGGAAGCCTAAAACTTTACCTTCTCTGAGGTCATTCTTACCCTTTCCTAGGTCTGGTCTGCTCCTTCCCCATCAAGTGCCTGCCTACTTCCGCTCGGCAGACCATGCAATTTAGCCTTACTGCCCCAGAGGCTCTGAGTAAGAAGGAACTGAATTCTCCTCTTCTCTCCTCTTCTCTTCTCTCCTCTCCTCTCGTCTCCTCTCCTCTCCTCTCATGTGTGCGTGTGTGCGTGCGTGCGTGTGTGTGTGTGTGTGTGTGTGTGTGTGTGTGTGTGTGTGTTGGAGACAGAGAGAAGGGGAGAAAGAGGGAGAAAGAGGGAGAAAGGGGAAAGGGGAGGGGAGGAGGAGGAAGAGGAGGAAGAGGAGGAAGAAGAGGAGAGAGAGAGAGAAATAGAGAGAGAGGGAGAGAGAGAATGTTCAGGAAATAGCTAGCTACTGGATTTGCACAGAGGTTATCACCCCCACCAAAAGTTAAGGGTATCTTCCTTCTTGACAGCCTACAGGCCAGCCTTTCAGCCTTGTGGCAAGAGGCTGCAGTGAACACTTCCCTTCCTACAGCCATATTTGCTGAAACAGGTCCCCAACTGCTTCTCCACCCAGGACAATTAGCTCTCTATGCGTAGCTCTGAGCCCTGGCCTTGAGAATCCCCTAAAGAATGTTAAGGGGGTTTAGAGTTTCTTAGTAGAAACTGCCCTGGTAGAAAGAAAATGGGAGGTGTCAACATTTTACTCTGAGCTTTTGAGCTGAAACAATCAAAGGCCTGTTTCTCAATAGAATTACCATTCATTCTCTCTCCCTTCCTCTTCCCCCCTCTTCCCAAAGCCAGTTTCTCAGTTTCTTTCCAGCCCAAGAGAACAACTAACTGCTCTACCCACGAATGTCATTTGTTTCACATGTAAGTAAGGATCTGTTTGGAAAACACCAAGAAAGCAGAGGAAGAAAATGAAAACACCGATCTATACTTAAAACATTTGGGGACATTTCTTCAGACTTTTGCTTTTCTCATGTATATTTATGAAAACCGAGAACACAGCCTATATACACTGTTGTTCTGTGACAACGCCCCACAAGTAATTGCCAACTTAAGAGTAGTGTTTGCTTACTTATTGCAAGGGAATGCATTCCTGTTACAAGTAAGAAACAAAATAAAATAAAAGAATAAAATAAGTAGCATAGGAAAATCAACAAAAAAACACTAAAAATCGCCCTTTAGAGACAATTAGCACAAAGTACGAATTCAGTTGTTTCTGAAGATACATGTTTAGTAAGGAGATATGCACCTGTAATCCCAGTACTTAGGAGGTTAAGGTGGAAGAAGCGTGTACTTGAAGCTAGCCTAGGCTACATATTGAACCAACATCTTGAACAACAACAAAACACATAACAGTGTGTATATGCAGACACATAGACTTATGTGTGCATATACATACATTAAAAACCTAGTCGTGTCCTAGAGGACATTACTGCCGTCATTTTGTTAAATGGACAGGATGTGTCTGTCAGGCTACCTTCTAAGTATTTCTGTGTATGCCCACAGGTTAGTGCTGCTTTCTGCTTTGATCAGAGAAGCCTCATTTTGCAGACTGTGGTGGTTGCTGAGGACTCCCAACTGGTCAAAGTGCTGAGAATAAGTAGCTGTTGAATGCTCAATCTTAAATGGGACATCTGTATCACACACACACACACACACACACACACACACACACACACACACACACACACACACATGCCTGCTGACAACCCTTCAAGGCTCAGAGAGCTCCAGGAAGGAAGGGAGGGGATGGGATGCCGTCTTTGGCCATGCTATGCCCCCTCCATCCTGGAATTCTCAGCAGCCGTGCTTACCAGCACATGATTGGCACAAAACC
Organism: Uromys caudimaculatus; assembly: GCA_028551405.1. Taxonomy (NCBI): domain Eukaryota; kingdom Metazoa; phylum Chordata; class Mammalia; order Rodentia; family Muridae; genus Uromys; species Uromys caudimaculatus. The sequence goes on from CM052703.1 coordinate 5,864,809, forward strand.
CAGCCTGTCCGCATCCTCTCATGGATGGGGAGGAGCTCATGAGGCTAGCCCTCTCTGAGGATCTACAAGCAAACAGTGGTTGCTCGGGAAGGGAAGACCTTTTCTTCAGTGGTATAGTTACTGGTAAGTTGCCCATGTCCCTGTAAGCAACCACAATTGAACTTCCTAGGTCGCCAAGCCAAGCAAGCACACAAAGGAAGGTGGAAGGAAGACTGCTGGGGAACGGGATTAAGAAGGGGCAAGAGAAACGCTGTGGTTGTTGAATGTGGGGTTAAGGCTCCCCTAACAGTGGGGGTGTCTCTGACTCTCTTACCTGCTCTTGGGACCCTTCAATAGGAGACCATTGGGTTGCTGGTCCAGCCTTGATATGAGGGGCTATTCCTATTCTTACTGCAACTTGTTATGCTGTGTTTGGTTGAAAGCCCTGGGAGACCTGTTCTTTTCTGAAGGGAAATGGAAGAGGAGTGGATCTTGGGAAAGGGGAGGTGGAGGCACTTGGAGGAGTGGAGAAAGGGACACTGCGGTTGAGATGTATTGTATGAGAGATGAATAAATAAAAAGAAAAATAAATTTTAAAAAGAAGGGGCAAGAGACAGTAAGAGAGAATAATAACATAAAAATGTCACGGTATACCCACTGTTAAGTATAGTTTATATTTGCTAAAAAACAAAAGCAAAGGAGGAAACAAAACTTTAAAAACCCCTCAGTTTAAGCCTTTAGTTTTAGGAAGCTTGAAGCAGAGCCACATGGTACATTCACTGAGGCTTTCGATGACCTCTTATAGGATGACAATACAAAACCATCTGTATTGTATTAGATGAAGTAAGTAGTAGGTGCTGGGCACGGGTGTTGTTGATCCACGGGGCCTATTTAGTAACCTATCCCTTTGCCCACTGCCTCTTCGGAGCTCACAAAGTACAAAATATTGCTCCCTTGCAGCCAGGGTGGCCGTGAAGCCTGTCCTGGCTGGATGACACCTTAGAAGATCCTTCCAGCACCAGGCTGTGTTTGTACCACTTTTATGTAGGATGAGCAGCATCTCAGCTGGGATGTGGTTTGTCTCCCTGAGATTTGTGTGCTAGAGGCTGCTCCTCAGTGCAGTTGAGTGGGGTGCTGGGGCCTTTAAGAAGGGCTGAGTGCAAGGTGATTGGTTTCCTGAGGTCTCAGGAGGGATTAATGATGGCCTCCGGTAGCTAGTTATTGAGAGTGATTGAAAGTGAATGTGGTACCTGCTGTCCTTTTCAGAGTCTCTGACGTATTATGATGCAGCTAGCCTATCCTCACCAGACACTGATGGACCACCAGATCTTGAACTTGAACTCTCCCAAATTGTGAGCCAAACAAACCTCTTTTCTTCATACAGCACTTAGCCTCAAGTATTTTGTCATATCAACAGAAAATGTACCGATCCAGTAATTGTGTCACATGCCCGACTCGAGGACTAAGCTACCTACTTCTGTGTATCACAGCATAGTAGCTCATGCTCAATAGACACTAGCAGGTTGACTTTAATTCTCTGATTTGTTGGTTGCAGAATTTGTAAGGATTTTGAAGACTATAATTTAGATGATCTTTGCGGGCTTTTAAAATGAGCATATATTCATTATACAAGATGATGGGCTTTAGTGTGACATTTTCATACATGTGCATCATATACAGGTTATAGCCACTGTCCTCTACCTGCTGTAGTCTCCTCTCTCCCTTCTGCTGGCTCCTCTCCTCTTACCAATGGTTCTCTTGCTGTTTTCATGTCATGTATTTACGTGTGTGTGTGTGTGTGTGTGTGTGTGTGTGTGTGTGTGTGTGTGTGTGTGTGTGTGCCTTCTTCTTAATGTGAATTCCACCTATGGGTGATCATCTGGCATTTGTCTTCCTGAATCTGGCTGATTTGATCTCCACTTTCCCCATCTTTCTGCCAATGATATAATTTTATTCTTCTTTATAGCTAGGTGAGACTCCACCATGAACTGCGTGTTTCATTTTCTCCTTGCATTCATTCACTGCTGAATATCTAGCCTGATTGTGTAACTTGTCTACGTATGGTGCAGCGATCACACAGGCATGCCAGCATCTCTGTGGTGTGATGTAGCTGAATCCTATGTTAGCAGTTTTCAGCTTTTGAGGGCCTCCTACTGGTCTCCATTGTGGCTACTCTAGTTCCTTTTCCACCACAGTGTGTCAGGTTTGCTTTTCCTCTTCATCTTTATCAGCATTTGTTAGTGTATTTTTCTCTCAGAGAAAGCCATTCTGACTGCTTGAGACACATGTATCTCAATGTAGTTTTGGTTTGCTTTTCCTTGGTGGATGAGGAACACGAGCGTGTGCGCGTGCACGCACGCGCACACACACACACACACACACACATTTATATATGGCATCTATGGTTTTTTTTGAGAGCCTTTTGTCTAATGTGGCCATGTATTGATTGGATTTTAGTGTGTGATATTTTTAAAAATTCTTTATATTTTATGTCCTACAGGCATAGATATCTTAGAACACAGAGCACAAAATGTTTCTATTTCATAAACTTAAGCAGGACAATCAAAATGACAGTGTCACAGACTTTGGTTCAAAGAGAATCTTTGGCCATAACTCGTCACCCAGTTACTGTTGCTACAAACACATCTAAGCTGGTGACATGATTAGTTTTGAAAGGAAGGTTGTGTTTGGAGAGATCTGGGGACGGTTAGTGAGGAGGCAGAGGTTTTGCTCGTGTCTCCTGGTGACTTGGATTGCGCTGGGGCTGGTGGTACACTGTGCATCTCAGATCTTTGGAATTGAGAGGCTGCTGTTCTTGCCTATGAGGATGGGCAGTGAGTCAGCAGGGAACCTCATGACCGGGCAAAGAGGAAAGAGGTCAGCGCGGTTGCCCAATGAGCCATCAGAACAAATCAATCTAGACTGTTTGTGGTTCCAAAAGCCAGCAGGAATTTGCCATGCACTTTTCCTTGTGTGTGGTTGGGCAACAGTTGTGAGTGATGACAGGGAGCCTTGACTTACTCCTGTCCTTGTGCAGCCACAGGGCAAGAGCTGAGGGTTCAAGTGTCTTTAACCTCATGTCTTTCTCAGCTCAACTCATCTTTTTGCAGCCAGGATCAGCATGATGTGGGAGTTGCTCAAGAAATGAGTGTTGCTGGGGTTTGACTGGAAGAGGTCATAAGGGCAGAAGTCAAGGTCTCTTGACGATTGTAGGAGCCTAACGGACTTTGGATCTTATGGCCATCAGATAAGTCACTGGAGCAAGAGAAGAATGGGGTCAGCCAATGGTTGGGCTCTGGGAGGATGTGGTCCCTGCAAGGAGTAGGTAGTGGGCAAGTGATCAGAAAGGCACTAAGTGTGGATGGACAGACAGACACAGAGAAAAGACTGAGTCTTGTATCCTCCTTCGTTCTGATAATATGAAGTCAAAGTCCAATTAGATGGACCTTCCCTTGTGGAAAGACCAGTTTAAACACCATACTCACTCTCGGTACTGAGGTGTCAGGACCACCTTCAGGGACTGAAGTAGGGGGTACTTGGTTAGCTAGGATCGTCATTGTGGTATTCATCCATGAGAAGAGCCTGAGAGGTCTCTGAGATGCACAGTTTCTGCCTATTGATACAGAATCACCACGAAAGAAAGAGGACTTCCTAAGGTCGCAGCGTTCACACTGGGCCTTGTATCAAACTGGGCCAAGGTCAGAGGGTTGGCACCAGGTCTGGAGAGTATTTCCTCTCTGAATCCTCACTCCTGACCTCTGCATGGACCGCCCCTTCTGATCCCACCTTCAAGACACTAAGGACTCTCGTAAACACAGAACACAACTGTCATGTCTTAAAACTATGGTCTGTGTTTAGGTAGTGCCAGCTCCATTCCCCATCCACACATATGCACTACACAAGTTGCTGCAGAGAGAGGAGAAGGAAGGAGAATGAAGAAAAGAGAAAAGGAGAAGAGAAAAGAGGAGATGAGAGAGAGGAGCTAGAAAAAACCAAACATACCCTATTTTTAGAAAACAACTGGAAACCCAAGCAGGATACTTTGCATGTCCTAAGTGACATTCTAAGCTGTGGAGGATAAGGACTTTGTTCATCTTATCTGTAAGCCCATTATCTAGTACGGGATCTAGCACACAGTAGGGCTTTGTAAAATGTTCTTGAAAAAATTGAACAAGCACCCACAGAGCAGTGGGTGATCCTCAGAACACAGCACGGGATCTAGCACACAGTAGGGCTTTGTAAAATGTTCTTGAAAAAATTGAACAAGCACCCACAGAGCAGTGGGTGATCCTCAGAACACAGCAGGAGTTGTCAGAACACAGGCAGTCTGAGCCTGGCTCCAGACTCGTGTCTTCTGTGACTCCTGTGCTGACTCCATAAGTGGATTTGGAAAGCACATATTGTGTCAGGCTTCCTTCCAGATGGTAGAGATACTACAGTGAGCAGACAAAATTAACCAGTGCTTCCTGCTAAGAAGCTGACATCCTTGAGGAAGGTTAGACACAAACTAGAACGCCTTAGCATTTGATGGAGTGACCCATGAGTGATTCACAGTGATTTGTGTCATTGAGGAAAATGAAGGCAAGTGAGGGAGACAGAGCCTGGGTAAGTGTGGGGTAGAAGGAGGCTGGCACTTCATAGGAAGAGGTCAGGAGGTCAAATGAAGGGGACTTGACTGCTCTGTAGCAAGTCCTTCCAACACACCGCTCCCAAACAGAAGCTCTGGTAGAGGGGAGAAAGAGGGATCCCAGATGAATACATGGGTGACCCAGGACTCTTGAGTGTTTGAACCGTAGTCTGTAGCTTTGCAAGACTTTGCTCACTAGTCCCCAGCCTTAAAAGTCTACTCTCAAGAAGCCAGTGGCTGTCAGGCAGGGCCATTATGAGAGCTTTGTGAGTTGGAAAGATGTCTCAGTGGTTAAGAGCACTTGTCACTGCAGATGACCTGGGTTTGAGTCTCAGCAGGCCATTCACAATGGTCTGTAACTCCAGTGCCAGGATTCACAGGATACAGAGACATGCATGTGAGCACATTCATTCATATAAAAAAATGTGCCGGGTGGTGGTGGCGCACGCCTTTAATCCCAGCACTTGGGAGGCAGAGGCAGGCGGATTTCTGAGTTCGAGGCCAGCCTGGTCTACAGAGTGAGTTCCAGGACAGCCAGAGCTACATAGAGAAACCCTGTCTCGAAAAAAACAAACAAAAAAAAAAAAAAAAAAAAAAAAAAAGTAAAAGATGAGGAAGAGGAGGAAGATCTTTGCCAGTACTTAGCTCTTCTGAAGTTGTGGGCAACTTTGAGCTATGTGTGCTAAGGGAGAATGGTTAACACCTTACTGTGAAAACAAGCTCACACTGCCTTCCAGGATGGAAGCTAGCACCCATACTGCAGCTGCTGGTCCTCAAGGAACTTCCTGGAAACTTCCTTGTCAGGCAGCCAAGTTGTCATCCACATGGGGCCACTGGGGAAATCCCTAACCAGGTGAAGTCATCTAAAAGCATGTGTCCCTAACTGTGATGCTACTATCATACTTTTAACTCTCTGTGATTGTTGTTTGCATATAAACAAAGAGGTGATCCTGCAGGTGGGGAAATTTGGGGTGCCTATGGAATGTGTACCTTAACTGTGGAGAAACTCCTTGATTGCCATTAGATTCCAGAAGGAATAGCTAGCTTCAAATGACAAAGGCTCACCTATTTACTATTTATAAGGAGCTTGGCTTCCAGGTGCCAGAGTGGACTTTAGTACCAGGAAGCTGCATAGTTTACAGCAGGCTTTGATCTTCCTTAGAGGGGAAGAGAGCACATAGGGCACTGGCTTGGAGGGGGAGCAGGCAGCCTGCATCTGTTTTTCCCCACTTAGCCTGTCCTATAGAAGAAGGAGCATGGACCATGCCTCCTGGGCTGTACCCAAGGCCAGGGAAACTGTCCCACTTTCTGCTGGTGAAAAACAGAGCAAACCCCTATTCATCCTAGCAGAACGGAGCCCTGCCTTCTAGGGAGAGAGAAAAAGAGACTTTGGGTCCAGTTATTCTAGCTCCTTGTGAAAAATGATTTAAATTTTTCTTTTTCGGAAATGTAAAGGGCTGGGTTTTACCTCTACATCAGCATGTTTAACATTGAAGATTGCTCTCTATGTGATTCAAATTGCTTTTATCTTTATTGTTACTGAATCTGTTTTGCTGGCCTGTTTCTCAGTTGTGAGCTATGGAAACAGAACAGGATGGGGGTGGGTGGGACACAGACAGACATCCCTACACAACCAACTTAAATTAACTTCATCTCTAGCCCTAGGTCCAGGAGGATTCTGAAGCATCTCTAGCCCTTCAAGAAGGTGCCCCAGATTGATTAGTCATGTCTGTTGTAGGGTTTTGGGTCCTGCATCCGCTCAGCTCTGCCACAGGGCTCAGCCGCTTGGGGAGTTTGACTGTGGGTGTTGGGCAGTAGGGAAACCCCACCCCAGACACCACTCAGGGGTGGGAAAGCACAGTCTGAGACATGGGACAGCTAGAGCTGGTTCAGGGGTCCACAAGCCTGCGAAGAGGCTGGGGCTGTGGAGTTCTCAGGCATCTTGGAAACCCAGGTGCCACTGAAAGTTGTGGCCGAGGTGGCCTGAGCTTGGTGGTGTTGTTGCTGGGAGCGCAGATAGGCCTTCTACTGGAGACTAGACAGCAGCTCTACAGGCAAAGGCCTTTTCCATGGCTCCCCATGGCAGATCCTGATAAAAAGAGACAGTCTATGGTTTTAAGACATTTATTGCCATGGTTGAAATTGCCCCACTTCTCAGGATGGGCCTGAGATTAAATACCTTTTGCAGGAAGGAATGTCTGGGAAGGAAAACTTATTGGCTAAGCCCTCCAGGCCTCTAGGTACCTTATTAAAATGGTGATCTCTGTCTTGAGCCAATGTGACCACAGGTCATATCCTTTACCTCATCTACATGTGGAGGGGCTTGGGGTGTTGCCCTTACATGACTGATGAACACAAATCTAGGGGGTGCTGTGGCTAGTGACAGGGACCTGGGGCCCGGGAGCGGGCAAAGCTCCTACCGTCCCTTCAAAGTCTCCGGGGCTTCTAGCCTTAGCTCAGCTGGGGATCAGGCTATCTTTCAGGGTCTACTGCCCCACAGTCTGTCATGAATGTCTGATGAACAGTTAGGCCACCCATTATCACGATGGTTATAACTTGTCCAACCATAAGATTCCATGACTCTGGGGCAAACATGAGCCAACTGAAGCCCTCTGACTAAGTCCATCTCACTCTCATACAGTGTTATAGCTTCATCTTCATAAAGTTTTATTGAGTCACAGTCAGGCTCACTCACATGTCATGCACAACTTTGGGCAGCCTTTGCATTGCCTGGCAGAACCGAGTCAACATAAGAAAGACTATGTGTGATCCACAAGGCTTAAAATAGTTATCATTGTGCTCTTTGCACCAAAGTTTACCAACCCTGCATAGAGTAGTTTAAAGCACTTTATTATTTTTTTTTGAAATTTATTATTTGAGTTTTAATTGTGTGCACGTGCATGTGTGTGTGCATGTGTGTGATGTGTACATGCGTGCGGGTGCATGCAGAGGCTCAGGGAGGGCACCAGATCCCCCAGGATTCAGGTAGGTAGGAGTAAGCCACCTGATGTGGGTTCTGGAATCAGGACTGCAGTCAGTGCAAGAGCAGTAGGCACCCTCAGCTCTGGAGTCCTCTCTTCAGCCACGGCTTTGAAGCGATTTAAAGAGTATCCATCCTCTAACATCTCTGAGAAGGAGGAAGCTCCTATAAGCCTCATCCTAAGAATAAAGAAAGTATGTCCCTGTGAGATGCTCTCCACTCATAGCACAAGTTTTAACTATAGGACAGCACAAGCCACTGCTGCACAGGTCTTCAAAACAGAATGCTTGAACCCAGCAGGATGATGAAACATGCTGGTAAGCCCAGTGCTCAGGAGCCAGAGGCAGGAGGATTGCTCTGAGTTTGAGCCCAGCTAGTGCTACATAGTGAGACCCTGTCTAAAACACACACACACACACACACACACACACACACACACACACACACGCACACACACGCACACACATTCAAGGTTCTTGCAGAAGAATTTATTTAATTTGTTCTATTTAGGACAAGAAGTTCACATCAAATATTTAAAGAGAAAAATGGGAAGTTAAGAGAATTGGTTTTATGAGCAAGAAAGGGAACGGAAGATAACCTGTGATTGGTGAAATTCAGGTGCATTAAGCAGCCAGCCTGCAGCACTTCGGAGCTTCTGAGAGGCAGATACCAAAGGGAAGTTGGGATTTCTTGTCCACTGTGGGAGCTGCTTATGCAGTGGCTAGGTGGAATAAACAGAAGCAGATACACATAAACCACAGAGCAGGGGAGAGGCCAGTGAGCAGAGAGGGGGGGAGGAGAGGCCATGTTGGAGCAGCCCCAGACTGCAGTGCAGTTCCAATACAGTGTCTGCTAGAGTGGTGTGTGTGTGTGTGTGTGTGTGTGTGTGTGTGTATGCACACGAGTGGCAGGGAATGGCTGACTCTTGTCAGCCACTGAACAGGATCAGCCTGAGCAGAATGCCATGGTGGACCCAAAGAGGGCAGAGCCAAGAGGCTGTCAGTCATCTGTGCTCCTGTAGCAGGTGGTCTGAAGAGGGATCGGAGTGGGGCCTCTTGTGGCTGCTGCAGCATCCGGCATTTATCACCTGTGCATCCCAGCCCAGGCTCTGTGCTAGGATACACTATAGAGATCTGAAAGCCATGGTTTCTGTCTCCAGGGAACTTGTGCTTTAGCTGGGAATAGCAAACATGCACACTATGCAGAGAGGTGACAGAGACACTAAGAAGCATGGTGATGTTTTGGTCAGATGGCAGGAACAAGGTGTTCTAGGGATTCAAAGAAGGACTCCCCAGAGGAAATCTTGAGATGTTCCCATTGGCATCAGGACAGGCACGTGAGTGAGTGTTCTGCACCCTTTAAGGTTTTCCTGTGTCCATGAGTTGCCTCCACCGTTTTGACTCTCATTGAGTGCCTCTTAAGTACCATCCTGCATGCCAAGTTAAATGACTTTATTGCCCAGCATCTGACTATAAACATACCCAGGGCACTGAAGAAGCTATGGCTCTCGTGAGTCACTCAAAGCAATCTACAGAAACATGTGTGGCTTCTCGTGGGACTCCTCCCCTCCCCTCCCACCGCAACCCGGATGGAGTTTACGGCCTCGTGCGTGCTCTACTCTTTTGACTTTTCTAGATCATGAGGTAGAGCTTCCTAAGTTGCCCAAGCTAGTCCAGAACTCTCTCTGTAGCCCAGGTTAGCTTTAAACTTTCAGTCCTCCAGAGAAGCTAGTATTGCAGGCCTCTGCCAAGAGGCTTGGCTTCTTGGGGGACACTTAACAGCTAAAATGTAGCTAGGCACAAACAGTGGGTAAGCTGTTCAGTTAGCAACCATGTATTTACCAAGCTCTCTCGCAGATGATGAAGTAGTATGTAGAGATCAGGTCTTTTACTCTCAAAAATTATGAAAGAATAAAAAATAATGCATATGGAAAAATATATATAGAATAATATATTCTGCTGATCCTCAAATATCCTCACATCAACAGCATCTATCTTTTGTCCCAGTTTTGGTTTCACGCACATCTCCCTGTTATTATTTTTGTGATATTTCCCAGACACCCCCTTATTTCAGTGGTGAATATTATGGTATGGATTCTGAAAGCTTAATGTCTCATGTAGTTTTAAGAAAAACTCAATACCGCCTTTGCCCCAGACTGCAGCGCACTACCAGCCCCTCCGGGCTCCCCTTTGTTCCCACCTTTGCTCCGGGGGTCTACTTGCTCTGGTAGCAGCAGCTGCCAGCCCTGACTCAAGACCCTTGAATCTGAGGATAAAAGACACACAGAGCTCTGGTACCTTTTAACTTGGCTATTAAGCACAATTGCTGGGCACAGATACCTCCCACCTGGAAAGGTGTGCCCTTACCAATTTATTATCTCTGTTTCTCCTCCTGCCCTAAACTTAGTGGCTTGTTCCACCTAGTCCCTGCCAAACATCTTTGGCTACCCGCCCATAGTGGAGGCCACAGGTTCTAGCTGTCCCTGAGGCCTTACATGATTGTTACATTCTTCTTGTTCCAAAGCACGGCAGAAAAAGCCCCTCTCTCCTTCCCTGCATCTCCTCTTCCTCTTGGGACTGGAAGTCTCACCTGTACCTTCCGCCCAGCAATTGGCTCCCGGCCTTCTTTATTGACAAATTAACAACCAATTAGGGAACCAGACCTTACTATCAGAGCCTCCCCTTAAAGATAAGATGCACCTTTTCTTTTAAAATTCATCCATGATACTCCTATGACATGATTTACCCCCTTGGACCTCACGCTGTCATCTATGCTATAGAGATTCTAGCTGTAGTTTATATAATGTGCCTAGCCTTGCCCAGGCCTCCACTGAGTGTAACACACGTGAGAAACTGTAAAGCAGAATGACCACAAATCAGCACTCTGACAAAAGGCCAATGTGAACCTCAGGCAGGTAGGATCTAGAGCACCATCTGAAGTGCTTCTGGGATGTATGATTTGCTGCGACCCTCTTTGTAGAAACAAAATTGATTGGTGTCATCCTCTGTGTTCTTTACAAAACATCCATGACACTCAAATGCTTTATCTAATATCCAGGGTCCTTTGAGGCGGAGAGTCCATGATTCTCCCCTGTTGGTGTATTTTAGAACATATGCACGGTCCTGTAAAAATATGTTGGCCAGGTTTGTCAATTCTTACCTGCAATCTCAACACATGAGAAGCAGTGTCAGAAGGATCTTGGATTCAAGAGCAGCTCAGCTACATAACTATGTCCACGGGGATGAAGATATTTCAAAGAGATGCTTGTCTATCTGTCCCCCAGACTATTGAAACAGTAAACCCCACCCCCCAGAATGGAATTTCTTGGGACTTTCCTGCTGGGAGAAGGAGAAGGTTAAAGTTTTTGCCAGCTATACATAGCTAAACTGTTCTGCTCAATGTGAGGACCTGCCATCATCAGCATCTCTCTCACGAAGATCTTTCAGCTTGTCAGAGCCATGTGAAGTCTCTTGTTAGACAAGCTCTCTCCTATCTGACACTGCACCTTTCTCTGAAACATACCTGGCTAAAGATGCACACACACACACACACACACACACACACACACACACACACACACACACACAGAGAGAGAGAGAGAGAGAGAGAGAGAGAGAGAGAGAGAGAGAGAGAGAGAGAGAAATATATAAAATTTTTTTTAAAAGAACTCTTATGGGCACAGCATGGGATAGAGATGAAGATGTCATAGGTTTGAGTCACATGACCTTTTGTTCGAGCTTTGGCTCTCTACATATGTATTAATGGTATGAGCTTAGGGAAGTTAACAGACCTCTTCAGTTCTGCTTTCTCAGTCTCTGAAGTGGTTATGAGTTCCTGAATACCCCCATAGAGATTTTACAGGTGAAAATGTAACTAGGAAGCAGTGGTTCAGGACCTGACTCGTGGTAAGTACCAAGAGCTATTGTCTCTCTACCCCCAAGATGAACCTTCTGGCCTGCACTGGCCCTGTTCTGATCCTGCTGCTCACCACTGCCTCATGCTCCAAATCTGATTTTCTGAACGACTACAGCAATAACCCAGAAAAGCAGGGACTGGGACTAGCCTGGACCACAGCCAGAGAGCTTATCTAACTGATTTTCTTTCTGATAATCTCTAGTCAGATGCCCTTGAATGCTGCAAGTCATGAGCCTAAATAAATAAAAGGGATATCAAAGAAAGCTGGCCTGGCCATGATGCAATAATCCAGGGTTCGGGATCTGTGAGCTGCATGGTGGCTCAAGACCTTTGGTATCCACAAGGGCCTGATACCTGTTCTGTCATCCTTAGGCTCAGATGAAAAGCACTTGGTCCTGGAGTCTCTACTTCAGAAATGGCACCTGTGTCCATCCCCAGTCACCTGCTCTACCCTGGTCACCCCAGCCTCATCTCTCCCCTTTGAGATCTTTCTCATCCTATTGTCGGGATCGTTGGTAGAGCTCTGCCAGGAATGTGGATGTTGGAAGTGGGCAGGTGATGTGAGTCTGGGAGGACTCTCTTGCAGCTATGACACTTGCTGTCTTGGCTTGAATTTTTTCGACATCTTTCAATCTGATCAGGCTGTTAATCAAATAACTTTAAGGAATAGGATACAACATTCTTGGCCACAGGCAAACTGTAAAACTGGCCGATCTCCCAGTGTAAACTTCCTCACATTCTCTCTGCTTCCTCTCCTACTCTTTCCCCTGCATCTTCAGATTTCCATGCTCCAGGATCTACTTCTGTACCTCACTGCCATGCAGGAGGTCACCGTCCTCCTATCTCACCCTGACCTCCAGAGACTCACCTAAAGTCCCCATGTCTCCTACTAGAACATTCCAAACATCCAGAGAGGCCAACTGCTGAAAGAAGGTAAGCCAGGCCATCTGCAACCAGGAGTAAGGCACTCACTGTGCATTGCCAAAGGCCCACTGGCTCTGAGTCTTAAGACAAGGCATTTTATCCCCACAGTATCAACCATTTGCTACTTCCTTCAGTTTAAAAGAGTTTTCTTTGCTTTTTCTCACCTTCAGCTATGCATCCTAAAAACCAAGGCTGATGCATGACAAGAATAAGGAGGTGTGTGTGTGTGTGTGTGTGTGTGTGTGTGTGTGTGTGTGTGTGTGAGGAGCTGGGGCAGAAAGACATGGAACTTCTGGTTTTGATTCCTGGATGGGTAGATTTTGGTAAATCACTCAAACTTTCTGGCTTTCTATGACCACTTCCTTGAAATGGCGACATGACATGTCCCTTTGTCTTGCCATGGTAGGCAGGGTCAACCTGTGAGTTGGTTTTATGTGCCAAGACTTAACTATTGCTGTGCTATCACACCTCTGCTAAGGGAAAAGTCCCTTGGTGACTGGTTCTCTCACTGGCTCCTCCTCCTCATTCCCCTGTGATTTTGAGGGTGAAATGTAGAGAACCCTTGTTTATGAATATTACACCATCATTATTTGTAGTAGCAAAACATTCTTCATCAGTGGGTAAGCCAATTGTTATGTGTTTGTAGAAGGGAAATTTCTCACTAGTAACATGGAAAGACATGGGCTTTGAAAGCAGTACATTAAGTGAAAGAAGCAACGTATGAAGGGACATGTTATGACATGAAGGGACATGTTATGACATGAAGGGACATGCTATGACATGAAGGGACATGTTATGACACTAAGAGACATACTATGACATGAAGGGACATGTTATGATACTAAGAGACATACTATGACATGAAGGGACATGTTATGACACAAAAGGACATATTATGACATGAAGGGACATATGACATGAAGGAACATGCTATGACATGAAGGAACATGTTATGACACAAAGGGACATATTTATGACATGAAGGGACATTCTATGACACAAAGGAACATATTATGACATGAAGGGATATGCTATGACACGAAGGGACATGCTATGACACGAAAGGACATATTATGACATGAAGGGACATATGACATGAAGGAACATGCTATGACATGAAGGAACATGTTATGACACAAAGGGACATATTTATGACATGAAGTGACATGATTATGACATAAAGGAACATATTATGACATGAAGGGATATGCTATGACACGAAGGGACATGCTATGACACAATGGGGCATCTTTATGACACGAAATAACATGATTATGACATAAAGGGACATATTATGACATGAAAGTGACATAGTTATGACATGAAGGAACCTATTATGACATGAAAGAACATTTATGACATTAAAGTGACATATTATTACAGCCTTTATGAAAACATCTAGCAGAGGAGAATCCATAGAGAATCCAAGGCGATTAGGGTTATGGAGAGTACAGCAGGGATTCTTCTGGGGGAGCTGGGGAAGATGGAGGGCTGAAGGGAAGGGAGAGTTAATGAGGAGAGTTGTCTTTCAAAATTTATTTTCTCCTCACTGAAGACAGAACCCAGGGCTTCCTGTGTGCTGGGCGAACAACCCAATTCAGTGCTTTATCCAGCTCCCCTTGTTATTTATCAGTTTTAATATCCTCACTTATTCTTTGAAAATTTGATTCATTCATATGCTAGGAATTCTGATCATATCTATAGAAACACCTCCTTTCACCAAGCTTTCCTTAACAGTCTTTCAGAAATATTCTAAAGTTCATTCCATTGATGGTTGTACAATTCCATGAATGCAACAGAATTTTTTTTGAAATAGACACTGTAATTGGGTGTAATACATGGTCTATGAATTAATCTCACTGAGGCATGTGATGTGTGTGTGTGTGTGTGTGTGTGTGTGTGTGTGTGTGTGAAGATGACTCCATGGGTAAACTGAAAGCTGCACAAACATGAGGGCTCAGCTTACACAAGAAAGTCAGGTGTGTGAACATCTGTGACCCAGTATTGTGGGGAGGAGACAGACCCAGGCAGACCCTGGAGGTTTGCTGGCAATCCAGTTTAGCCTAGATAGTGAGCTCATTGCCAGTGGTAGATGAAGGTAGTAGACTCTGAGATTGACCTTTGGCTTCTACATATATGTACTGCATCCTCCAAAAGCACAAACATGCACATACCACACACACACACACACACACACACACACACACACACACGTACACATACACACACACACACATACACACCATATACACACCTGAGTTTGGTCTGAGGAGTAAGTAAAGTGTTTGTCAACCTAACTTGTGGACCTGAGTTTGATTCCCTGGAGGTACAAAATAAGCCAGATAATATGATAGTGTACATTTGTAATCACAGTGCTGGGAGCTAAAGACAGGTGGATCCCTGGGGCTCGCAGGCCAGTCAGCTAGGCTGAATTAGCTAGTGCCAGGTTAAAGTGAGAACTCTGCCTAAAACAAAACAGTCCAAATAGATAAAAAAAAAAAACAGGGTGGAAAGTGATAGAGGAAGACACTTGAGGCTGACCTCTGTCATCCATGTGCATGTTTTCACACACACACATACACACATATACACACACATACACACACATACCCCTACATACACACACACATACACACATATCCATACACCCCCTCACATATACACACATGCACACCCATGCACACACCCATGCCATCAATTTGAGTTTTAGTTTGTCTCAGGGTTTACTTCCTGTAGGCAGTCCCCTGGATAGTGTGTGGCTCTGCTCCACCCTGTAGTCTTCCATTTGACTTCCCATCACCGCTGTGGGATTCTTTGCTTTGCTCTCTTTAGACAAGCAAATCTTCACAGCAAGCCCTGTCACTGGCCCTGACTTTGGCTCCCTTCCGCCAAGGACCCCTTTAATGAATTCATGATGTGCCATGTGTCATGAGGGCAGGAAGCCACGCCATTTTCTGCCTCAGTTTGCTGCCTCCCATGAAGGCCATGAACACAGAAGACATACTTGGTGAGTGAATGGTGATTCACATGGCAAAACGGTCCTATTTAAGCTCCTTTCATTGTTCAGCTATAACACCAGCGTCAGCTAAAGGTTTGTGTTTCTATAGGGTTGGGGGAAGTTTCCCTACATTTATCTTCTGCAGTCAAGTCATAGGGCTGGCACGATGCAACTCCAGGCCAGCTGGGCCCCCAGAACCCATCTTCTTCCCTGTAAGTCTTTTATCTTAAAATATCAGTGCTGCCTTGGGAAAGAATTATGGCTGAAAAGGCCGGGCAGATGGAGAGTCCCCATCACTACAAACAGGAAAATTAGCACCAAGAAGAGGTGGTGGGAGAACCATCTCAAAGGCTTGAGTTCAAATCACCAAGATGTCCCTAACCCCATCAGCATCACCAGCAGGAGCTGCATACCCAGTGTCAAACATGCTTGCCCTCTGTTGACCTACATTGCTCAGCCCCACTCAAGTCTCTTTCTGAGCTCCCCAGAGGCAGTGAGAGAGAACTCTTGGCAAAGTAGACACAGCCAGGCCACCCTGGGATGCTCACCACAGCCGCCCTCACGGAGAATGGGGCTATTGAGCTTAGAGCTTCACCACCCCCCTCCCCTGTTAGAAAATCCCCACTAGGCAAAGCCAAGAAGACACCCCACCCCCACTCACCCCAGTGCAGCTTCATTAAATTATAACGAGCCCTAAAACTGGCTTCAGAAGTCTGGGTCTGCCTCTTCTCATGCTCTGAAGCTTGCGATTGGCTGACCAAGCTCAGCCTAGCAGGCCTTATCTCTGGCTGGTTATTATTTGATGAAAGCGCCTTCCTCCTCCTCCGCTATTGCAAAACCTATCTTGGACTGTTTGCTGCTGCCCATGGTGCATCTCTGGGGTTACTGCCGTGCACCCAAGGCTTCCAGCCTCTAGCCACACAAATAGGCCTCTGGAGGAGCTTCTAAATCACCCACACCCAAGGCTGTCTTCTTCTGACGCTGTCTGGGACAGCATCACTAATCAACTGACTGGAAATAATTCCGGACACCACATCAAGGATACAGGTACTTGAGCACCTGGGACACGGGGACCAGTTTCTCAGGGTATGATGGCTTTGGACATGGGAGTGGGATGACATGGGAAAGACACGAATTGGAACCCAGGGCAGGTAGATGAAGCCTCCGAAGAAAGAACTGAGAATTGCGGCGACCCTCTCTTGGGAAGAAGTGGTTAGCAGCTTGGGTGACATGCAGGGGTGTCTGTAATATAGCTGTAGATACAGTTTGTTGCATGAGTTTGTTTGTACCCTGAGTCATTTATTTGAAGTCCACACACTCCTTAGACATCTGTCATCTGTCACCATGGCTCAGAGGAGACCCCAAGGGCTTTCACTTGAAACACCACTAAATGTGATTTGCCGATGGGACATGACCTTCAAATGCTCTGATGACTGCTAAGATCCAGATCCTTTGATCTACATACAGGCAAAATAAAAGACCAGAGGAGAGGTGCTGGGCTGAGCACTCTGCCTCCAAGTTAGTTTCCAAGTTTGCCCGTGCCTGGCTGTTCTTATGCCATCGGATCCCAACACAGTGGTGTTTTCTGAGCTAGGGTTTGGTAGGGCGTTCTATGACTGACAACTTCTACAGAAGAGAGCTGGGCTTCAGGGTGGGTGAAAGGCCCTGACTGGTAGGTCAGACCTTGAGGTGACTGAGGAAGAGAGGACGCAGTATTGACACAAAGAAAGCCAGTTTGTTTTAGTGGTTGAACAGGAAAGTATTCTTCGGTGATAGTCTGTGATTTTTGTTGGTTTAACTCACGGTTTTACTGTGCATTCCTGACTGGCTTGGAACTCTTTATGTAGACCAGGCTGGCTGCAGACTCACAAAGATCCACTCCACAAAGATCTGCCTCCCAAGTGCTGGAATTCAAAGCATGTGTCACCATGTCCAGCTACCTTGGGTGTCTTAAGTTCCCCTTTGCCATGCACAGCATAGGTCAAGGAATAGCTACTCAGACAGCCTTTCTTGGTCCCTATGTTTATTCACAGATACACCTTTCCTGTTGTCACAAGATCATCTCTACTTTGTTGTCTATGGTAGAATATGGCTTCATTGCAAGTGGTTCTACACAGACAGAGGTTTCTCCTTGCTCTCTACTCTGTGAGCTCCCCAGGAGCTTCTTTTGTGGGGCCCCATTGACCTTTCTGGAAGTCATGGGTCTGAGGAGCTCATCATAGTGAATCCCGCTGCTCTTGATCTGTAAGGGGCACGGTGAGGGTGGAGGACAAGCCATTGCAGAGCTTAGAACTCCTTGCCTGACTCTTCTCTGCTGTTTGGGAACATTTCCTCCCTTCCCGTGGCCTGGCTGGCTCGGGTTCTGCTTGCTCTGCTGGCCTTCTTCACCACACTCTTCTCTGTCTTGCTGAATGGATAGTACTTGAGTCCCATGACCCGCCACAGACATACCACATCACATTTAATACTACCCACTTAAAAGCACCCCCACTTTGCCCCTGATCCTGGCTTGGTCAAGGCAAAGGGTTAGGTAGGTTAATCTCTGATGAGTATATCTACTCTCTCTGTAAGCAAGTCTGGAGTTATGAACTTCCTGGACGACTCCAGGCTGTCTTGTGAATGTTCCTGATCCACTGCCAGTGCCAGGCTGATAGAGCTGCCAGGGCATGGAGCAGGTGTGGTGTGGCCCTGTGGCAACCCAGGTTCTGACGTGTAGTATTCTTACTGTTCACAATGTCTAAACGTTGATGGAGAACGTTCCACCACCTGCTGATACTCCTCCAAGTGCCTTTCACTCACTGATTCGGTCTTCAGGACAAGCTGAGGAAGAAAGAGATCAACTCATTTAGGGGAGGAGCAGATGTAGCAGTGAGTTTAGCTACTCTGCTTTGTGCTCCCAGCAGGTCACAAGCCCAGGAGCTGTCTGGATTCGTGAATGGAAGACACACACACACACACACACACACACACACACACACACACACACACACACACACACCAGTTAATTTTAAAATGCCTTGGCTAGCTGAAAAGCTGGGCACCCCTAAAACTTCTCCTGTTACCCCAGGCACAGTCAGGAAGTGGCCAATGGCCACTCACCCGAATTCTCACATGGCTGGTTAGCTCCTGCAGCTCCTACGTCCCATCCTTCTCCCTCAAGTCATGGTGATTCTCTGTCTCCTTTTTCCCAGTTCCTAGCCCTTGAAAATCTAAAGGTCCCGTCTCCCTATGCCCAACCATTGGCCGCTGGCATCTTTATTGATCGATCAAAACCCAATTGGGACAAGGACCTTCAGCGTTTGGACATGCAGATTCCCGATTAAATCAAAGCAATACAACCAGTCCCCAACAAGCAGACTGTAAGTTGAGGGATAGTTATAAGTTAGTGCGGTAAATGGGGATTTTAGAGTCCCATGATTTCCCAGCACAGTGCTAGGATAGAGCAGAGTGAGTCAAGAAACTGCACATTGAACGACGGCAGGCTAAGGGTAGAAGTGTGACGTGTCCCACCTGTTCCATTATCCTCTCATGCCTGTGAGCCTACTCTGTGCCAGTTTGTGAGCTGACTGTGAGACCTCCAAATAAGATGCTTTGGGGTCTAAGCTCTACCCTTTGTCAAGATCTGCCTTCCCCATAGAGTACATTACCCACCTCAGTTCCTGTACAGACTGAGGGAGACTTCACACCCGGCTTCGAAGTAAACTAGCTAGAATTGTGAATGTCAGACGCTCGCACGCTGTGCTTCGTTCTGGTGGATCTCGTTTGTCTCCTGCATAGATTGATGGGTTGATATCACCCTGTGCTCCAGGGGACTGTGCTCACTGGTTACAGCTGGGGCTGAGACTACACATCAGGCAGATCTAGACTCAGCCAGGAGCTTTCTTGCCCAACATGCTTTGGGCCCTTGGCTTTGGGCCCTTGGCTTTGGGTTCATCGCACCCTGCTGCCCGGCCCCCTGGAATATTCCTGTCAGGCAGATAATCTTGCCCTGTCTGCCTTCCCTGTCATTGGAGGATCTTCCATGTAAAGGGCTATCAGCTTCCCCTTTCTTCCTCAGATCTAGCACCTGCTAAGCCACTAATGATGGTGGGCCCATACTATTACCTGAAGATGCCCACTCTGAGTTGTTCTTCCTTTACTCCCAGAAAATAGTCTTGGTGTATTTGCTTCTGTGCTAAGGGCCTCAAATTAAGGGACTGTCCTTGTTCAGTTAATCTTATTAGAATCATAGCACATCATAGAAGGAGAAAGGTTATTTATATGTGTAACTGAATCCTATGTTTCTTCATGGTATTTAAACCTTATTTTTCCCCATCTGTAAAATGCGCCCAGCACTTCTTTCATGAAGTGACTTGAGAAAAGAGATTCTGTGTTTTCAGCACTGTGAGAAAAGAGACTTTCTGTGTTTTCAGCACAGGGAACAGGTGAACAGGGAGGCAGAAAAAACCAGGTGTCCTTGGACAAGCTAAGTATGAGTGGTGCACCAGGTATTAAAAGCAGCACACAAATAACTAGGCCATTTGTGTATTTGGAGAGGACAAAGGACTTAGAAGGGAGTGGGATCCAGTCATGAAAGGGCTGTTTGGCGAACTATAGCATTTTCACACTTTACTTCAGCTGGCAAGCAGCAGCAGCCCTGCATGGGCCAAAGACCTGCTTACTTTGGGGCTCAGAATCTGTGAACAAGAGAAGAAAGCTGGACCAAGTGGTCCCTAAGATGGAGTTGTTCATGCTGACATCTAAGATGCTCTTGAACAGTGTCCAAGCACATGGCAAGAGAGAGCCATGTGACTCTCTTTCTGGTGCTTTTCTGTCCTATTTGCTGGTGAAGAGAGGCTGTTCTAAGAGGAGGCACTGGCCCACCTCATCTTGGAAGACCCTCACCAGCATTTACTCTCTCCTTCCTGCTGGCAGTGACAACTATCTTCTCCTTTACTTTGTCTCAGGAATGATGTCGCTCCTGTAGCCAGCATCCCGCATCTCTCCCCTTCAAATTCCACAGGTGTAGCTTGGGTGATAAACCCATCCAGAACGCTGTTCTCTGCTGGGGAAGTTCTGAGAACAGGAGTCTTGGAGGTGAGCTGGGAGCTGAAGCTTTGGAGATGGGCTCATGGTCTCCTCCTTTGTTGCCCATGTGTGTTCCCAGAGCTGCCCACTTGGCCTGCCCTGGGAGTACCAGGTGCCTTCATCTACCATCTTTTATGAACTCTCAGGCTAGGACATTAGAGACAGCACTTATAAAAGATGGTTAGCATATTTTCCAGACAAATACAGTGGCCAGGGAGGTGGTTGGAAGGTTAAGGATGAAAGGAGATTGTTGGCCTCAGGCTCCTGAGCCACGCTGAAAGAGCCTTGCACCTTTCCTGTAGGGGTCTGCACCACAGACCCTCACCACGCCCCCACCCAGTCTTTGACAGCCAATCAACTCTCTTCATTTCCTTCTCCCTATCTGGGGCTTCACTCCGGTTTAACCGGCTGTTAGTCAAGCCCTGACCATTGCTTCCTGGGCACAAGGGGTAAAGGGACCTCCCAGGGCCTGGATGTTTTAGCCAAAGATGATCGAAGAAAACAAATACTGGCGGGATGGAGTGGCACTGTGAATTCAAGGCACAGAACACTCGGCACTTGTGTTCTGGACTTTAAACTCCTCGTCGGATGGGCACTCAGAGGATCAAATGTTGAGGAAGGAACAAAGGTGCCGTGCGAGGAACACTACACCAGGAGATTTCCAAAGGCGGTTCAGATGGCCCATTATTCTCCAAGGCAACCGCATGCCCGCCTCTCCCTCCACGCAGGAGAAGGACTTGACAGGACCATTACAGGGAGGAGGGGATGGTCCATTGTCAATGTTCAGTTCCCAGAACCTGATCCACCCCACTTCAGTGCCATCCAGTTCTTCAATTGCGCTTCAGATGTGGAATGGGGTGCTGGGGTGTCATGCTGGCTGTGATAATGAGAGCACTCAGCCCCCGTTCCTGGGTGCCTTCACAGGAGCCCCAGTGGCAGCAGCTGCTGCCACAGGCCTGGTTTCCTCCTTCTCTGCCCATTTGGCTGTCTCACTACACTGATCTTACTTCAAAGCTTTGCTTTGTCTCCACCCAGAATGGGGGCGTGGCTGTGTATCGGGCTTCAAGAATCCTGCCACAAACCAAGGCAGTCAACCTTCCCCACTCCCCCAAACAGCAAACAAAAACCCAAACCAAGCTAAACAAAAACTCTGCACACCATCACCAATCACATAGGCTGCTCCACCAGAGGCCAAGACTTCCGTTTCCTGGTGAACCCTTGAGCTAGCTTTTTCTACAGAGGAAGGGTAGTTGCCACGGTCTACTTGAACATTGCTGGTAACACTATGTATTTTGAGTCAATTCCAAATAGCAACTTGGAAGAACAAGGGCCTGGGAAAATGAAAACCAGGGAACCAGGCAGCAGCAGAAAGCTGGCTCCCCATCCCCCAGCGATGCTCCCAGATGGACCTCCACAAAGACTTGCAAGAGATGCTGAGATTTTGTTCACAAGTCCCCAAGCACCTTGCAGCAGTCTTAATCCCAGCCAAATCCCCATTGAATCACATGTGATTGCCTTGTTCCCTGACGCTTAGGGTGAGCTTGCTGGATAGGTGGGATACCCCACACCAGGCAGCATAGAGGGCACTCTTAGATAAAGAGAACATGCCATGGGTCTGATAAGCATCACTCTGGGTCCTTAGTACTTTGCTTTCTCAGAGCCCCTTTGGTAGGTCAGCATCCCTGACCCACTTCTAATTAGTCTTGGGACTCAGCAACACGGCAGAGTCACTCCCTTTAAGGAATTCACAGCCCAGAAGAGGGGACAGGTCATTAACAGGAACTGCATATGACCTTGCAGAGTGGAGCAGTGCAGTGTGTCACAGGGCAACCCTGTCCCTACTTAGACTTTCACTCCCTTCTTTGCCCTTGTCATGGTGTATCTTCTTTCTTAGTTGAGCCTCTAAGCTATTTCTCCAGCAGTCTCTAATAGCTCCTTAACACCCACAGATCCACATAGGCAATGCCTTTTCCTGTGAACTAAGGATAAATGTACAAGTGGTGTGTGTGTGTGTGTGTGTGTGTGTGTGTGTGTGTGTGTGTGTGTGTGTGTTTGTTCAAGTGTGTCCAGGTGTATGTGTAAGGATATGAATGTGTAGACTAAGATCAAAGGTTGTTCCTCAAGCAGTATCCACCTAGGTTTTGAGATGTAGTCTCTCATTAGGACCGAGGCTAGCCAATTAGGCAAGACTGGCTGGAGAGTGAACTCCAGGCATCTACTCATCTTTGCCACCCCAGTGGCAGAATTACAAGTCATGGTAAATATTATTGGGGGATTTCTACCCCACCTTAGATCATTTAGTTCCCCCCAAAAGACACAAGAGTTTTATATTTATAATAAAAGCAGCAGAGCTGAGCGGATATCAACCCTCTGTACTATTTTGTCTATCTCTCGGTTAATAATCTCTGATATATGACTTGCCATGTTTTACGTGGGTTTCTCCTACAACAGGCCCATGTGCTTACAACCCACCGACCCCATGGTGCCTTCTTTATTCTTCCTCCTCTCTCTTCGTGATCTTTGCCTCAGACCCCAAGCTTGGAACCAGAGGCCCTGCCTACCTCTCTTCTGCCCAACTACAGGCTGTAGGCATCTTTATTCAACCAATAGTTGTAAATTACGGAGCAAGGTTTGCACAACAAAAGCTGGCAAATGTGAGAATGCACAGTCTTGAGGCAACTAGACCTTGGGATAGAGTTTAGCATTACAATACATAGCAACGACCAACCTTCAATACCACCACATCCAGCATTTGACTTGGGTGCTGTGAATTCAACTCGGGTCCTCACAAGGTGGGAATAATCTACTGACAGCGGCCTCCCAGTCCCACCCCACCCCCATTGTGGGTTTTAAATGCAGTTATACATATACAATGTAAGGACTTGTGCTTTCTAAGAGTCTGTCTCTCATGCTCGTTGGAGTGGAAAACATTCTTTTTATCAGGTGATGGTGTTTACCCATTGACAGTTTATATTAATACAGTGCCTGTTACAATTAAAAAAAAAATCTACGTTATCTCAAAAGTCTTGTCCAACAGACTGCTTGCTCGTCGATGCAGCTAACACTCACGCCCGGGAATGTACTTCATAGTGTCTGATTTCCCAGACTGGCCTAGTGACAGGGATATATTCAGTTTTTATCACTTCCTATGACACTCAGCTGGCTGTGTCAGTCAGACCCTTAAATAGAATCTACTGTCTTCTTGGTGTCCCAGGCTCCTGTATGTTTAATGGCTTGAGTATCTACTTTCTGGGCCAAACTCATGAAATTCTAAAAGGGAATTATCCATTTCAGACAGCAGTGGAAATAAAAGCCATTGGTATCCCGTGCTATCGGGCTGCTTAATTTTTTATTGGTATTTCAAGATAAAAGGAGTTGTGTTAACCCAGGTTGTCAGATTCCTCTTAGATGCTGCTTAGAGACAGCTGTAAAAGCTGCCGGTACCCTGGCCTAGGGTGGCTGCTGAGGTTGGGGAGTCATGGCGTCAGTAGATCTGCTCTGGGTACACAAGATGTCAGAGGTGTCTGGTTGTCTCACTACTTCAGTGTGTTCCTGAGTACTGCCACCCCCACTCACTAGTGCTTTCAGGAAAAAACAGAAAATACATACCAGGCAACTCAGATCCCAATAAGCTAAATAGTAGTGTCTGGGTCACTGGGCTGTAGTTGGATCTTTCTGGATTAGATGTTGTTTAACATAAGCAGCTCTTACGCAAGTCTGTATCAGCCACATTCACAGGGTTGTCTGTGCTGCAGCAACAGTGCAGGAAAGGCTCATGCTTAGCTGGAGAGCTGCTTGGAATCAGACTTGTGCATCTATCAGACCATATGGATACATGCTTTCTTCTCGCTGTTGGCCTACCTCTCTCCCTCCTGGACTCAACATCTCTAGGTATACACCACAGTGGGTGGAGTTGGGGCTAATTCGATACATTGAACTAATCTCTTTTAGAGGCAACTATTTTCTGCAACTGTCTACCTTAATCTATGTGACCCTTGGCTGCTACTATTTTTAACTTGCCTGTTCAGTTACTAGAAGTTTTCTTTGACCAGGTGGATCAGCAACCATAAAGCAGCATCAGCCTGCAGGTGAGTGGTTGATGATGGCTTGCTGCCTGGCTTTGGATTACTGTTTTCTGGAATCTTCTTTGAGTGCTTGTTCCAGAGCTGGTCTAGACTGGTGAGCATCGGGGGCTGCCCGTTTGAACTGGCATAGTTGTGACTGACTTTCTTGGACTACTTCCCCAGCACAGCTCCCTCCATTTCATCCCCCAGTCCCCCACCCCTGCACTCATCTATGCTGTAATAGGAGTCAGCATCAGGAGGCTTCCCACCTAGAGCAGGGAGGGAGGAAGGGAGGCATCGGTGGTGCTCTTACTGAAGTGTTACCATCGACCAGGTATGTGGCCTGAGCTTTTAGCATATTTTTGATTTCTTTTTGTAGTTAAGAAATTCTAGCATCTTTATTCTTTGAAAAAGCCACACACATACACAATCTATCATATGTACACCCACTCCCCCTTCTGACTACTGCTCTCCTCAACACATCTGTCTATCAACTCTCTCTCTCTCTCTCTCTCTCAAAATATTATACCCTACTAAGTGCTGTTAGTGCTGCCCATATAAGAGTGGGTGTGGGGTCACCTGCTGGGACAATCCAAAAGAAAAATGATTCAACCTCTCCCAGAGTCAGCAACCTCCAGTAGCTCCTCAATCGTGGGTGAGGCCTTGGGAGCTCCTCCCACCTTAGTGCTGGAAATTTCTTTTCTTCTTCTTTTTCTCCCCTTTCCCCACTCTCATTTTTTTGGAGGCAGGGTCTCGCTATATATCTTTGGTTGGCTTGGAACTCCTAATAGATCAGAACGACCTGGAATTTCCTCTGCCTCCCGAGTGTTGGGATTGAAGGTGCTTTCCATCACACGTGCCTCACGCTGGGAGTTTTAGACTAGCTTGAGCTTGTGCAAGTAACGGCAGCTGCCCATGTGCAGCAGCAGCAGCAGCAGCAGCAGCGTGCCATGTCCAGAGGAGAGCATTTCACAACACTTCTCCCCATCTTCCTGCTTTTTGCCTCCTCTTCTTTGAGCCTTGTGTGTGAAGAAGTGTATCACCAGATTGTCGATCTGGGTCTTCCTTGAAGGAGTTCTTTCTTTCTTTTGAAGAATCGTCTTTGAAACAGAGACTTGCAGAAGCTTAGCTACCTGCTTGCTTATGCATGCAAATGATGAGGGACCAAGAGCCAAGGGACTCCTTGTCTGGGTGCTCCAGGATCTCTTCTCCCTCAGCACTAACTGCTACTTCCTCCTCTGAATTCTAAGTGTAGACAGGGCAGAGGCTATGCTTTGGACATCATGGTGGCTGCTGTGTTGATTCTTCTGCAGAAAGCACCCTGGTGTTTGGAACCCTGGCAAGAGGAGACATGGTAGCCAAGTAAGAAGGACCTTAGGGGAAGGATGAGTGAGACTGTGTTTTCCTCTGCACTGAGGGCTCCAGAGACCTCTTGACAGAGCAAGTTCTCACTCTAACTCCAGTCCTGTCAATTACCTGTTGAACTCCAGTCTCTTTCCAGAATTTTGGCTGCCCATCAGAGCTGAGAAGCCAGCCCATGGTAGGGTCCATCCTGGCTCAGAAAATTGTGACAATTAAATAATATTACATATGGAGAGCATATAGATAATACCATGGTCCTGTTGTGGAGAGCATATAGGTAATACCATGGTCCTGTTGGTACGAAGTACTTAGAGAAAAATCCATTGTCAGTAATCCATACTACTTTTGTTTGTTTGTTTGTTTTATTGAAGAAAATTTCATACAATAGATTCTGACTGTTTCCCCCTTCCCCACCTCCTCCCAGATCTATCCTATCCCATCACTTTCCTATGTTAATGTGGTGGTTTGAATGAGAGTGGACCTATGGAATTGGTCCCAGTCAGTGGTACTGTTTGGGGAAGGATTAGGAGGTGTGTCACTGCGGGTAGGCTTTGAGGTTTCAAAAGGTCCCTTCAGTTCTCAGTCCTTTCTTCTGCCTGTGGCTGTGGGTGAAGATTTGAGCTCTC
Organism: Uromys caudimaculatus; assembly: GCA_028551405.1. Taxonomy (NCBI): domain Eukaryota; kingdom Metazoa; phylum Chordata; class Mammalia; order Rodentia; family Muridae; genus Uromys; species Uromys caudimaculatus. The sequence goes on from CM052703.1 coordinate 5,891,351, forward strand.
AGCTGTTCCTTTGCTCCATCACCATAGGCTCTAAACCTTTGAAACCATCATAAGTCAAATTAAATACTCTCTTGTATAAGTTGCCTTGGCTTTGGTGTTTTATCACAGCAATAGAAAAATAACTAAGACACTCAAGTGGCAACTCTCTGCAGTAATAAAGACATGGCAAACATACAGTTAAGCTCAGGACTTTGGTGGGTGGAAAGGTAAGAGGCTGACTCATTACTTATAAGAAAGGGAGCTTGGAGAAAGGACAATTAGGGAGGGGTTCCCAGGCCCTGAGTGTTGATTAACAACAGAGCTGGGATAGGTGACATCTCTCTTAGACACTGGTTCCCCACCCCCTCAACACCCCCCAGGCTGCTTTTTTGCTCAAACATTGGAGGCCCATGTTTGGAAAACTGTATGAAAGTTGAAGAATATATAGCTAAGACCTATCTGTAGTTTGTAGGAGAGCTTGTTTCTTAGCTGTTGCTAGTGAGATAACTTCTTCAGGGTCAGGGAAATTATTGCTCTCTGTACTATGTCTTTAACTACATAGGGCTACCTTGGGAAGGGGTCTAATTCTCCATCTTACCAGGAAGAAGAGACTAAGTATTATACATTACTGTTCACACACACACTGGCACACATACAAGCACATACAGGATATATTCACACACAAATATATACACACACACGGGATATATTCATACACACATAAACACACACATGCAAGCACACACAGGCTATATTCACACACATATACACATACACATGCAAGCATACACAGGCACATATTCATACACACACATATACACACATACATACAGGCACATACACGCCTCATAAACATCACACATACATGCCACACAGATATACCACACACATACTCTGCATATGCATGCACATATATTACACATGTATTATATGTATAACTCATATACATATAGACTACACAAACCATGTACAAGTCACACCATAGACACCACACACACACCACACATACACACCATATACACCACATATACACCACACATACATACCACACATACATAGCATATACACTATGTACACACCACGCATATACACCATATTCACCACATGCATACCATGTACACATCACACATGTATATCACACATATACCATGTACACATCACACATATATACCAAACGTATATCACAGATGCATCCCATACATTTCACACGCATATAGATCATACACGCATATACCACACACAGACACATATATCACACAGATATATACAATTCTTCCCCAGGATTCCCCACTCCCTTTCTGCATGCCACACATACTCCATGCATGCATGTGCATGCACATGCTCAAACACCAGTTCACTGCCTCCCTGAGCAGAGTGCCCAAGGAGGATGGGCCCTTTAAGACCTAGCCCACAGGTGAGCTGCTGATGTACAGCCGACACTACAGAAACACACCCTTTGTCCATTGGGATGTCTCCATCTCAAAGTCCAACCGAGATCCAAGGAACTGGTGAACTGGTTTTTGCTCTAACACTGATGCTCGGGGTACCACTACCAAGTACCAGACTATTGCATACAAACAGTGCTCAGCGTCTCAGCGAGATGGCAGGAGATTCCTCTGGGCTGTCTCAGAGCTATGGTCCCCACTTTTCTCGTGACCTGGGATCTATCACTCTTCCGTTTGCTTGCTTGGAAAAGTGTCCAGGCTCAGTGGCTGGAAGAGCAGCAGTTAGTGTAACTACCTCGTGCTCCGTCCTCCAAAGGTGGTGAGAAGCATGTGCGGGTCTTCGAGGGTGTTGTGAAATCATGTCTAATTACAATGTGGATGAAACCTTGGCCAAAGGAAGCAAACTGAGTTCATCTCCACTGTGATCCTAAAGGAAGCTTATACTAGACAGACCATAGTACAGTCAAGTGTTCAGCTCAGCCCTGGTTCCTGTCAGAACCCTAACAGTTACCTCTCCAACTGAGCAGTTTGCCTACCGGCTGTCTTCACTATTTGGAGAGACTCACCTCGCACAGATAACATGCTCAATGATTTCCTTATACTCCCTGTGCTCTGTGTGTTTACATCCGTGCATGTGTCCTCCGTGTGCATGTGTCTGTGCAAGAGCGTGTGCATGGCGTGTGGAAGCTAAATGCTGAGGTCGGGTGGGTTTCCCTATTGTTCTTACCTTGTTTGGGCCGAGGTCTCTCACTAGACCCTACGCTTGCTTACCAATTCGGCTAGGCCGGCTGCCCCTCACACCTGGGAATCCTCTCTCTACCTTCACAGTCCTGGGATTGAAGGTGTGTGCTGCTGGGAAGCTTTGTATGTGAACACTGGGCTCGAACTCAGATGATCATGTTTGAGGATGCCGAGATGACAGATTGTCCACTGAGCCATTGAGTCTCTCTCCCCCCCAGCTCACTTTAATTTTTTCCCCCAGTCTAACATAGAATAAGGACTTCCAAAGAGAATGGCTAGTTGTAGCCCACGGGCCAGTCCTGCCCACCACCTGCTTGATAGTAAAGTCGTGCTGGCACACAGCCTCATTGATTTGCTTATGTATTATCTGCAGCTCTGGGCAGTTGTCACAGAGAGTATATGGTTAGCAAAGCCCCAAATATTGACTATCTGGCTCTATTTTTTTAGAATGCACTGACTCCTACCTTAGAATATTAGTGTTGGAGCCAAGCCATTAACAAAGTTTGGGTTCAAACAGGGTTTTGCTTTCTTGTTAGTTGTGGCATTGGGGAGTTGTATAACCCCTCTATGAAACCACATCTACTCAATGAAAAATGCCTACTTTGGAGGGCTTGGGGAGATGATTGGTTGAGTGAGACTCTATTTATAGAAACCTACACCCTGGGCCTGGCACTGAGTAAGTGCTCGGTAAACGGTGGCCATTCAGTCCTGCATCAAGCAAGCCCGAGTGTGGGTGACTGCTCATCCTTCTGCAGAGCCAATGCCTACCAGTCGTCTTCCCATGCTGAGCTTGCATCCAATAGGAGCAGATAGAGGGTGATCCAGAATAGGAGATGATGGGTTAATTTTAGATAGTGGTGAGTGCAGTAAACAGAACAGAATGGCAGAGAATAAAACGACAAGCCTGGGACAGAAAGTTGCAAGTGGAGTTGAGAGCTAAAAATAAGAATGAATCAGGCATACAAACACTTGAGAAGGCATGTCCTTGGCTGGAGGAACCAGAAACACAGAGGCCCTGAGCCAGAGAAGAGGTTAGACTGGCCCAGAAGAAAGAGGTGGCCTGGGGACTGTGTTACTGAGGGAGAAGGGCGTGGAGAAGGACAGCTGAGGAACAGCAGAGAGGGGCCAGAGCTGGTGAGAGCTTGTGCCCTAGGGAAGGGGTACAGCTCAGAAGCAGGGAAATCTGAGACAGAGATGGGCCAGAAGTGAAAGCACTGTGGGCTCATTCTTCGTTCTTTGCAGGAAGCAGTATTCCTCCTTGCTGCCCATTAGCCCCTGTTGGAATCAGGAATGAACAGGGGCCTCATAAGCCCTGGCCTCTGTTGTGGAAATCCCAGCAGAGCACCCTCTTGAGCTCAGCTGTCTCCCGGGGCTTTTCTCCACACAGTGCCCCTAACTCACCTGACAAATCTTTAGGACAGCCGGCTGGTAACTCTTTGAAATCTCTATCAGGAATCTCAGTGCTTTTCCAGGTAGAGCACTTGAGCATATCAGTTAATGTGATCTCAAAGACTCCGGTGCCTTTCCAGCAACAGAAGACCACCAGATAAGCGTTTTGTCCCTAAGGCCACTCAGAATTCATGGTTCTGGTTCCCATAATTAGCATTTCTATTTTGTCTGAATCACCGAACAGGTGTGAAGGGCCTTCATGATAATATTTTACCTGTTTGCGGCTTGAAAGAAAGCATTAGATACCATCAGTTACCCAAACTGTCCCCACAATTGCTAATAATAGTCACGCAGTTGCCACAGTCACAGAGCGCCACTGTATACGTGGCTTGGCAGTGAGAGCGGACGTTTAGATGCCCACTGTATTAATTACTTCCCTTACTGACATGGCAAAACATCTGACAGAAGCAACTGAGAAGACAGGGGCTGGTCAGGCTCAGGATGGAGGAGGAGACAGGGCTGGTCAGGCTCAGGATGGAGATGCCACCCATCCTGGAGGAGAAGGTACCACATCTGAAGGGGATCGCTCCAGCGTGGCAGGAGCTGATGGTATAGCTCACTCACATCTTAGCAGATCAGAAAATAGCAATCTCAGTGGTAGACTGAGACTGGACTAAAATCTGAAGGGCGGATTGTGGAGTAGTTCTATTTGTAATGGAAGCTACATACTATTTTGTAGGATAGTCATAATGTGGGTGCATATTTTGGGGTACAGAGCCCACGGATGACCTTGGAAGGGCTTTGAACTGTCTGAGAAGGAATGAAAACATTTACACATTTGGTTTTCCAGGGGGACATCCCGGAATCCCACAGGATCAGGCTCTTTACTTTGATGTTACAAAGTTATGAATGATGGCTTTACACATACTGTCAATAGTGTAGTTACTGCGCCCACAAATCAGCTCTCTTAAGTTTATAATCAGAAAAGCAGAATGACCTGTGGTTGAAGCAGGGGGAGCTTGTAGTTTTAAACACCCCCTTTATCAATTATCTGGTACTGATTCCAGGATCAATTTTCTAGTTCTTTTAAAGGTACCACACCACACCTATCATATTCCAGGGACTATATATATATTTAACACAAGGTCTTGTTATAGAACTCTTAGTAATTCTTCTGAGTCCTAGGATTATACACATGGCATATTTTAACTCTAAACCCTTGTTACAGCATAAAGTATTATTATTATTATTAATTATTATTGTTATCTTTGTTTTACAGATGCAGAAATGGGGGGTGAGTGGGAGAGGGAGAAAGGGAGGAGGGATAGATAGATGACAGATAGGTAGAATTAAAGAAAAACAAATTGCATAAATTGCATTCCCATCAACATTCCCTGACAAATGTAGATATCTGGTTGTTAGGCTGTAAGTATGGGTTCAGAATAATCATACTTTGGGACATGTCTGAGCAGCAGCTATACCTTGCTGTAATGCTAAAGCACATTCCTAATTAATAACAGGATATGTATGTGTGCCACCATGGTTTTAGAATAATTCAAGTTTGCCAATAATGTGTTGAGACTAGCCAATTAATTGTTCTGCTTAATTACAATTTGTCTGAGAGTCACTCTGGTTAAATGCATAGGGTTAACTTGTTAAATAGCCGATTTTATTTTAGGTACTATTATCATTATTTAAAATTCACTCTATGTTCATGGACTTGTCCCAATTCTGTAGAGCTGAGGGTCAGGTAGGATTTATCTCTGAGAAACTAAAATTCTGTTCATTCCAGGATTTGATCAATTGCTAAGGCTTTAGACAATCATTAATTCTTGGTCTAGATTGTATTTGCTCAATAGTTAATGAGCAAAGTGACTACTCTAAGCACTTCACTTACACATAACCCAGAGAAAATCCAACCTCACTGGTACTGACATTTATTTTCCCTTCTGTTGACTGAAGTTAGGAGGATTTCTACAGTTCTGTGGTAATTTATGCATGACTCATGGAAATGTAGCAGGGGCACATGAACAGAACTGGGAAGAGCCTTTCTATGTAGTAACTATAGTGTCATTGATAAAGATACATTGTATCATCACGGACAGACATGAATGTGCAATGAGGTGGATGTAGTCTTTGCCCTAAGTAGCAAGTTGGGAGCATGACAAGATCAGATAGACAGGGAACTGCAGCCTGACCTCACCTGTGATGTTGGATAATGGAAAACCCACTCCCCAGTCTCTGCTTCTGTGTTGGGAGATGACTTTCACACGCTGACAGCTGGACTGGATCTGACTAGAACCACACTTACTGTGTTATGACTTTGTATTCACATTTTTCTTTATATCAGATCTGTGTAATGAGAGGGGCATATTCTTCACCTCTAGTGACAAGTTGGTTGATGACTAACTCACTACTTAGAAAACTACTTCTTTGGGAATTTGTAACTTAAAAGCCAAAGATAGTTGCACAGAGCTTGTTTTTAATGGCAAAGTGAATACATTTCCCAAAAGAAAAATCTTTGAGCTTTTCTGTGTCTTTGAAAGTAATAAAACCATATTTTCTCAGAAGTATGCTAAAAAAAAAAAGTGAGTGTTGATTAAATCTGGTCAATCTTCTTCCTAATTAGACCAAATGAGTGAAGTCCCAGTTTTCTTTGAACCCATTAGAAACAGAAAAATATGCAAAGTAGTTCTGACCTTCCTTTCTGTGAAAGTTCTCTCCTTTGACAAAGGCTGATGCTGGGAGAGGAAGGATAAAGACAAGACCATCTCTGGCTACTTCTTGTTCTTCCTTTAAGTATTTGAAACGCCCTTTCATGATTATTGGGCAGACGTGTTCAGATCTTGTCTTCACGTTGGTTTTGTTCATGGCTGAGACAGTCCATGTCCTCACACTCTCCGTGTGTAATGCTCACATCTGGTGACTTAGCACCTAGTCTCTTTTGTACTTACATTGCCTCCAGATGCTGGTAGGAGTGTGGAGTAGACAGGAAGTCCACCGCCATCTTCCTCCACTGTGAGAAGCAGCAGAGTGCTCAGGAAGTGCACATCTATCCTTTTTGAGGAACTGGAAGAAGTTGTTTTAGTTATTTTCTGTTGTTTCAGTAAAGCACTGCAGGCAAGGTAACTCACAGAAGGAAGACTGATAAGTGGATGAAGAGGTCAGAGTTCACCACCGTATCTTTCCCCGGTCGTGACAATCATCGAGGTGTCTGCCAGTACATGGCTTCCTTCTGCTTGGCTTGCTCAGTGATCTTCACAAGCACGGCCTTGTAAGAGGCTTTTGCCGACAACTATGCAGCATGTGGCCACATTAACCTTTGTTGTCTTAAAATTCCGAGTTGCTTATTGCTGCCCTGTAACTCAGCCCATCCTGACTAACCCAGAGAAAAGAAGCCGGAAGGATTTGTGTGACCTTTGAAATTTCGGAGAAAAATGTCTTTTCTGGGATTTAAGCTCAGTTACACCTGAGATCGTTTGAGACTGTCAAAGAACTGTGGGTATATACATAGCACATCTCAGGTAGACACAACAATGGCTGCCACTGAGGGAGTCCCACCGGTGGCAGGTTCCGGGCTAATGATTTTGTATACATTATTTCGTTCTCATTCCCAAATGATATAATCAGTAAATGAATCTCAGCTAATCAACATTCCAGGTGGGTGAACTGGGTCAGAGAGGTTTAAAGCAGAGGCAGATGCAGAAAAGGTTCCACAGTCCTCACAGAACTCTAAGACATTCTGATACAAAAGTGTGAGTGTGTGCATGTGTGTGTCTGCATGTGTGAGTATATATGTGTGTTGGGGGTGGGGAGCTCTGATCTCCCAATGAACCATTCAGTTCTTCAATTGACTCCATTTGAGTGACAGTGCTCTGTGCTCTTCAGGCCGAGGGCCTTCATAAAAGGACCTGTTGTCTCAGGCTAAGGACATGGCATCTCAGCCCTCATTACCAGGTTATATAAGACTTGGGGTATGTGTTCTAGAGTCAGAAAGATCTCAATTCACGTGAGGATCCTTCCACTTAACTATATTCACCCGAATGTCACTCTGTGCCTCAGGTTCCCCATCTGGAAGACAGACTTATAAGTAGTTCCTAGCTTGTGGGGTTGTAGGAAGGATGGGTCCCTCATTTTCATCTTTGGTATTCAGTCCTTTCTGTCTCCTTCCCTGCTGCCCATTGTATTTTGGACATCCCCATTCCCAAGTGGGGAAATGATGGGCTCCCCAGCAGCTTGTTTTTGGCTCATAGGAAGGCTGGATGGTGTTTAGAGTGCTGAGAAAGGAAAGGCAGACTCTGCTCCTCTTGTTGGGCGGCGGCTCTGTAGTTTAGGTTCCTCTTGGCAGTTTGCTTCCTCTATCACAGTTGACTCTGTCTGTCCAGACCTTGGGAGCATAGTTTGTGTTCTTGCTAATCTCTGGTTGCTTCATAAGCCTGTTATTGTTTCAACAATCCCTGGATCTAAGTGTTTCTCTGTGTGAAAGTCCTACTCTCAAGCTCTCTGGCATGGACTGCTTCCCTCCCGGTCCAGGCTGGGAGGCCAGCCTGAGATAGTGTCTATAGTGTGCTCAGAACTGTGCTTGTCATGTAGCAAGTGCTGGATGAAGGGAGCTTACAAAATAAACCTACTGCCCACAAGTTCCTGCACTGCCAACTTGCCCCAGGCGCGCTCCTGGGAACATCAAAGCTCCCAGACCACTGCCCACTCCTCCCTCCAAGTTGCTCACATCTGCAGCCCTACCTGTCTGTTGACTCTTACATAATCTAACAAGGTGAGAGAGATGCAAACGCCACCATACTATTCATATCATACGTAACAATTTTTAAAGGTTTCAGACTTCTTACTGTGACTTACTCATCTGAGTCTGACTTTCTAATTCTCTGCAACTACCCAGTCCAGACTGGCCTTGGCACAGCAATCTGGCTCTGTATTCCCTCTGGGTCTGCCATGCTCCTTCGATTCCTGGTCAGGTATTCTCTGTGCTTCTTTCAAGGGGAGGTAGTTTTCACCATGGGTAAGTGTGTAGCCCTCCACCTAGAAAACCTCTCTGATTGTTACTGGGGCTTCTGGCTTTCCTAAAATTCTCACCTCTGGGATGCTCTTCATCTGAATTTAGATGAGACAAAGTGTGGTGTAGAAGGTGAGCAGAAGAGATTACAGGAGGTGCTCTCAGGGCACAGTGAGCAGAGATGGCACTGAGGAAGGCAAAGCTCTTCCAGGGTTAGGGCAGAAGATCAGAGAGACGATCATACAGGAAAATACTTTGGTTCCACAGAGCAGACAATGGCTAGATTAACTCTATGCTTAACTATTTGTTTAGATAGTTTTCTCCATTCTTGAAGTTGCAGGAGCGGATATCTTCCCAAAGGGCTTTTTCAGGTCCAGGACCTTGACATTGACGGGACTGTTTGTATGAACTTAACTCTCTTACTTACTTATTTATCTTGAGATAGGGGTTAGGCAGCCCAGGCGAGCCCTGAGCTCACTATGTAGCTAAGGGTAACTCTGAGTTCCCAATCCTTCTGCCTCTACTTCCTGAAGGCTGAGATTACATAATGTGCCATAATGCCCAAGTTGGATTATTTCTTAATAGAGGAGAAAATAATAATGCGTCTGTTCTCTATCACAAAGCTAGATAGTAATTATGAGATCTAGAAATGTCATATTTAGAATGCCATGTTTCTATTCAGGGCCAGAGAGATGATTCTGATTTATTCTTAGAAGCAGAAAGCAAAGTCCTGCAGCTCCATTCCTAAGCTGCTGTTTATTAGGGCAGGAGCCACCATCAGTGACCCTCCAGCCTGGTAATATCTGGTTAGCGACCTGACCATCATTCGGCTGGTCTTCTTGCTGTACTGTGACGTAGACTCTTCAGTCCTTATTTTCTTTATTTTCTCTTTTCCTTTTGCCCACTCTTGGGTCAAGATCTACTAGACTTTTCACTCACCAGGACCAAATCCATGCCTGACACTTTCATTTTTCTGCCACCAACACTTAGTAAGGTGCCTGGTACAAAACAACTCCTAGTGGGTTGTGAATGAATGAATGTTGAATTAACCCATCTTTAAGCCATTGTCCAGGGTTCAACAGTGAGTATTTTTAGAAGTCTGCCTCTGTCCCTTACCTGAGTATGCATGTCACATGGGGACCAGGTAGAAGCCATGGCTCATTTTTGCTGGGTCTCCTCATCCTTACCTGGGTCCTGTGTACCTTTAAGAGCTCCATTTATTCTGTGACAAGCTCTACCATGTGGGCCTTTCCCCCAAGGCTCCAAAGATACACTGTATCCTGGAGGACCTGCTGCCTGCTCTGTCTTCTCTTAACTGAGGCCCAGTTTGCCTAATACCCAAGCCCAGAAGTTTACACTACAATCAGCCACTGTTCTGTCCACCTCAAAACTTGTAAAAAAATATCATTTGAAGCTGGGTTAGTGGTTTGGGGCTCTCGGCTGGCCCCAGTTTGCATGGTGCAGGTTTTTTAGAGGTTCTTGAATTTTCTAGGAGTCAGAATAGTCATTACTTGCGGAGCAGAACTGTTCAGATTTGATATGTGATTCTTTAAACCAACAATTATATGGTAGGTGTATCAATCCAAAGGTATTACGCAGTTACAGGTTTTCAGCTAACACCATACCTAACATGGGAATCCTCCTTTGACTTTATTTGGAGCTTAATCTATTTATCCATTTAGTGATGAAGCAACTCTGAGTGAAAGTGAGGTCCTTGCAGTGTGATGAACGTGTTCAAAGTGAGTCAGGGATGCTCAGTCCCCTATGGCCTGAGGTAGCTTCTGACAGACATCGAGTTCACCCCTTCCACTGCCAGCCCTCAGCCTGCTAGGCTGGCAAAGCTGCTTTCCAAAGTCCTTCTCTTCTTTGTATTTACTTTTTCCAAGTGGTTGAATCATTCTAGCAGCAAGAAACTTACCCACAATTAAAGTCAAAGCAGATGCGCCTTTGCTGCAGAGTGACAGAATTCTGTCACATGTTAGTGGCTTACATACATAGGTGAGGACCTGGTGAAATTTGGACAGCTGGAATGGGAATCAGGGAAGTGGCAATGCCTGCTGTGTCCCTTTAACTGGGAGAGCAGAGCTGGGGCAATCCTCGCAGTTGCTTTTCTGTTAGGTCACATTGCCCTGGACTACTAGGTCACGTGATCATCTTGGCTGCAGCAACAGTTGCAATATTCTGGAATGAGATTATCATAATTGGCTCAGACAACCTTGTTTCATTCCTTTCTCGGAGGCTGGCAAAAGATCACCCTGAACAAAATCAGAGGGAAAGAAAAAGACATTAAAACAGCCCCTGCTCTCTCAGGGAGAGAGACTAGGGGAATCCTAGAAGCCGATTCGAATCTTTTGGGGAGCAATTATTAAAGAGGAGTTGAGTAAGTATATGGGACGGTACACCCTGGAGAAGGAGCTGTACTGATTTGTTGAAGTTACATTTATGCAGAGTGCCTGGCATCAAGTAGTGGCCTCATAAAGATTTGCTAATTGAATACCCAAAGGGAGCCTGGAGAAAAGATGAGGAGAAAAAAAAAAAAAAAACCTCTTCATCATTCAAATGATTTCTTCTAATAGAATTTTCTAGAATAATTGTTATATTTTAGGTCAAGCAAAGCCATGGCTACTGCATGATTGGATTCTGAATTCAGTTAATATATCCTTTTGTGGAGAAGTGTACATTTGCGGGTCAGTGTCCAGGTGGATTAGTAGCAACTGGAACAAATGTCCTCAGGTTCCTTTAGATCATGGAGGGAAGCCTTTTACAGAGGGACTATTAAACAGGCAGTGTAAATACTGGAAAACTGCAGATCTTAGTGTGAGAAAGGCTTGAGTCCCAATCCCTTCTCCTCTACCTTCTGTCTCTGTGTGGTTAGACTCCCTGCTCTGGTCATATATATTAGTTATACATGCTATAAACTGCACAGTATATTGTTTTTATTTTTGTTGTAAGTAGTCTGCTATCTTTTAAAGATTATTTTAATTAAAAAATTACTTTGGGGTTCTTAAGGTCCTGTAACTCCTTTGTATAGGTTCAGATTTCAATATATAGCATTTTGTTGTTTGTTTGGAAGTCAGTAACATTTCTTACAGTCTGAGCCTTCCGGACATGAATTCTTTCAGTGTTCATCTTTCTCCCTCCCTCAGGGACACCAATCACATACACCTGCCCCAAGTCCCTGATGCTGTCCATGTTAACTATTTATTTCTGGTTCCCCAGTGCTGCATTCCACAGAATTCTGACACAATGTTTTAATTTATTTTACTTTTTGGTAACATTTAATCTGCTGCTAATTTATCACAGGTGTGTATGTAAGTGTTTATGTTTACAAAAACCCCAATGCTTCTATAAGGTCTGTGAGATTGATTTGGATTTTTTTTTGTTTTTGAAGACAGGGTCTCTTGTGGCCTAGCTGGCATTAAATTCACCTTATGGTGGGGGGTGACTTTGAACTTCTGACCTTCTGCCTCTACCTCCTATGTGCTGGCATTCAAGATCTGTATGACCTTTTTATGTGGTGCTGTTGATGGAATGCATGATGTCATGCGTGTTACCTAGGCACCTACCAACTGAGCCACATCTCTCTCAGTCTAGATTTGGCTGAGTCTTCTTCCATGTCTCTCCTCTACTTGCTGTAACTCTACTACCTCTAGCATTCTCGATTTATGGGTTTCCCCATTTCTGCCGTACACCACTCTTTCCTGTTTTCTTTTGTAATTTTACATGCCTGCCTAATACTTTCAATTTGACAACACCGAGAACTTCATTTAGTGAGGTATAGGATATTTTAAAATTTTACTCCTTATAAGTATTCTCGTGCTTTGTCTTTGGGTACTTTGGTGTTGTTTTGTTTGCTTGTTTTCACAATTGTTCAAGGGGTAGGGATGGGACTGGGTTTTAGGTTTGTTAAATATGACCATAATATGACTTTATTGTAGGGCTTTGCTCTGCTACTGAGGTGAGATCATTTATGTCAGGAATAATGAGGTTTCCAGACTCTTTGAAGATCAGGCATTTTAACAGTCTTGTATGACCACTGAGAATCTTTTAACTCTGACTTGTAGGAACAAGAATGATCCCCCCTTGTGCAAGTCACAGAGAGTGTTCTTTCTTCTCTCCATGTTTCAGTGTTCTTCTTCCCCGCATGTGGATAGCTTCCTGACATGTGTTTGTAGGTCTCCATGGCTCCTTTGGCCACATAGCTTTCTCCTCTCGGTACTCTGCTCCAGCTTCCATACCCACAGTCTCTCAATTCTATCTTCTCATTTCTTTGTCAGTTCCTTCCTTCTGTCCTTAAGCCCGACAACTCCCTCTCGGCGATAAGCCAATGTCGTTAAAGGGCTCAGCTCATTGTGTTCCTCCCTTGGACTGTCTATCTCAAGTACATGACACCTGATTTTTGAACGTCACTGTTTTATGCTGTCTGTTTGGTTTTTGTTGTATTAAATAAGACAGCAAATTCACCCGTTGCTCCATCTTGACTGGCTAGACTGGTTACTACAAATCACTCTGCTGATAAAATAGATTGCTTAGGGTGCCACCTGTTTCCAAAACAATTTTCATTATGTAACCAGAATTTAGCACGGCAACCCACATTCACTTGCACAGCAACTCTTGTGCAAGAAGAGTCACTAGCACTGAGTTTTTATGTAAGGCACACTTTCCATATGGCTTACATTTTAGAATTTCTCTGTCAGTCTAATTCATTTCTCTTATTCTTTATCAATCTAAGGGTTTTCTTCATGTTTTCCTTCCATGCCTTTGTTCTGTTGTTAGGGCCCCGTATCCTGTGCACAAAATTTCACGATGTTTTGGGATAAGAAATTACTCATTGTAGCCAATATACACTCCTTGAGAGCCTTAGTGAAGTGTGTTTGTTTGTTTGTTTTTGCTAAGGTGCACTGAGGCTAAATCAAGGCAGGACCCTTGCTTCTTCTATGATAAATGCCCACTTCTAGGCTCTGGGGTTGTTTCCCAGAAGAGAATATTTGCTTTGTAGGATGGGTCTATAAAGAGAAGTGGAAAGTTCAAGTTAAGGAAAACTAGTTTTTCTTGTTGTGCCTCAGCTTCAAGTATTTATTGGCTGCTTATTATAACACATTAATTAGGACCTTGACATAAGGCACTGCCACCATGGGTTTGTAATCCTCTGGCATTCTGACACCGATGGATGAGGGCCTGAGACATGGTTCTCTGGTTAATCTTTGAGATGCCACAGGAGGATGTGATCATAGAGGAACTGGGTGAATAGGGAAGACTTGGAGAACCAGTTCAGGGACTACAGAGTGCTGGGATGAGAGGCAGAAGCAAAATGGGAGAGAGAAAGCATCTCAGGACCACAGCAGGGACAACTGCTGGAGAACACTGTTGTCCACTCTGTTGTATGCCTGATGTGCTGGGCCCGGGCATTTGGATTCTAGGGAGTATGGACATGTTTTTATTGGGTTATCTGTGCACAAAGATTTGATGTGAGCAGAAGTTTAGACCGATAGCATGTAATACAGACAAGAACCAATAGCAGTGAGTTGAGGATGGAGACTGTGTCTCAATCATTTCTGTGTTCCCAGATTCGACTTCATATTTAATATGTGTTGAGTGATATACCTTTTTCATTTTAAATTGCTGATGCTTTTTGATAACCATCAGCTTTGTCAATTCTGTTGGCAAATATTGCAAAAGAGCCCCTTACTGCCCAGTGTTGTTTTGTTTAAATGGCTCAAGGGAGGTGAAGCTTGACTGGGACTTATTCAACTCCATTTTTTTAAAAAAGTATTTTAATAGTAAATTCATATGTCATCGTTTACGTGTATGTGTGTGAAGAGATGTTAAAGATTCATTTGTACAATACAAAGTAGCTAGGTTGAGCTAATTGGCATACCATTGTTTCACTTACCAGTTTTTGTGGTGAGAACATTTGAAACGTATATTACAGCACCCTTAGGAAGACAGAACTCGGTCATTTAGCACAATCACCGCATATACTGCTCTGAGCAATATACCTCAAAGGAAACCAGCTGAGTCTCTCTGCCTAGGCGGGTGGCTTTGTATCTTTCAAGCCTTATGTTGTCTATTCTACATCTTTTTCGCCATTGCGGCTCGGTCACTCAGACATCTCACTACGTTGCACTTTGCAGTCCTTGCCTCGGCATTCTTCACAAATTCAGCTTGGTCTCACACACAAAAGGGCAAGATCACGCACAAGTACCTAAACCCACGCAGCCCACATGCACTCCGCCACAGGGCCTGGTGCTGGTGGGGACGCCCAGGCTAGCTGAGGTCACACCAGGAAGATGACAGACAGACCCACCGACCGATGCACGAAGCATGCAGCATGGCCAATGTAGCCTTCAGGCTCACTCCCCATGCTCGGCGTCCACACCGGACCCTTCATCCAAGCGTTATGCAAGGCCGGGCAGCCAGCAGCCCTGACGTCACTGCCGCGCGCCGCCTGCGTCATCGCGGCGCGCCGCTGCCGCAGGCGCAGAGCTGAAGCGCTGGCAGCTGTGGGCGCCCAGGCGCGAGCTGCCGGGCGGGTGGAGCGGAACGCGGAGCGCGGTGCGGGCTGCGGCTGCGGGACGCCGCTGGGCTGGAGCGCGGGGACAGGTGCGTGGGCGCCGCTCTCCCTGGGCCGGCCCGTGGCTTTGCAAGAGTCCGAGGCGGGCTCCCGGGTGCCCCCAGAGTGGGCCGGACTCCGGGAGGGGTGGGCACGGTATTGCTCCAGGGACCCGGCTGCAGTGGCAGCACCCGCAGGGCTGCCATCCCAGCACCCTCCCTCCTGGGGGAGGGAAATCGAGGCAGCAGGGGTCTCCGCGAGCAGCTGGCTCCAGCGACCGCCCGCTGACAGCAGCCACGCGTAGTGGGGCTGAGCGCCTTGCACCCCACAGTGTCCCGGGCGTGCAATGGAGACCCCTGCCCTCCCTGCAGCCGGAGACGGCCGAGTCGGGTGGCATGCTGCCCATTTTCCAGATGGGAAAGGCAAGGCACAGCAGTTAACCAACTTGTCCAAATTCACACGCGTGGTGGCAGCTGGGGCTTTGAACTCCAGAGGGGCCCACTTGCCTCTGCCTGTGGCCGACTGTCAGATTTTCTATTCTGCTCTGCTCAGCACAGCTGTCTGGAGCCTCTGGGAGTTTTTCTTTTATTCTCCCCTCTCCTGTAAAAAAAATCTGGCTTGACCTCAAGTAAACCCAGTGGGGCCTGAGGAGCAAGGCGTGGACGTCTGTTGGCACCAGCCTCCTTTTCCTCCTCGGATCGCCTCATTTTTTTTTTCTCTCAGTCTGCAGCGTGCTCCCTCTGTTGAGTGGCCATTCTGAACCGGAAGTTGGTAGTCGGGGTCGAATCTTTATAATAAAGAAGAACTTTCCCACCAGGTGCGATGCTTTACTGGTCTCAGGTGTCAGCTGATTGCTTCTGCTGAACGGCTAAGGACAGATGTTGCTTTGAGACCAAACAGTTATCGGAGCAAATCCACGTGGGGGTTGTAAAGAGTCCAAGTGTTCCTCTTAGAGAACATGTTCTCTCACTGAAGGTGATCTTTGATTTTTAAGAGAAGAATCTAATGCTAGGTGAGAAATAGCCAACAGTTAAAATAATTAAATAAAGATTATATAAGAAGGTTTTTAAAAATTAAAAAAAAAGCTGCATTCATACATATAAAATGTATTACACTAAGTAAGCTTATACTGGAGCTGGAGATACGGCTAGGTGGTTAACAGTGCCCGCTGATCATTCAGAGGATCAGAGTTTGGTTCCCAGCACCTTGGTGGCTCACAACTTAGCTCCAAGACTCTGATGCCCTTCATTGGCCTCCTCAGGCACCCATAAGTATATGCATATACATGCACACATATTCATAAATAAATAATAAAAAAGTCTTGTCTTCATCCTCCCGGGAATACTCAGTTATTAACAAAAGTGAAATAATTATTTGTTGCAGGCCAGCATTATTACAAGTGCCTTATTTTGAAGTGCCTACATTTTTACAAGTGACTGTTCATGGCAGTTTTGCCCAGGAATCTGAAGGCTGCAGATGTTGTATCCTTGTATCTTCAGGAGGTCCTGGTATATGAATATTGACCTTTGAGGTCAGGGCAGTCAGTATAGCAGACATGGAAGCATTCTAACACCAAGCTATAGTTTTTTGCTGGGACTCACTACACTAGAAATCTGTCAATTCATTTGATATCATGTTACCAAGCAGAATTGTGAAGAAATCAGCATTCTGAGACCTGGTGTGGTTTCTGGATACTTCCTTGAGTAGTGCTCATTTCTTACAGCATATGATTTGGGACTTTCACCTTGTGACATGGAGGAGTCTTCAGTGACAGTCGGCACGATAGACGTTTCTTATCTGCCCAATTCATCGGAATACAGCCTTGGCCAATGTAAACACACAAATGAGGACTGGGTAAGTTTAAGAGAAACCTTCAGAACAGCTCACTTAAAATGTTTGCAGTGATAGCAAGTAGAGATTAATCATCACAGAAACTGCTTAGTAGTATTAATTGGGAAGAAAAAAATGGGTGGAAAATTTCAGAACAATAATTATATTAAAAAGCAAGTTTCTTGTATGAGGCAGGAACAGTCACCATTGTTTTGTGTAGTGTGCTTATACATTTTTTCCTTTTAGTATCTACCACACAACTTATGTTTAGTAGGCCTGAGTTTTATAATGGAAATGAACTCTAAAAACATTAAAAACAGGAAGCTTGTTTATTAAACTAATTGAAAAGCATGCATTTTCTTGTGGTGGTACTATTTCAGCATTACATGGTGTGTTTAAAATACCTCAACAAAATATTATGTTAATTGGTTGCTTTTAAGAGTGTTGTATCAGTGAGATCTGAAAAACAATGGGCCGAAAGTTAAAGAATAATCTTAAATGATAGGACAGGGCTTAACTCTGTTCAAATGATGCACCTGTGATTTAAATTCTAGACTTTAAATGCTCTTGGTAACAGAATGTCATTAAACATACTTTGTTTTTCTTCTAAACTATTGTAAGAACACCTGCTCAATGTGTCAGGCCTGCATGGTTTCCCCCTGGGAGTATAGGAGTAGTGTGTGCTTTGAAAGGGCATAAGGTTGACTGAGCACAGGGATTCAGGAGTCTGACTTTATCCCACTGCCAGAAGTCCCTTTGGCCTCTGGGTTACTCTTCTATCTCTGCTTCTGTGAGGTCCACGTTTTCAGCTTGCACTTGTAAGAAAGGCAATAGTTGCTTTTGTGTGTCGGGCTATTGTTAACATAACCAGCTCCCAGCTTCTTTGGTTTTCCTTCCTTTTTGTGACTAAATAATATTCCACTGGGTAATATGGATGCCCTATTTTTCTATCCATTCGTCTTCTGGTGGATATCACGACTCTGTTGAATGCTGTACTGAGCATGTAGTGACTGTTACAAACTACGATTGTTTTTAGAAAATCAACTTTTTCCTCTGCACCAAACTTTTTTCCAAGTGATGCTAGTGGAACAAGATACCTTACATGAAAAATACTCACGGCATGTGCGATTACACCGCCAACAATGGGAAGGGCATCATTTTCTCTTCTTTTTGAAATAGACCAAGAGGATCAAAGCAATGCTTGCCATTTAGACACAATTTCTGCCTTATATTTGCTAGGTTGACTGTGGATTCAAACCTACCTTCTTCAGATCTGCAACACTGAAATGGAAGGAGAGTCTTTTGAGCCGGAAGAGGCCCTTCGTGGGAAGGTGCTGCTATTCATGCACGCCTCAGAGCTGGGTAAGGACTTTCCCACTCACTATACTTTTCTGAAACCAGGTTTTCAGTTTTGTGGATTTTGTATTTGGTCTTAATGGACTTGACTCCTTCAGAAATGAGACCCCTGTTTATACGCTAAACATTTCAGTAAAGAAATGGACTTAATTTCTATTGCTGTTCATTTATTAAATATTATTGTCCACAGTTAGGGGAGAGTCGATTTTTCTTTGAGTTCATAGAGTTGATGGAGTGCTCAGTACCTGCTAGGCTCTGATTTTGGCCCCCAAGAGTATCCTTGGTTTCTGTTCTTTTATTGAGAAATAATTGTGTCATACCACCTGCATTCTTCGAGAAGAGCCGACTGGGTGAAAGGTGAGCTTCTAATGGCATTTGGTGGAGGGATGAGTTAGCAAACAGGGTTTCCTTCCCGCCTGTTCTAAGCTGAGAGTTATGTTTTGAAGGGTTGTGTTACATGGTAAGCGCTTCCTGAGATGGACCAAATACTTAGGAGTCAGAAACCATCCTTTACAGAGGTTGTTTATAACTTGTGTGAATGGCATCTGTGTTGGGTAAATTCTGCCCTGGGGGCTGACCTGGCAGGAGGTTTAGTTCTGAGCCTGGCATAAAGGTATCTGTTAACATTAGCAAGCTTTAGGCAGAGTCTCAGCAGTTCTTACCCATTGTCCAGGTCTGCTAAAGAACGGCTTGTTAGAGATGCTGACTTTCAACTTAAGTGCCTTCATGCAAGAATTGCCAGGCCAGGAGGGAGGTGTTTCAGACTTAGAGGGGAGTGGAGGCGAGGACTTAAATAGAAGGGTCATGTGGCTTTTCCTTTTAGATTGGCCTCTCACCTAATTCTAATTTTGAGTGCAAGACAATACCTTAACTATGGTTCTGCACCAAACAGTGTTGCAACTTCGGTGCTACAGTGTATTGTACGCTAGAGCTGCACTGGGAGTTATTGTGCGGTGGTGGCTTGCATGGATATATTGTAACAGGCTGTAGCTTTCTGTGTAGCAGTAGTAAAACTACATTCTTCTTGAAGCTCCTCCATGCATTTGAAACAATTTGTTAGTGAATGTTTTTATACTTCTTGGTATGTGCCCCCTTTGTTGAAACCCCAGTTTTCTGTAAAGAGATTAAATGATTTTTATACCTTGTTGGCACTTTTTTTTTTTTTTTTGCCTTTATTTTTGGATTTTTGCTATCTTGCTCACATTGATAAAGAGATAGGTTGTGTTTTCAAGATCACCTGTAAAGATAGTGACTGGTAGCTGTACTTTTCAGAATTAAGTGCCAGTCATTTTAGGGAACAGAAAGCTCTGAGATTGACTTCTCAAGTTAGGACAGCCTCAGTTTTCTTACCCATTCAATGACCATAATAATTCTCATGTGTCTTGTGGGCCAGGGGTCCAGGAATAACTGTGGTATTTAGGATGATAGTTTGTATTTGGGGAACACTGAAAGCTGTGACTTCCTGTGACAGAAGCTGATTGTGGGTCCCTGCTCTGTAGGGATGGAGGGCACGTGGGAAGGGAAGAGATACCACTGCCTTTGGTTTTAGAGTTTCAAAGTTAAACTTGAGTTTGTGACTATCTTTGAAGTATAAAAATTACTATTCAATAAAACGTATTTTCTTCATTCTGTAAGTTTTGAAGCAGTAATTGCTACTGTTATGCTTGGATTTTAAATGTCTTCTAGAGATGTTAGTGGCATTCTTGACTATCACTCCAGCTGTGAATTCATGTCTACATTCATTTTGTTTTTATAGGAAAGGTTTTTCAACCCCAGTATCCCATCTCTGGGTTTGCGGAATGTTATTTATATTAATGAAACTCACACAAGGTAAAAAGACATTTCTTACACTTCTAATAAGTCATAGAAGTTAAACTCTGTAATGCTAGCTAGTGTACTTTAATATGTACCTGTGGTTTCTAGAGTGGATAGCATGTAAGCTTTTCATACAAGGGGCCGCATGTAAAGATCAGAAGCAGGACAGCCTCGGGAAGCCTGTCACATTAACCGCTGCTCTACTGTGAGGTTTCCCCAGGGGGTGTAAATGCCACCTGTGGTGTTCTTTAACATATGCAGATAATTAACTTTTGCTAAGAAGTAGGAAGTATTTCTTTGACAAGAGATATAGGTTGGTATGTCTTATACGTTGTGACTATTTCATCCTTCAAAAAAAATTATAAATGTGGCCAGTGAGGTGACTTAGTTCAGGTTCTCAACCTGTGGTGCATGACCCTTTGGGGGTCAAAAGACCGTTTAATAGTGTTTGCATAACAGGTATCCTGTGTATTAGATAATTACATTATGATTTATAACAGTAGCAAAATTACAGTTATAAAGTAGCAATGAAATAATGGCTGGGGGGTCACCACACCATGAAGAACTGTGTTAAAGGGTCACACCGTTAGGAAGGTGGAGAACCACTGACTTAGCCTGCTGTCCTCCTGATTACAGTTCCTGGAATGGATGGTGAAAGGAGAGTCCAGTGTCTGCCATGTGCAGTCACCCGAGCATGCACGCACGTGTGTGCGTGTGTGTGTGT